>OX392470.1:15226333-15826333 GCA_947623365.1 Achlya flavicornis | reverse complement strand
TTTTGAAGTCGGTTAAAAACTAAAGCATAAAATAATCTGGCGGTACAAAGACAGGGTTTTTTCTTTTAAAACAATAATTCTGCTTCATTTAATACGAGTGTTTTTTAGCCTCCACCGTATTTCCTGTAAGACATGAATAAATAATTATATACTTATGCATGTTTACACATTGTTTTGAATAAATCTCCTGTATATTGTTCTGCTTTTTAATTTTATTTTTTATATTTTGTCCTATCATTAATGTAATGTTGTGTGTTGTCCTGAATTAAATCATTTTTCTTTCTTTTCTTTCTTTTTCTTTCTTTCTTTCTGTATATAACGGAAACTATCTACAAACTACTCGCCTCAATGCGTGTACTAAATTCTCTTTGATCACCGGATCGGGCGCCCAATTTCGATAGAGTTCAAATAAACGGGGTAATTAGCAACAATACAAAAGCAACACTGTATAAACTCTATGGTATAAACTTTATAGAACGTACGTAAATTACGTAGTATGTCGCATTTTCACGAGATTAAATGGTACCTATACCGGGTGATGTTCTGCATTTGTGCCATATTTAAGGAGGTTGATATTCACCTATTGTAGAACACTATTCAATTATAAAATCATGCTCGTAAAATTACATTATTATTTATAAAGTTTTGTAAAAATAAAAATCCCCACGTGTTTGGCAATGTTTTATAAAGATTTATAAGATACTAGCTTTTTGCCCGCGGCTTCGCTCGCGTAGACTATAAGATTTGTTCACCTTTACAACCGTAAAAGTAAAAAAATATATATTTGCAATAAGGTTGGGTATGCAATATTTAAAACTATTCCAAATTTTAAATCAACAGCATTACTGGTTGTTGAAATATACCTACCGCTGTAACAGTCGAACAGACAGACTAACTGGCACCATAAGGGTTTCATTATTAGCTTTTTACTTCGGAACCCAAATAAAAACGAAATACCAGTCACTAATAACGATATCCCAAGCACTATACTAAAAATTAGTGGCAAAGTAGATGCCGATAGAGTAGGTATAGGCTACACGTTAAGAAAGGATTTCCCGAAACGTAACCACTTGAAAGAGAAATTGGACTCTGGCTGCAAGCAGGTTCTCTCGTTACTAATTTGGAGCAGCCCGAGCAGGGAGGTTCCTCCCCCTTACATCGCAGTTGTTTTCCTGCGGTGAGTAAGGTCGCCAGAGCTGGGTGTAGGGGACCAGTATGTAGTAGGCACCAAATAATACCTACCGCTGCCGGCACAGCGACTCCTCTCAACCTTCAAACACTTTTTCAAGAAGGGTGTAGAGAGAGATTCGGTAAAGCGTGAGCCCCTGGTGTTGCAAGCGTCAATAGGCAACGTTAACTGCTTGCCATCAGACGTACAGCAAGTTTTTTATTTGTCCTGTCTTCGTCGTAAGTGTAACTATTTATATGCCCTATATATGCCTATGGCTACCAGTATGGTACTTTTGTCGATCAGGCTGGCCACCATACATACTATGGTGCGTAAAAAGCACAGGCAGGATTCCGCTCCACTCTGACTTTAATGACATAATTCATAGGGCTCTTGCCAGAGGTCTCGTGTCGGCTATTCGTGTATCGAGTGGCTTGAAGCGTAACGATGATAAGAGGTCCATCTGACATTAATGTCCTGGAGCTCATTGTATTTTGCGCGACATATCGAGGCGTCTGATTGACGGTTCCTATAGCCAAAGGGCTGACGAATACTCCAGCTAGAAGATAAGCATCACCATACAAAGTTGCCGCCGCCTGCAAAGTTTGGGCACACTACCAACTGGCAGCAAATTATATCAGCTATATTCTCTTAGTGAACTGCTGGTCTCTTTTTTTTTTTTTTGTGTTCTGTTTGTTTTCTATTTCCCACTTAGTCTGTCAAGCAATTTCATCATATCTGAATTGTTCATGGTCGTTTTTGAGAAATCGATGAACATACATGAAAAAAGAACATACGCGTCCAACTTACAGTTTCCTCCTTCTTTTTTGAGTCGGTTAAAAATAGGATGCCTTTTATCACGGGAGAGTTCCCGCGAGGGTGGTACAGTGGGAATAGTTACTCGCCCAGAGCTATGCCATATGTAGGCAAAGAACTTTAAATGAGAACACATCGTGAAGTTTTACAGGTTCGATTCTTACTTAGGTAAGCCTTTTTCATAAGTTCGTCGATGTAGCTGTACTTAATTGTAGCTTTTTTTTGTAGTGAACAAAACTAAATGGTCAAACGGGAGAGCGCTGATGGCTCTCATCAACCAAAAATTAATATCAAAATCATTGATCCTGTCATAAAATTGTGAGAACGAAACCATAGTGCGATTCAGGAAAAAGACAACGCCATCTAGTAGTTCTCTCCCTCTGTGTCTGTGCCGTGAGACGGCCTGTAAATAAATATATTGAGATATCTTTTTTTCCCGTGAGCCGATTTTGATGAAACAAAGCCTAGTTGAAGCGCCAAGCAACGCTCAATCACTCTGTGGAAACAGCATGCAAATCCGTTCAGTGGATTCGAAGATTATCCTGTTCAAACAGACAAACAGACAGACAGAAAGACAGACAGACAGACAATTTTTTTTTAAATGGTATTTATGTATTGTGTTAGTCATTCTACATCACCCCCAATCAGTTTTTGGTAAATATATTCAATGTACAGACACGACTTTTCTACAGTTTTATTATATGTATAGATACGTTGGTGACCGCTGCGCAACGGCCCGGTTTCTCCCCTCGCCCCCGGATCGCAGACTTATTCTGTGCAGTTATGAAGTCTTTTTCTGATTTGACGTTAATCACAAATCATCAATAATCGTTTACTTATCAAGCCCAGAATTAATTACCTATTTTATAATAACTAAATAAATCATTTACTATTGGTTCTATAAATATGGCACGAATACAAAACAACACCTGTATTATCCGCCAATAGATTGCAGTAGGCATTTATTAATTATAACTGGTTTTCCCAATAGAGTGCAGCATGGGGTTCTTCAAAAAGGGCGTGAAGAGATTTCTTCAGGGTCGGCAACGCGCGAGTGATACCCTGGTGTTGCAAGTTGTCCATAGGCTACGGTAACTGCTTACCATCAGGCGGGCCGTATGCTTGTTTGCCACCTTAGTGGTATAAAAAAAATACATATAGAGTACTGGTACATTTTTTTGAAAAAAAAGAATATAGCTCTACACAACACTATTTTTAGCATACCAGTGGAACGATACACTACACAACGTGTGTTAAAGTGAAAATATTGTATTTAAAAATAAACAACTTTTTATTGCGATGATACGCTACGTGATCGTACCGATAACTTTTTAGGGTTCCGTAGCCAAATGGCAAAAAACGGAACCCTTATAGATTCGTCATGTCTGTCTGTCTGTCTGTCTGTCTGTCTGTCTGTCTGTCCGTGTATGTCACAGCCATTTATTTCAGAAACTATAAGAACTATAATGTTGAAACTTGGTAAGTAGATGTATTCTATGAACCGCATTAAGATTTTCACACAAAAATAGAAAAAAAAACAATAAATTTTGGGGGTTCCCCATACTTAGAACTGAAACTCAAAAAAAATTTTTTCATCAAACCCATAAGTGTGGGGTGTCTATGGATAGGTCTTCAAAAATGATATTGAGGTTTCTAATATCATTTTTTTCTAAACTGAATAGTTTGCGCGAGAGACACTTCCAAAGTGGTAAAATGTGTGTCCCCCCCCTGTAACTTCTAAAATAAGAGAATGATAAATCTATAAAAAATATATGATGTACATTACGGTGCAAACTTCCACTGAAAATTGGTTTGAACGAGATCTAGTAAGTAGTTTTTTTTTAATAGGTCATAAATTGAAATTAATATCAAATACTCAGGTCTATACTACCATTTACTTATATACCTACAGGTTTGTACGGAACCCTCGGTGCGCGAGTCTGACTCGCACTTGGCCGGTTTATTTTCATACACTTGCACTTAATACAGATATTAATCAGTTTTGTTACATGGTAAATCGCTTGGTTTAAAACTCATGGGGGTCAATTCTACGGTGATAATTTTTAGGATTGTGAACCAAAAAGGGAACCCTTCTTCTTCTTATTTTTATGTTTGACAACCAAGCCCAAATTAGAGCTCATTTCCGCCAGTGTCGAGTTTTATTTTAGTTTCCAGTCAGAATAAATCACTTTCACATTATAGTCCTCAGTCAGTCACCGTCCATAAAAGTCATGTTTTACTACAATGGTGGTCATTGTACTAAAACTCTTCACGGACTCTTTGAGACAACTTGAAAAGTCACGATAAACATAATTCATTTCATTTCACTTCACTGGTGCACATGGATGATCTTTATTAGGTAAAATACCACCAAAAATTCACAATAAAACTCAAAATACACGAATTTATGAAAATAAAAATGAAAACGCAACGTCACTCTACAAGTTCCCGCCAAAAAGGTAATAGGGATGTTGCCACTCCGTCCGTCTGTCCGTCTGTCATAGCTGTATATTTCAGTAACCACGATACTATTAATTGAATGACATTTGGAGTAGATAAAAAATATGCTTACCATTTATTACAATTGAAAAATTTTAAAATATATTTTTAGTTTCTTTGCATAAGGGGCAGAAATGGGGGACCGAATAGTTACTAAGATAATTAGTCTTAATATCTAGTATATTATACCTACATCGTATAACAGAGTTTCCAGCCTAATTAATCTTCTCAATTAATTTTAAAATTACAAAAGTCTCTTTCTACAAGGGATTTAATTAATTAATTTCGTGATTAAATCTTATCTCATTAGTTTAACCTTGGGTCTAGATCTAGAATTTCTAGGACTTTAGAATTCAGTTACAAACCTACGTAATACAATTATGCCTATTGTCTACTTAGTAAAACTGTGGGTCCGATCCCAAAATACGGAAAAAAAATAGGAGTAGGTTCTGACCCAGGGGGGGGCAAATCAGATTTTTCTTAAGCCAGGTTCCCCGCTCTTGTTTTGCCTTACACACGACACGGGGACACACCATACTTCGTTCTTTAGGCGGACTATCCCGCTTTCAGACTGTATACGCGTCAAAGGAGTTTTTTTTTTCTGTTATGAATAAAATATTGACAAAAAACAAATCACAGCAAGTGTGGCAGTACTGTAACCCTTTTAGATTACCAACCTTGACAAATATTGTAATGAGAACCATTCCCACTTGAAAACGTCATCGAAGGTGCCTCACTCGTTCCCTTTTTGAATGTTCAAGAAAATGTTACTGTGATGTCTAAGGTATACAAAACTCATGGGCACTCTATGTTTATAACTGCTTCCCAAAACAACGGTTGTAATCAAATTAAACAAATTGGACACAAGAAGGGAGTTGGCGCTCGCATATTATAGCATCAATACTAGAAATAAGCATAAACTTGTGACCTCTGCTTATAGACTCCAAAAAATGCAGGGTTATTTTTTAGGACTGAGTATACAATTTTATAATAAGATCCCTAATAAAATTTTAGATTTACCGTCACATAAGTTTAAGGAATGTATTAAGGCCGCTTTAGTACAGAAGGCTTACTACAATATTACCGAATATTTAAATGATAAAAATGCTTGGGTGTAGCGCTCGCTCTGCAGGAAACATCTGATGTAATAAATTTAAGTTTGATTTTGAAAAGAGTAATAGCTGAGTTTATTGCCGGCTCTTCTTAGCAAAAGCAACCTTCCGAACCGTGCATTAGAGTATTAGAGTTTGACTATTCATAAGTGCCTGTGAAGGCCTATTTCAATGAATAAATTATTTCATTTCATTTCATTATTATATGATGAGAGTACTCCGAGGCATCATCTCAAATCCGAACGCGCGCGGCGCGCGGCGCGTGGCGCAGCGGCGGCGGCCGCGACTGTTTGTGGTCCCCTGCGCGAGGACTAATCTATTAGCCAACACGCCACTAACAAGAATGTTGCACACACTAAATCTTGTTGCCGAGGAAATTTACCTGTTCTCATGTTCAGCCAATGAATTCAGTGTTGAGTATAGCATGTAGATAATATTTTAAATTGTTTGTTGTGTTATTATTAACATACACTATCGTATTAGGTAGACCTGTAATGATAGCTGTAATTTGTGTAAAATATATAAACAATAATAAACGCCCATAGCACTTGATAAAGCCTGATCATAAAAGACCTGATTTAACGGCTACCCAATGAATATTAATATATAAATATAATACAGACACGGTTGGCGGCGTGCCAAAAGAGAGTTCATAGGTCGCATTCAGCCTTCGGCCGTTCACCTCTGAGATAGAACATCGTAGATAAATGTTTAAAAGCCTTGAAGCCTCGCCATTTATATCGGCTTTCTGTTGTGATTTATTTATACAATAATTTATATGTCAACGCCCGCGGGATATACAGCCTGAATAACTATGACATGTCTGTTTCAGAGCTACTCTTCGGGTGTTGTTGAGTTAATTTAGATTTTTGTGTGATTTTGCATGGAGATAGCTAAGGACGGAGAAACGGACATTAGCACTCCTCAAAACTCTCCACAAAACTCCAGCTTAACGATAATAAAAACATTTTAACAAAAAAAAATAACCACCGTAAAAACTGAAAAGCAAAAAATAATAAACCTTTTAAATATGTATAGGTAGAATTTTGAATATAACTTGAATTTTATTAGGTTTTGCAGTCCCCTATAACATATACAATAATTTTTTTTTATCAAAATTGGACTACTCCGTAAAATGTTATGCGTGATCATACATTAAAAAAAGTATACGCGTCGACTTGTAAACCTCCTCCGTTTTTTCGTCGGTTAAAAAGCATATACATATTATGTGGTCAAATTGCCTTTCTAGGGGACCGAAACTCCGAACCAAAAAGACAAAAAACCGGCCAAGTGCGAGTCAGACTCGCGCACCGAGGGTTCCGTACAAACCTGTAGGTATATAAGTAAATGGTAGTATAGACCTGAGTATTTGATATTAATTTCAATTTATGACCTATTAAAAAAAAACTACTTACTAGATCTCGTTCAAACCAATTTTCAGTGGAAGTTTGCACCGTAATGTACATCATGTATTTTTTATAGATTTATCATTCTCTTATTTTAGAAGTTACAGGGGGGGGGACACACATTTTACCACTTTGGAAGTGTCTCTCGCGCAAACTATTCAGTTTAGAAAAAAATGATATTAGAAACCTCAATATCATTTTTGAAGACCTATCCATAGACACCCCACACTTATGGGTTTGATGAAAAAAAAATATTTGAGTTTCAGTTCTAAGTATGGGGAACCCCCAAAATTTATTGTTTTTTTTCTATTTTTGTGTAAAAATCTTAATGCGGTTCACAGAATACATCTACTTACCAAGTTTCAACATTATAGTTCTTATAGTTTCGGAAATAAATGGCTGTGACATACACGGACAGACAGACAGACAGACAGACAGACAGACAGACAGACAGACAGACAGACAGACAGACATGACGAATCTATAAGGGTTCCGTTTTTTGCCATTTGGCTACGGAACCCTAAAAAGGTACCCTTATTTATGGTGTCACTCCGTCCGTCTGTCCGTTAGTCACTGCGGCATATTTCAGCAACCCCTGATGATTTGAAATTTGGAATAGTTATAAATATTGCTTACTCAATGAAAAATTTTAAAACTATATTTTTAGTTCAATGAATGGGAACCAATATCTATAGTGGGGCTTAATTTAAATGGTGTATCATATGAAAGAACTTAATACTATGTAATTGTACATTCCAAAACAGGTTTTTATTTATTATGTTGCGTTTCATTCAGTTTTTGACTTCTGATGAAAATTTACAAAATTATACCATTCCTCCCTCTACGAGGTTCGCAAGGTAAAAATCTGAAATAATTACAGTAGATAGATGGCCCAAACCAAGAAATTATACGTCTAAGGAAGGTCGGAATCCTCGGTGCGTGAGTCAGACTCAGACTCTTGGCCGGTTTTTATTTACAAATAGGTATATAGTAAGTGGCACGAGTGGTGAGCACAGATAATTTTTAATTCCTGCGCAGTAGATAATTTTTCAGTCTGTTTGGCGGAATAAAGAAGGAGGGAGCGCCGAGCTGCACACGATTTCATTGACTCGTCGTCTATTGGATTCTCGCGTGTCATTTGGCTACTGTGATTTGGCCAAAAGTATACATGCGCGAGCTTGCCCCCACTACTGCCTATCTGTGCTCACCATTCGTGCCTCATACTACATGTATACCTATTACATACCTACCTACCCCACACAGTGTTCTTGACATTAACATTACAAACAGCAAAATGGCTCCCTTCTACCCTTCGTGTTTCTAACGTAATTTATTCATATTTTCCAACGCTTACAAACAGTTTGTCTGTATGTGACAGTGACGAGGGCACGGCGTCTCTCTTGTGTTTTCAATCTTATTTCTATATAAAATAGAGTTGCATGTTCAATGACTTGTGATTGATTTGCATGAATGAATGAAAAGCTGTGAGATGCTCGCTGTTGCTTAGATGTTACGCTTCTGAGGCTATAAATAGCTACAAAACATGTTCTGCGTCGAGTTCATTGCATAATTAGGAAGGGCACAAGTTATTCTTACAACATGATTTACAACCATATTCGCCTTTCGGTTAAGGTCGTTTGTTGGTTCAGCAGGTTTGGTTTGTATTAATAATTTTAAACCTACATTAAATTGTGGAGATATCATAGTGATATATTTACAGGCTATAGGTACATGTATATAGGATGCTATTGTAGTTAGTCGGCAAACTATCAAGGACAGTTAGCGTCAAAATTTGCTGATGCACCATGTCACATTACGCTATCATCTCTTCCTCTTCCTATTATGTACTCATTTTGGATTTTGAATAGTGTGACACCCGCTGACCAGCGACATTATACGATATTTTTTTATATTCATCGAATATAGCGAATAATAGAAGATTATATGGAATGTTTATGTCGATTCAGATTTTGGAAATTTATCCTTGTGGCTGAGACATGGGGGTTGAAATAAGGATTTTTTTATATTTATTCAGATAGCTATGCAAAGACTCGCGAGGTCTACCTACAGCTCACAGAGCCACTAATCTTATCTTATCTTGTGCAGGGGCCGAGAAATAACTCGGATACTTCGACCATTGGAATCTATTGTGCTCCCCTAGATAACTTACTCCTCCCCAGTCTCGTTGAAAACCCTTTTCATGAGTTTTACAACGTGGCTAGGAGATATGAGCCTGTAGTCTTCTGGTTTTGGATATCTGATCCCTAGGAGACTCATTCGCTTACCAGCCAGTGCATCGCATGTGCACAGAAGGTGCTCCATTCGTTCCGTATATTCCCCACACAACCTGCACATGGGTGTCGCGGTTAGACCCATCTTCATCAGCATGTCGTTGGTTCCAAAGTGGTTCCAGTAAAGGCCCCAAGCAGGTAGCGGCCACTAATATTCTACCTATAATTTGTTTGTCACATCGTGACGAACGCTGCAACAAATTGTGATATAATTTAGCACACAGGTAGATCTTAACCTGGAATAACATAGGATAGATTATCTCGGAAAACATTGATCCGGGCAAAACCGCGGGGCGAAAACTAGGGCTTCATCGATAAATTCTTACAAAAATGTAGTTACCCTGTTTTGCCGGTGCCACGTCACGCCATCGTGTAAGCGTCTCTCTTGGTCGTAAAACCAGTTTAATGGTCCATTTGATAGCACGCGCGACGATAAAACGCGTTCGTAACGAGCCCATATCGTTACCTAATTAAGTGTTACTCCATATTGTTTAACGGACAATTAATTAGGCAAGTCAAGATAAAGGTGTCTTGAGTCGACCTTCACCTATATAAATAAACTAGCTGCCCGGCGCGACTTCGTTCGCGTGGTGCTACCCTACCCTATGGTGCTACCCTACCCTACCCTACCCCACCCTACCATACCCTACCCTACCCTACCCTACCCTACCCTACCCTACCCTGACAGCAAAATCCCCATTAACAAAATGATCCGCCATTTATTGAATTCATTTTTACAAAAAATGTGATAAATGAAGAACCGCTCGACCGATTTTGTGCAAACTTCACATAAACCATCTACTAAATAGTCCGAACAAAGCCTAAAAATTTGGTTTGGATAGGTGAGCCCGTTCTTGAGTTATAAAATTACAACGAAAAGTGGCATTGATTTTTATATATATATATATAGATAAATAGATAAATACCCTGGGACATCCATCATACATGGTTATTTGACCCCAAACTGAGCTTGTACTATGGAAACCAGATAACTGATATGCTACATATACCCTATCACTTGCAGTGAGGTACAAACTTAACATAATCGGTATAATATCATAAAACACTAGTGCGGTAATGTGAAGTAAAACGCATCAGTTCGTAATAAGCTGTCTTATTATACTAAAATCGGTGCAATAAGAGCCACTTTACGAGCAAGTGTGTTGAAAAAAAATTTAAAGCAATCGAGTAATAAGATAGAATTTAAAAGATCTCTGTTTATATGAACCAGTATTCGCCGGAAATGTTTACGAGCGGCCGCTTATACTACGCCTTGTATCAGTTGTATCCTTGTAGCTGTGCTACGTATACAATACAGTATATTGAACTTGCATTGCGTAGTAAAACTACAGGGAAACATACTACTACAGGGAAAAAGTAATTTATTCAGTTTAGGCCTTCGTAAGGCACTAATGAACGATACATACAGTTGAATTTCCCACCGGAGCGGAATACACTTAAACTGAGAAGACTACTAAGCGACAATTAGCTCAGTCGTAGTGACGTATTATGCCGAGATGATGGTCCCGGGTTCGAATACTACGATGAGCTTGAGCTTTCGGTGAAGGAAAACATCGTGATATTTATACAGATTATTGTTTGAACATGCATTGCTGTATGTTCGTGATGTCGACGTTGCCGCGTTGGCTTCGACTGGAACCAGCGCAAGAGGCAGTTTTTTTCACTGACTTAAGCATTATGTCGATTCGAGACCTATTGATACCTAGAAACAGGCAACATTACATTTCATTAATTTTGTGTTTTGTCATGAATTTAACTTTTTTCTTTGGGGAATTTAAGTTGTAAAACTACGTGTGTATAATATAAACGTCATCACGTGGAGAAATAGGTGAACTTTTTTGGAGATCTATAATATTTTGTATTTCCATGACCGTTTGATGTTCACGTGTCACATAAATATAACCAACAGCAGAAATTAATTTTAATACTATTCCATACCTATTTGAGTAACTCTGGCTAAAACATAACAGCAGTACACACTTCACGAAACATATCGGAAAGCTATTCATGAAACATTGACGACCACATTATCGACTAGCAGAGCAGCACGCCGATCATATGATAGACTGCTCCGGATATAGCGATGTGGTACTAAGAGCGATAATACGCGAACAATAAACAAACACATGAATTAACGCGAGTGAAGGTCTATGCCCTCGGAACTATGACGAGGTGGAGTTGGACGCATCTGGAGCAACCAGCCGGCGCCAATGTAAACAATATGTATGTACTACTCGCTTGGAACAATACCTACTGTACTATAATTAAAAAAAAGTACAACTATGAAAGCAAAGAGCTGCTGGCGCGGTTGGCCTATCGCGCCACAGGTCTTTGGTTCGATTCCCGCACAGGACATGCATTTGTGTGCATGGACATGTCTGTATGTCCTGAGTCTGGGTGTAATTATGTATATTAAGTATGTATTTACAAACAAAAAGTAGTATTATCAGTTGTCTGGTTTCCATAGTACAAACTCTGCTTAGTTTGGGATCAGACGACCGTGTGTGAGTAATGTCCCAGGGTCCCAGGAATATCACTGGCTCCAGAACTGGAAAATACCTGCATCTTGGGAGGTGAGAATTTTTCTTTGATTTAAACATTGTACAATTTGAAAATAAATAGGATATAACTATACATAGGTACCCAAACCAATGAAATATACATACAAGGATGGTCGGAACTCTCGCACTTGCCGTCTTTAATTTAATACGAATTTAACGTAACTGCTACACACTAGCTATTCTCCCCTATTTTTCCATCTTATAATATTCGGTTGCCATGCCTAATGTCTTCATTTACCGGGATCATGTACCGATCGAAGACTTCATTCCAAATGGAAGTTTAAATAGTAAAAAATACATTCGAGATTCGATTCAGTAGAGTACTACTCAATCGATTAGTCATCCGAATCGCGACCATCGTTTCATCAAAATCCTAGAACCCGATTGCACAGCCTCCTACCGGGTTCATTGCCATTCTTACGCAAAACTTTTAAGGATACGCATAAGGAGTTTTCTTCCGCGGACGCTCGGTCTGTGGAATGAGCTCCCCCCCGTGGTTTTCCCAATAGAGTACAGCATGGGGTTCGACAAAAAGGGTGTGAAGAGATTTCTTCAGGGTTGGCAACGCGCGAGTGATACCCCTGGTGTTGCAAGCGTCCATAGGCTACGGTAACTGCTTACCATCAGGTAGGCCGTATGCTTGTTTGCCACCTTAGTGGTATAAAAAAAAACTGTCAAATGAATCTGGCATTTTTACGCATAACTGTTTCCTGACCCATACAATAAATAAATAATAAATATCCTGGCACATTCCGCACACACGGTCATCTGATCCCAAACTAAGCAGAGTTTGTACTATGGAAACCAGATAACTGATATAATACATATACTACTTTTTTGTTTGTAAATACATACTTAATATACATAATTACACCCAGGCTCAGGACACACAGACATGTTCATGCACACAAATGTATGTCCTGTGTGGGAATCGAACCCACGACCTGCGGCGCTATAGGTTAAGACTCCACGTCTTAACCAACTGCGCCAAGTGGCCCGTCGAATCAACAATCTAGGGATTTTCAAAGCCAGAGTGAATAGGTTCCTTCTGGGTAAGCGTGTCCCATCTTAGGCTTCGTCTTCGCCCCTTATGGGCGGGTCAGTGGCCAAACGCAAGGACATTTAATTTAAATAAAACCGCCATTTTCCGTTGGATTTTCAAATTGGTCGAGCCAATAAAATTTTCAAATTGGTAGTTCTTAAAGTGGATGCTCAGCACGAGGCGGGAAATTTGTTTTTTTTTTTAATTTTTATTGAGTTTTACCTTCTTCTTAATTGGCATATTGTGGAATAGATACTTTTTGTTTACAATGAACTATTTTTGTACATTAAGTAAAATCCAATTTCTCTGAGTAAAATAGTCAGTTTTACAGTTTTTATGGGAAAGTTCAAATTCAAAGTTGCTAGAGCTCATAGGGGAGGGGGGATAGGTCGATAACGCGTGAGCGATGCTTCGTGTGTTGCAAGCGTCTATATGGCTACGGTAACCGCTTACCATCAGGCGGGCCGTATGCTTGTTTATCGCCTAAGTTGTATAAAAAAAAAAAAACACAATGTAAAAGATGGAACAGGAAACAAAAAACAATGGAAAAGATTATAGCAAATGAACTTCGTCAACATATATTAAGGGAAAGAGTGATTATTGATGAACAACATGGCTTTATCCCCGGGCGTTCAACTGTGACTAATCTCTTATATTGCCTTGATAATTGGACAAAGAACTGGGATATACAGCACCCTACAGATGTAATATACCTCGACTATGAAAAAGCTTTTGACAGAGTACCTATTAGGAGACTAATTTTCAAACTCGAACACTTCGGAATCAGAGGCAAACTTCTAAAATGGATAGAAGACTTTCTGACAAATAGGAAATATAAAGTGCGGGTTGGAGAAGCCATTTCAACACCACATGAGGTACATAGTGGGGTACCACAAGGATCAGTGCTTGGCCCAATACTTTTTGGAATATTCCTCACTGACCTGAAACAGATTGTTGACTCACAACTATCTCTTTTTGCAGATGATACCAAAATTATGGGTAACCCATTAGTAAGTCATGATATCATACAAAAAGATCTTGATCGGATATATCAGTGGACTCAAGACTGGCTTGTTACACTTAATGAATCGAAATGCACTGTTCTTCACATTGGAAAAAAGAATCCAAGAATGTCATATGAAATTAGCCAGAGTAACCTAGAAGTTGTTGAATGTCAAAAAGACCTTGGAGTTTTCATTACCTCCAATCTAAAATGGGATACCCATATAGTAAAAATTACGAAAAAAGCAAACAGCATTCTCTATATAATACGTAAAGCATTCTCGTACATAGATAAAGAACTCTTCTTGAAGCTGTATACGACCTATGTGAGACCACTATTAGAATATGCATTTCAGATATGGAGTCCTTATTTTAAGAAGGATATTGAATTGCTTGAAAGAGTACAGCGAAGAGCTACCAAGATGATTCCTGGCCTCAAAAATCTCTCTTATGAATGCCGGCTTAGAGAGCTAGGAATAACAACTTTAGAAAAACGTAGACAAAGAGGTGACCTAATAGAGACCTACAAGATATTAAGCAACTACTATAATGTACCAAACTTATCTACTGCATTGTACAAACCAAACAACAATACAAACCTGAGAGGGCACTCGCTGAAAATAGTAACGCATACCTGTACAAGCAATCCCAAAAAACACTTTTTGCCAAACCGTGTCGTGTGTGCGTGGAATAAGCTACCAGAGACAGTGATCAGTGCTCCTTCAGTGAACAGTTTCAAAAATAGACTCGATAATTATATTAGGACAAGTGCACTGAAGTGATATACACGCATCAGCTTTAAGCTGCATAGTGTATTAACAATAATAATAATAATAATGTGCCAAATGAACCAATACGGTCGTGAACACGAACTTGTTTTTTCTGTTCTGTGGTCGTGGATCACTGAATTCTATTCAAAAGACTATTCAGTATTCATTGTATTTCTAATTGTACGGTCTTACCCTACCGTACGGTCTTCCCCTACATAAAGAGTTTCACTATTTTACATAATGCCTACAAAAGCCGATCCATTGAAACAAAAAAATCCTATTTAGTACAAGGTGAGGCCACTAAACTGTCTTCACTCGTAAATAAAAGAAGTGCCAACATCATTTTAGTAGGGTAGAACAACAATCCATTTTCACCTGCATAATATACCTTTTGTCATGTTCAATTTTGTTCCATTAGCGAGCAGCTGTAATAGCTTTTAAGGCCTATTTGGGGTACCTTAATAGGCAAATATGGGGATGACCTTTGGCCTATAAAGGAGCTTTTAGCATACATTATTTATGGCTGCGTGGCTAAGGTAAATGGTTAATATTGAATTACAAATGCTGTAAAGTTGTTTAGTGCGCGTGTTATATATATTTTTTGTACAACTAAGTCGGTAAACAAGCATATGGCCCGCCTGATGGTATGCGGTTACCGTAGCCATATGGACGCTTGCAATACAAGAACCGTTGCTCACGCGTTACCGACCTTTCCCCCCTCCCCTATGAGCTCTGGCGACCTAACTCACGCGCAGGAAAACAACTTTACACAACGTAAAGTTATTTGGCTGCGGTATTATGTAAGGTGTAGGTACGGACCCAGTCGATTTGTAAACAATTGAAATGAATTCGACTTGATTTTCCACGGAGGAGCCTATCAGCAGAGCCACTTTGAAGAGCTCATATTTCGTCGTGTCTTCTTCTTTTAGAACATTAAAATATAGTTCTTGAGCATCGTGTCCCACACAGTTCAAGATTATGGCAGTCTTTAATGTAATGTTGTGTGTTGTCCAGAATGAATCTTTTTTCTTTCTTTCTTTCTTTCCTTGTTTCCGAAAAACGTTCAAATCCCGCTGCCGTAAGGAAAATTTGGAACTGTTGTTTGGATTTTATCCATTCCGGCAATAAATCCAACCCCGTATCCAGCCTTAGGGGTGATGGCATTCTATACTCGACACCTCCCATTGCGTCTGCTTCTTTTTACAAGCTTTTATTTACTTCACCTGTCCCGTTGTCTATAATGGAATTTTGCAAGTTATAGTTGACCCACTTTCCGGTTTCCGATTGCGCTGAAATTTTGCACTAATATGCAAATCGCGTGACAATAAGTAAGTAAGTAAGGTGGCCATAGGAACTCCGTAATAAAACCACATAACCCCATCGAGTTTGGGCTCGTTTGATTCGTCTTGATGAGTACTATGTCTTCAGATAGTTATTACAAGCTTTTATTAAACTTGGAATGTATGTATGTATGTTTGTTCGGGTGGAATCTTGCAAGTCGAATTTTACCCACTTTCAGTGGTCGGATTGACTTGGTATTTGGTATACATTAGTATATTGGATGACAATGCAAGTACAGACAACAAAAATACAGTCACCAAATGAAATTTTTAACAAAAAACTGATTCACACTCGGACCATAATTTTATGGCGTGCTCGTTCCCTCCATCGAAAATTTTCTGCAACGAGGTTTTTATTTCAGAATATTTTTTCTTTTATTGGTTTATCCTGACGACTGATAGGACTGATAGTATTGAGGGAACATAAAAATTATTTTATTTGACTTCGTCTTAGCTTAGTACAATGTAAAATCCGCCATTGGTACATCTGCGATCACAGAGCAGTGAGTGTTGCAAGTACATACATTTTAGTTTACCATAGACTATCTATGGTTTTACACTATGCTACACATCTTTGTACCCCCCCCCCTAGGGCTTACCTCCGAGGGTTGGAGACTTTTAGTATGTTTGTATAATATATAATGTATCGCAACTCTCGCCATCGACGGTGAGTCCATCCTCACACATTGAAACCAGATTTGTTTCGAACTGTACGGGCTAAAAGGAGTCTTCCGCGGACGCTCGGACTGTGGAATGAGCTCCCCGCCGTGGTTTTCCCAATGGAGTACAGCATGGGGTTCTTCAAACAGGGCGTGAAGAGATTTCTTCAGGGTCGGCAACGCGGGAGTGATACCCCTGGTGTTGCAAGCGTCCATAGGCTACGGTAACTGCTTACCATCAGGCGGGCCATATGCTTGTTTGCCACCTTAGTGGTATAAAAAAAAAACAAAAGTTTGTATACGGGTAATTTGATTCGAGTTTTTTTTTACCTTCGTAGAACAATATAGGTAGATGTTTCAGTGATTAGCGACAATAGAAATTCATTCAAATCAAATTTCCCGCCTCGGTACTGACGGTAAACCTTAAAACACCGACGTAAAATTTAATAACTATTGTATCCAGAATCATGTAAGTATACTGAAGTTATCAGTGTTAATTACAATGTCAGACCCCGTATATAGAAATTTACAGTTATTTAATCCAATTTAGCTCTCCAGTACGTCCCGTGACGTCATCGACTCGACTATACTCCTATGGCTTGCAACCCTGAGATTAATAGTCGACAGTTCGTAACAAAGGGATCCCTTGCATTGTATGGCGTAGTTACATTCTTGCAGTTAATCCTTGGAAGCTTTATGTCGCGCGGAACGGCAATTTGTCACTACGAGTGAGATTCTCTTTTATAACATTTACCAGCTGTCCCCCGCGGTTTCACTCGCGTACCCGGGATAAAAAGTAGCCTATGTCCTTCTCCATATCATAGGCTATCTGCATGCCAAATTTCATGATAATCCGTTGAGTAGTTGAGGCATATGAGGCAAATAAACAAACTCACTTTCGCATATATAATATTAAATTAAATGAAAAGGGATGGGGTTTAAAAATGCATTTGATTTTATAATTTATGTCGTCCCGATTGAGTAGTTGTGAGTACTTTATAGATAAACTAGCGAGCACCCCCTGGCATCGCGCGGGGAGAGAGACTTTTTAACCGACTTCAAAAGCCTAGGTTGTGTTTTTTTAACCGACTTCAAAAAAAGGAGGAGGTTCTCAATTCGGTTGTATGTTTTTTTTTTTTTTTTATGTTTGTTACCTCATAACTCCGTCATTTATGAACCGATTTGGAAAATTCTTTTTTTGTCTGGAAGGGTACACTTCCCGTTTGGTCCCATTGTCATCAGATCAGGGTTTGATTACTTCTTCGTGTACTTTGAAGTCGGTTTAAGTTTTTTTTGTAAAACAGTCCAATTATTTAAGTGAAA
Source organism: Achlya flavicornis (assembly GCA_947623365.1). Taxonomy (NCBI): domain Eukaryota; kingdom Metazoa; phylum Arthropoda; class Insecta; order Lepidoptera; family Drepanidae; genus Achlya; species Achlya flavicornis. Next base: position 15,808,323 of record OX392470.1, on the reverse strand, counting down.
ACTTCTTTAGCGGCGTGCTGCACTTTCCACTTCCACAAGGAGTTGAATTTTGGAAAACTCCTTATATACTATGTGAGAAATGTCTAGTTTAAAAAAAAATTATGCTTTCATCGCGTTGTATGGTTTTAATAAACAGTACTTTCAGAAGAAAAATACATATGATAATATTTTTTATAATATGTTCTATCTATCACACCACGATTTATTTTTATATTCCTTTACTTTAACAAATACGTACAAAATGTGTCGACTCGGGTGCGGGTATCAGACTATCAGCCCCGCTGATTCGTGCTCTAGGCACTTGTTGTCTGACAGTGCCTTAAGGGCAAATATATTATACTTACGCAGCGCACATACAAAACAATACCTACTCAACCAAAACAGTTTTAGATTCATACTACAGCATTATTTCACGCTCTTAATAAATTGGTGTATTTTAAGATTTTGTACATGTACTTAAAATTCGAAACGTTAAACGAACAGCTTAAACAGGCAACGCGAATTCGCGTGCAGTGATTCTGTTCAAATCTCCTTTCGCAATCGTCCGTTGGGGCCGCACAAAGGGCCTTTAGGGGCCGTAAAGCCCGCAGGAGCCGTCATTTGCGGCGACAACGGCCCCGCATTACACAAGCGTCGATTCAGTTAAGCCGCTTAACCGTGAAACTGCGATGAATACTGAAAGCTAGTGATGGGACAATAGCGACGGTTTATAAATTAAATAATATCAAGAGATAAAGATATAAGATCAGAAGGTGATCTATATATTAATACGTGAAGGGAAACCTTTGTTTGTACTCCTTATTTGGCTAAATTAAAATTCATAGACAAAAGGAGAGCATATAACAAAAAAAAATTGGGGCACTTTTATATGTTATGTTACTTATGTTAGATATTACACTTATAAATATACTAATACCCAACGGGTTTTACCACACCTTTTTTAGGGTTCCGCAGCCAAATGGCCAAAAACGGAACCCTTATAGATTCGACATGTATGTCTGTCTGTCCGTCCGTATGTCACAGCCACTTTTTTCTCACGGGTTCCCAATACTTAGAACTGAAACTCATTTTTTTTTAATAAAACCCATAAGTGTGGGGTGTCTATGGATATGTCTTCAAAAATTATATTGAGGTTTCTAATATTTTTTTTTTCTAAACTTAATAGTTTGCGCGAAAGACACTTCCAAAGTGGTAAAATGTGTGCCCCCCCCCCCCCTGCAACTTCTAAAATAAGAGAATGATAAACCTAAAAAATATATATGATGTACATTATCATGTAAACTTCCACCGGTAATTGGTTTGAAAGAGATCTAGTAAGTAGTTTTTTTTTAATACGTCATAAATTGAAATTCATATCAAATTCAGGTCTATACTACCATTTACTTATATACCTACAGGTTTGTACGGAACCCTCGGTGCGCGGAGTCTGACTCGCACTTGGCCGGTTTTTTTTGTCAGAGACCTTACATGGCCTGCGCATAACAACGCATACATCTTAATATGTCTGGCTATATGTTGTCAGGCTTAGCGTATCCATATTAGTTGTGTATTCGTGCATGCTGTTCGTAGCGAGATATTATTTGCAAACCGTAGTCGATGAGTCATAAAGTGGCATAGTAATTTAATACTTAATGTGTAATAAATAGGTGTTATATTTAAATGAGTTTTTATTTCCAATCAGCTAATAAATCATTATACTTTTGAAACTCGTCTGACATTCGTAGCACATTTACTACACTGCGTAGACCTTAGCTACAGATTTCGTAGACTCGTAGCACGTCTACAAATAGCTGTGAGTCCATCTGTCAATGCAAAAATAACTTATCGGTACTCGTTTTTTACTCGATAAAGTCGCATCCCTTCAAAGATACACATTATTATATAGTAATTCAGCCACGTATTATCGAGCAACAGTTTTTGTATAGTTTTTCTATAGAAAGGAGTTTATAATGTCAATGATCAGACGTGGTTAGCTTGTAATGGCGGTATTCAGTTCTTTTTTCTGTCCGATAGTATAATAAAATAACTTCAATATTTAGGTATTGTTATATTTATTATTTGTGTAGAGGTTTATGTTAACAGACCGTACATTATGTTTTTTTTGTATTGAGATATTTGGTTACGCGGAAGTCGACACATTTATAATTTACCATTTTCAACCCTATTCCAGTGAACAACGAGTGCTGTCAAAATCGTAGTCAGTCCGCGACTTAATATATATATTTTTGCACTGCATTTGATGTCGTTTCAAAGCTAAAAGAGTCAGCTTGCACACGGTGTTGGCACTTTAAATATTTTACGTTCTTTTTTGCCATTTGAGGTCTTAATTTTTTTTATTTCAATCTTCATTTAAAAATTAACAAAACTTGCACTGTCCATACTAATTAACATTTTTGACGTATACGAGAAATGGCACAGTAAATTCAATTGATGTATCCAAATGCTGAGTTTTCTATCTTCAATGATACCAAATATAGATAGTGCCTTAAATCATAATCTGTGCTGAAAAAGCCCATTTTGTATGAAATTTCGAGCTTGGGCCAAATTCAAAGCTTAGATGTCACAATATCTTTGTTCTTTTTTGTCGAGCACTCTACTACCCGTGTACTCTACTAAGTAACTGCCATTCAGTTATACAGGGCAAGGACATATAGCATGGGGTTTTTGAAGAAGAGTAAATAGATTTTCTCGGGGTTGGCAACGAGATACCACGGGTGTTGCAAGCGCCTTTAGGCTACGGTACCCGCTTGCTATGAGGTGGGCTGTAGGCTTGTCGCCGCCTTAGTAAGTTGTACAGGGGTACTCATGACAGTCAATGTATTCATACGTTTTAGATTAATCAGCGATTTAATGTTTATTTCGCATTTTTAAGATAAGTAGATATATTTTTGAGGCGATGATAGCTCAGTGGTAGTGACGTCGGATACCGAGACGAAGGTCCCGGGTTCGAATCCTACAATGAGCTTGAGCTTTCGGTAAAGGAAAACATCGTGAGGAAACCATAGCACGGTGGTAGGGTACTTTGTAGTACCCGTCTGGCTGTGTACCACCCTCAAGTTGAAAATCTGTCGCCAAGCACCTATCGGTGTGTTCCGACAGCTGCACTTGAGAGCCAGTTCCTTCTAGGCTTTGTGTGCTTACCACCATCGACCACATCATCACTAACCATAGTGTGATTGTGGTCAAACACAGGCCTATACACAATAAAAATAAAATAAAAAAATCTCTATACTTTATTGAGTTTTTTTGTTTGTTTAAACGGGCTAATCTCTGGAACTACCAGTCGGATTCTAAAAAATCTTTCACTAATAGGAAGCTACCTTATCCCAGAATGTTATAGGCTTTTAATACCGAGAACGCGGGTGAAACCGCCAGTTATTTATAGCGCTTAAAGCATAAAGCTTAAGATATCGGAAAGTTTAATTAATCTTGTCTTTACAAAAAAGTCCTAGACTCTAGAAAAAACATCAAAGGATTTACAAACCGCTTTTTCCTTAAGAACATTAAACTCCCGCTCTTCAGCTTCTTCGCTTAAGCTTCCTGTCACAATCGAATCCAAACATTAAAACACTCAACACTTCATCCGGCCAATCGAAGCTGTAATTAATTTTGGGGTAAATATTTTTTCCTAGTTTTATGAAATTGAGAAGATTTAAGGCTAAAAAACTAAAAAGTCATTTATTCAGTTAAGGCCCTGGTAAGGCACTTATGAACGCTAAGTTATTAAATTTTTATAGTTGAATTTATCACCGGTTCGAAACACACTTGAACTGAGAAGACTCCGGCAAGATAATGGTAATTAATATTATGCTCAAAGGGAATCTTAAAACGTTCTTTGTTAAAATTTTAATTTTTAACACAAGCTCTTTTGAGTGACTGTACTTTTTGTACCAATATACTAATGTATACCAAATATCAAGTCAATCCGACTACTGGCAGTGTCCTTGTTACCTTGCCATGCAAGTGAGGCCTTTAAATCGTATGCGTTAAAGTAAATATTACAATGGCCCTGATTCTTTTGTTTACAACTAAACTAATTTTAATCTTACTATGTCACTTTCTATAAACGAACATAAGAAAAGGATGTAAGAAATGTAGTCCTGTCAAATTATTCCAATGCTTGTTTTCAATATAAACTTAGTCGCCATCTATCGCGATTACGCCTAAATACACGCAAAGAATAATTTGATAAGTTTAAATATATTCAATCCTTTTTCAATAATGTTCGTAAGAAAGAGATGTGACTAAAATTAGTTTAGTGCGATTTACAACAGAATCGGCACCAAGTCTAGATAAAATAGTTGAAGCGCGCTTACCGCTACAAGCCACTAGTCCTGCTGACCACACGCTTTCAGCGAGCGGCCCGTTCCCTTTCTGCTTGACGCCAGCAAGCGGTATCTTGTCAAAGCCGCGCCACCAATTTCAACGGTGCCGGCCGCCCACAAGCTGCTACCTCGCAGGCGGCGTGCTGGCAGCTAGTAGTAGGACTAGTAGGATTGAGTAGAGGCGGTGCCCGGGCCGTTGCTGCGATGGAGCGGTGCTGACATAGTGAGCGATGACCCATAGAAGCAATAAAAATAACCAAACGGTAGCAAACATAAAGTATTTCGTAGAACCATGGACAGATATACAGTTTATTTTGTAAGCAATTAAAAACTCGTTACATATATAAAGTGAGTGTTATGGTCGTTATGATTTATTATCGCTTTAGTTTGTAAATGACTTCAAAGCGATACTATCTTGTGGACGTTCAATATGATGCTTTATGATAATGGTGGAGAGGGCAATTTCAAACTATAGTAATATTATAAAGCTGAAGTACCTACCGTGTCTGGCAGTGGGCCTTGAGAGCAAGTTCCAAAAGCACATGTTACGAGTATCTACACTAATTATAAAGAGGTAAAGTTTGAATGTTTGAATGGGCATGGGGTAATCCGGGTAATCTCATAATGATTCTGATCTGATTCTGAAAGTACCGTACAGAAAACCGCAGCCAAATAACAATTTTGTGTACCTGCGCGTAGCGTTGCCAGGCGTCCGGATAAAGCCGGACATAGGTAGGCTTTTTGATTGCGTGTCTGGCCAAAATAAACGGTGTCCGGCTTTTCCGGCTTTTGTTAGGCTTTTTACATTTCCCAAACGAGCGAGCGCCGAGCCTTTCATCAGTAAGTATTTAATTAAGAAGAATTTAAATATGTTGACCTGATTGATTTGGCATTCGATTTTATTTATTATTTCACTAGAAATTAAGAAGATTTATGATAATAATCAAAAAAGCTTGATTTTACTACTGAAACAAAATCATTAATAATGTAGGGTGTCTGGCCTTTCTACCCAAATGTCCGGCCAAACTGGCTGGTCTATCCGGCTATTAGGTTTGGCGACCTGGCAACCCTACCTGCGCGTGAGTAAGGCCGCTAGAGCTCATTGGGGAGGGGGGAAGGGTCGGTAACGCGTCTGTGATAGGCATGGCATAAATCACAAGTAGCAGGTGATAAAGAATATGATTCTGTTTTCATATGTCACATCTGCTACCGTCCATTACATAGCCTGTTACATGTTATAAAGAATATTTAAGAAAATAAATAAAATGTATGCGACTGAAGGACTTTGTATCCATGGTCATGAACAAATTTAAAAAAAAAAAAAACTTTATCATTGATTAGCTTTTAAGAGTATTCAAAAATAAACCTTAAATCAAGTGACATAAAGTGTTAACTTCTTTAGCATGTTATGTAGCAGGATAGAAAAATAATTTTTTGCTACGAAAGTATATATAATTTGCATCAGTGATAATTTGACACTTGCGTGCGATACTCGCACATGATTTTGTGAAAAATACCGTCGATCAGCATCGATGACGTAGGTTACAAATCATTGCAAATCATATATCGCTAGTGAAATCATGCTATAAAAAATAATAATATCATCAAATGAGAATTCCTATAAAGTAGCAATAATTTCCATGCCTAGTCTGTGATGCCTCGTGTGTAGCAAGCGTCCATATGGCTACGGTAACCGTTTAACAGCAGGCGGGCCGTACCGACTTCGTCGTATAAAAAAACATGCAGAAAATCCTTTTTTTCATTAAATGTTACGGACAAAACCGCGGGGGACAGCAAGTTTAGTAGGTTCCTCAAAAGAATATGAATGCAAAACTATGTGAGACAGTCACTGGAATCTCCTGTAAGCTAAAGTTTCCATATGTATTCAGTATTGTTACCGAATGGCGGTAGTGTTATGTAAATGTATGGAATATTTTACCGACTATGTTGGGAATTTTGTATTGAGTCACGCAATTTTGACGTAAAAAATGGCGGGACGCGATGTCAGACATAGATAACAACAATGGAAGTATACTAAGCGTTTTTAATGAAAGGAAATATTTACTTTCATTTAAAAATATATGAATACAATTTATATTTATCTACAAAAAGTGAAGCATATTTCTGATGATAAGAGTTGGTAAGTATTGTGAACGAATTAGTTTTGTGCGTGTGTTTATTTTACTTATATTTTTATTTAAGGCGCGGACTGACTAAAATTTTGACAGCACTCGTTCTTCGCTGGAATAGGGTTGAAAATGGTAAATCATAAATGTGTCGACTCTATGAAATCGACATTTATTTACGGGTTTTCTTTAGATTACACACATTAAATTGAATAAGTGTCCGGTTAACATTCTAATATAATTCTGTATCTAATATATTCTTAAAAATAAAATTGATGTCATCGCTGAAAATACGGAGAATTTCCATAATTTTTTCCACTCTGTCCACAGTATTTTTTGTGTTAGGTATTTTAATTGCGTTACGTCATACTCGAATCTCAAAGAAACCCATATTTGTGTATTTGAGGTAAGACCTCGTCTTAAGATTATATTATGAGTTCTGTCCACTGTATTACCTTATAGACTTATTATACCACTAACCCCCTTATTCATAATGGCTTTTTAACTAAATTAGTGTAATAGTGTCCTCCGTCTCACTCTTTCGATCACCAAATGTCACTTGTCAGATAAAGTCGTCAGAATTTTAGCTAATCAGAATTTAAGCTAATCAACGTTTGATAACTTCATTATGAATAAGAGGGTAAGTCGATAAACAAGCATGATTTTTTTCTCCATAAATTAATTATTATAAGAATTAAGAGCCTTCTAAAATCACAAAAACTTACCATTTTTAACGCCCTTATCAGAAGTCCAGCGAACAAATTTGACGAATATAAAACAACAAAGGAAGACAGACATAGCCAAAGCCCTTCTTATTATGATTCTTGTTTTTATTTTTAAATCGATCAAAATCAAAAAGTCATTTATTCAGTTTAGGCCCTGGTAAGGTACTTATGAACGTTAAATTGGTACATACAGTTGAATTTACCACCCGGTTCGGAATACACTTAAACTGAAAAGACTCCGGCAAGGAACTCGGCAAGGCTCTTTTTTTTCGTGGAAGATCTTTTCATATTACAGCTCCAGCTTTGGAGTAGAAAACCGGGGAGAACCGGGGAACAAACAAACAAACAAACTCACTTTCGCATTTATAATATTAGTAAGGATAAGGATTATAAATGCGAAGTGAGTTTGTTTGTTTGTTACGCCTTAACGCTTCAACTACTCAACGGATCATCATGAAATTTGGCATGCAGTTAGCCTATGGTATGGAGAAGGACAAAGGCCACTTTTACCCCGGGAAGCGGGTGAAACCGCGGGAGACAGCTAGTATATCTATTTTATTATTTCTTTGTCAGCCACCTTTTTGAGGTCGTCAGTCCATCGGGCTGGGGGGCGTCCCACATTAATATTTAGGACAAACTGCCAAGAGAATATCAATAGATCATTATGAAAAGGTGCTAAAGTGTTCATCAACTTTTGACGCTGACTGTACATAAACCCGTTGTGATTGAGTTAAATCTTTTCAGTTTATTTAGGACACATTTTTCGATAAGCAAGTCCGTACGAACGGTGCCGGAATACGATCAGATTTGCGTACAGCTGTCTCTGTAATCTGGATTTAGATTGAGTTTGTTTCCTTATGATAAAGCAGGCTCAGCAGATAAAGCTCGCTTTTGAATTTGTGTGGTAAAAGCAAATTCAAGAATACGAGGTATCTGATTTTTAGTTTGTATTTCGTTTTTTGGCTTCACTTTCGTGTTCCGCGCGCTCCATCTGCCTTTTATTCTGTAATCTTAGATTTATATGGTGTAAGAAAGATTTAGTCGTGTCCAATTTTAATTATTGAGATTGAAAGATGAAACTTATGTAAATAAGTTCCTAAGTTCATAATAACACAAAATAAAATTGCTAGGGAAAAGTTAGTTTCAAAAGAAAACTGAAATAATTCGCATAGAAAATAAAATAACCGTATAACGATTTACGCTACACCAGCCTGGTGTAATCCTCAAAGGAATCTGGCTTCGTTAAGCTTGCTTATGAAACGGAACAAGATTTGTAAGGATCTGATTCTGTTTGAGAAGCGAATGATAAAGTCTTAATTAAAGAAAAAATACACTTTGCCACGCCGTACCCCAAACGAACCTAGTAAATAATAAAAACCTATCTCAGTGCTAACCTAACATTAACCTAACCTTTTAAAGCATTATGAATTGATTGCATGAACACGTACGAGTACGAGCAGTGGACATCCATAGGCATAATAATGATTTTGTTAATGAGCATAAAGATGCTGATAACTAAGACTGGATTTTGACATTCAGGATTTTACCATAACTGAATTACCCTCGAACAAACATAACACCGAGGAATTTTATAATAATGAATTTTAACCATCAAGCAGATTCATCATTATCATCATATCAGCCTATGGATGTCCACTGCTGAACATAGGCCTCCCCAATTGACTACCACTTCGAACGGTTCTGGGCCGCTTGCTTCCAGCGGTGCCCAACGACTCTGACCAGGTCGTCGGTCCACCTGGTGGGAGGTCGTCCCGCTCGGCGCTTTCCAGTACGTGGTCGCCACTCGAGAACCATTTCTTCCCCATCGGTTATCAGCTCTTCGAGCGATGTGGCCTGCCTATTGCCACTTCAGCATACTAAATCTACGAGTTACGTCCATCGTTTTCGTTCTCCTACGATGTCTTCAAGCGGATTAATTTGTCATATTATGAACCATCGGTTTATGACTAATTACTTATTAAATATCGATTCAGTTTACTTTATAGTTTTGCCGCGGCGCTGGGGCACGCAATTGTTGTCAGTGCGATTAGAATGTAAATATTATGTAAGCTTGTTTTGAAAAGAGTAATTGCTGAGTTTATTTTCTCAGCAAATGCAACCTTCCGACCGAACCGATAAATGATTTTGAATTGGAATTTGAATTTGATTTGATCATTGTACCTTAATAATTTCAGTAAAAATCCCTCTTTCTTCTTCTTACTTTTTAGTTTATTAAACAAATCCTTTTTACAAGCTATAATTTAATTCGGGTGGAATCTTGGAAGTCGAATTTCACCCACTTCCAGTGGTTGGATTGACTTGATATTTGGTATACATTAGTATAGGATGCTTTATTGGATGATAATGCATGTCAACAAAGAGTACAGTCACCAAAATAAGCTTGTATTATTAGTACTTATATTTGCCAGGGTCGAGTTATGTTATAATAAGTTCTAGTCAATAAACCACTTTCACATTTCGCACTGACAACCACCGTCCATAAAAGTCATGTTTTAATAAAATAGTGGCCATTGTACAAAAACTTTTCACGGACTGTTTGAGACAACTTGAAAAGTCACGATACAAGTAATTCATTTAGAAAGAAAGAAAGAAAGAAAGAAACATTTATTGGACACAACAAAATAGCACAATACACAACAATTTCATATCACTTCACTGGTGCACATGGAAAAACACCACCGATAATATGAAATAAAACTCCAAATACACGAATTTATTAAAATTAAACGAAAAAGAAGTTCTATCGGTCCTTTTCCAAATCTTTTTGAATGGTTTTCTTTTGAAACATAGTCCATAAGCAACTGTATTTTTTCTAAATAAAAAAACGTAGACATTCCAGAGAATCCCATCACAAAGTGAAAGCATAACTCCGCGCGCTCCTCATAGCTTGGCCCGCTTCCCACGCGGCACCGCCACTCCAAGGTTATACGCCCACCAATGCCAAGGCCACTATTTACAGTGACCTTGTGGCGACGTGCGTAGAATATCTGGTACAGTATTACTACTGGCGTGTCTGTAACTCGGTATTGACACCGTTCGAGGGCGAATAAATTAGTGGAGAAGTTTTATTCCGACGCTTTTTCGTGGAATCTTGAGTGACTTGGATTTTCTTGGCTTAGATTACGTCTCATGAACATGGATTGTCTTGATGCAGTATTATATGATATTGTTTTTACTCCTATGGTAGCATAAAAGGCACGGTAAGCGGTAACCGCACCCCCTTGGGCGCTTGCAACACCAGGAATGGTGAAAGAAAGAAAGAAAGGGCTCGTCCGTTGTCGACCTTGCTAAAGTCTTTCCAACTCCAAAAGGGATGAGGGATGTCGATGTCACGGCAACAGGATGGACGACTGCTGCCAGGGCCAGTAGACAAGATGGTTATCGACAATCGTCATCGACAGTAAACGATCAACCTTTGTATGGGATTGACATTTCAAATCGAAATATCACGTGATTTTTAACAATCTCTTAGGCACTGATTTAAAGTGGCAGTTGTAAATAGCGGTTTTGGTAAGTTTAAAATTATAAATGGCACGTTTAATAACTAGTTCAGCAGTTAAAACTAAGCAGTGAAGTAAACAAAAATGAGTAATAAAAAATAATGAAATGGATCAGTGAATATATAATTGAGCAGGAAATAATTAAATGGGCGGTAAAAATTATTGAACGAGCGGTTACGTGTGGGCAGTAATAAATCGGAATTTGTCGGTAAGAAATCTCATTCTAAGCAATTCCATAAACAATGAGGTGGTAAAGTAGTTTTCGAGATATAGCGGTGTGACTAGGGATTGCAAAATCCGGTTTTTTTTCAAATCCGGATTCAAATGTTATCATCACATATAAATCCGGATTATCCGGATTTTTCGAATTTTTGTAATTTTTTTGCAATCTTTTGTAATTTTAAATTGTACGCGTAGTTTATGCTTAAGAATTAGTAGTTTGAAGAGAGGTGTTCTATTTTATTTTATTTCCATTGCTTGCTTTTGAATAAAAATTGATTAAACTGCAAGTAATATAAAAAAAAAATGGGCTTGTATTTGGCCACTGAGCCGTCCATAAAGGATGATGACGAAGCCTAACGTGGAGCACGCTAACCCAAATGAAACCTATTCATTCTGGCCTTCAAAGTCCCTAGATTCTAAGAGGCAGGAAATACAGTCGCCGGAAGCAAGTTCTACTCCCTTGCTGTCCGCATTATAATTGAGAAAGCAAAGGAAATTTTTTCCCCGTGTCTTGTGGTTCGGTGTAAAAATAGGGATGGTGGTTGGAATAAGGTTGAGCAATTTCTGCACACACTCTAAAAAAATATCCTGAAGAAAACCGATAAGGCAAGCAACCTTTCTTCGATGGTCGAGGCTCGTGAGTTTCGTCATAATTAGTCTCATATTCGATGAGTCTTCTGGCTTGGCGGTTTATTGAGTCGAGGGCGAGAGCCTGGTGGAAAGGACTCCGTTTGGTGGTGAAAATTTACACCTGCGTCTTGGTGGCATTAAAAGTGACCAGATTGGCATTCTCCCAATCGGAGACTGCCTGTAAAGTTACGTTCAAACGCTCTTGCAAAAATTGGATCTAGTCACTGGTGGCGCGCTGGAAATATGACAACGGTGCTATCGTCTACGTACCCAAAGATACCGGGCTTCACCAGATCGTTAATATGCAGCAGAAATAAGGTTGCAGAGAGAATTGAACTCTGTGGCATTGATTGCGAAAAGGTCCGCCTATGGCTACATGAATATACCGTTCGCTCAGGAAATTGGAAATCCAAGCGCACAGACCACCAGAGATTTCATATCAAGGAAGCTTGCTTAGAAGGCTGGTGTGTCAGACCCTTTCAAAAGTAACAATCCGCTGTTCCGAAGTCACTTGGAAGACAAGGTGAAGCTGGCATCCAAAAAGCTTGGAGTGCTCAACAGAGCGAGGCAGTACTTCACATCAGGGCAAAGACTGCAACTTTACAAGTCGCAGGTCCGGCCGCATATGGAGTACTGTTGTCATCTATGGGCGGGAGCACCTGCATACCAGTTTGGCCTTTAGACTCGGTTCAGCGACGTGCCATCAGAATTGTTGACGATCCCGAGCTCACAAGCGGTTTAGAGCCCCTCAGTCTGAGGAGAGACTTTGCCTCCTTATGTGTGTTCTACCGCTTGTATAACGGAGAGTGTTCTAAGGAATTGTTCGACTTGTTGCCCACGGCTACCTTCCACCATCGCAACTCACGCCATCGACGGGGAATCCATCCTCACACATTGAAACCAGAATTGTTTCGAACTGTGCGGGCTCAAAGGAGCTTTATTCCGCGGACGCTCAGGTTGTGGAATGAGGTCCCCCCGTGGTTTTCCCAATGGAGTACAGCATGGGGTTCTTCAAAAAGGGCGTGAAGAGATTTCTTCAGGGTCGACAGCGCGCGAGTGATACCCCTGGTGTTGCAAGCGTCTATAGGCTACGGTAACTGCTTACCATCAGGCGGGCCGTATGCTTGTTTGCCACCTTAGAGGTATAAAAAAAAAAAAAAAAACAATTTTTTGAGATCAGCCGATGTACAAAATGCTTTCAGCGGTAGACTATCATTAGCATCATCATTATCATTAGGTAGCGACTAGAACTATCATTCTTGATATAAAGTTGTGCAAAGAGTTGTTACTCGCGTCGCGCCCGCATCGTCTGCATCTAAGACTCACTGGCCGACTTAGCTACTAGCTAGATGGATGAGCGGTAGCAGCTAGCCGCGTGTGAGCCGAGCGGTGTATAGATTTCAGAGTAATACTGACCTAAATCTACTGGATATTTAATGAAAATGTTTAGTTAAACATCAACAATAATATATAATCAATTGTAATTAAAATTCGAAAAAACCGGATTTTATGCTCAATATTCGGATTTATAATAGGCCCCTAAAATCCGGATTTTTCAGTTGTTTTCGGATTTCGAAGTATCCGGATTGCAATCCCTAGGTGTGACGGACGGACGGACAGACGGACGAAGTCGCACCATAAGGGTTCCTTTTTACCTTTTTGGTACGGAACCCTAAAAACAGTAGTTAAATAGTAATGAAAAATTAAATTACTTTTGCTTTGACTGAAGGAATTAAATAAAACAAATTGTATAATAATAATAATAGTGTTACGACATCAGGAATAAATTGCTACCAGTAACGCGATCTGTTATTTTATAGGAGTAATCTTAGTAACGCCATCTGTTATTGTATAGGAGTAAACATTTATCAAGCAACGCCATCTATCGCCGAATAGCTACCGGCTTCTGGAATATTCCCGATAGCACTGTAGGCATGTAGAATACGCGGGTAAATTGTAGAATGTTCCGGATGCCGTTTATGAAGTATAAATACGAGACAATGCACAGAGGAGTAGGAGTTTGATTTAGTGAATCAGTGAGTAAACATCGAAGTGAAATACAGTTAAGTGCTAGTGAACTATTTAATTTCTGAGTGTTTTAATAAAAGTGTGACCAGTGTTTTGGTAAATTCGTGTACAATTATTTATCCTGAACCCCAGCTCGTAACAATTGGTGTCAGAAGTAGTAGGATAAATAATGCCGGTTATGCCAAAGGAAGTCACTGAGGGTGTCCGTACAAGGGGCCAGCGGCAGCAGGAGATGGATGAAAGGAGGTTTGGAGGTTCTCCGTCGCAGACTTCGGGTGGCCAGCAGCCAACTGCCTCTTTGCCAGTTGCCGACCCACCTGATGTAAGAGCAGTACCTGCAACCCCAGATCTTGGCGCTTTGATGGTAATGCTACAGGAGCAGGCTCGCCGACAAGAGGAGCAGGCTCGCCGACAAGAGGAGCAGGCTCGCCGGCAAGAGGAGCAGGCTCGCCGACTGGAGGAACAGTTGGAAATCGTATGTCCAAGCCGAGGTACAGATAGAAGACGTGAAGAACGCCCTGGTTGGACTCAAGGTTGGAACTGCTACTTCTTTACCTGTGGCTTCTTCACGAGGTTTCAAGGTGCCGCCATTTGATGGCACCTCGTCATGGTCAGCCTATAGAATCCAGTTCGAAGCTGTCATGAAGGCGAATGGTTGGACTAGTGCACAGGCGATGACAGCACTCACTTTGGGTCTTCGCGACCAGGCCCTCACTATACTGGAGGCCCTCGGGAAGGACGTGACGTATGAGCAACTGTTGGAAGCTCTAGAATCTAGATACGGGGACGCACACCTGGAACACGTATTCCGTGCCCAACTCAAGGACCGTGTGCAACGGAGCGCCGAAACTATACAACAGTGGGCTCTAGAGGTAGAAAAGCTGGTCCGTAAAGCATACCAGTCTGCACCAGCGATGATCAACGGTAATCTAGTGCAAGCGTTCGTGGATGGTATACGCGACTTGGAAGTCAGAGCTGCCGTGAGATTAGGGCACCACGAGTCGCTGAAAGACGCTTTAGCCCATGCCTTAGAAGTGGAGGCTGTGCGACGCGATGACCGACCTCACCGCATCAGGGAAGTAGTGGCCTCGCCCCGTTGCTACAACTGTGGAGAAAAGGGCCACCTTCGGATGAGTTGCCCGAAGTGGAGAAAGTACAGAAAAGAAGAAAATCGATCCCGAGAAGTTGTGGCCTCGCCCCGTTGCTACAACTGTGGAGAAAAGGGCCACCTTCGGATGAGTTGCCCGAAGTGGAGAAAGTACAGAAAAGAAGAAATTCGACCCCGAGAAGTTGTGGCCTCGCCCCGTTGCTACAACTGTGGAGAAAAGGGACACCTGCGGAGGAGTTGTCCGAAGTGGAGAAATTACAGAAAAGAAGAAAATCGACTCTGGGAAGGAAGAGCAGCGGTGACTGGAGACACTGCTCAGCAACAGCAACAGGAACACGAGTAAACGCCAGGACCGCGGGGCGGGTGCTGGCTGGTGTTCGAAGAGCCCCAAGGATCTCGATGGCGTTATATCATGGAATTCACATTGCTCGGGACGAGCATGTCTAAGGAGGGGGTGGTGTTACGACATCAGGAATAAATTGCTACCAGTAACGCCATCTGTTATTTTATAGGAGTAATCTTAGTAACGCCATCTGTTATTGTATAGGAGTAAACATTTATCAAGCAACGCCATCTATCGCCGAATAGCTACCGGCTTCTGGAATATTCCCGATAGCACTGTAGGCATGTAGAATACGCGGGTAAATTGTAGAATGTTCCGGATGCCGTTTATGAAGTATAAATACGAGACAATGCACAGAGGAGTAGGAGTTTGATTTAGTGAATCAGTGAGTAAACATCGAAGTGAAATACAGTTAAGTGCTAGTGAACTATTTAATTTCTGAGTGTTTTAATAAAAGTGTGACCAGTGTTTTGGTAAATTCGTGTACAATTATTTATCCTGAACCCCAGCTCGTAACAATAGGAACTTTTATTCGTAATTCGAAACATACTTTAGTATTTAAAATGACATAGAAGTTGCTTATTAGTTGTTTTTAGCTTCCACTGGAGGTACGGCCACAGAATATTTAATAGTGCGTACTTCAAGCGTATGGACAATTGGACAGGCCAATTATATGTTTACACATACCGCCACCCGCGCTAATAAGCTCCGCCCAACTAACGAACAACCTCTCTTTGGTTTTGAATTTGAGTTCGGGTGTCACCGCTCGCTATGATCTGCCGAACTATTTATCGAACCGCTCATTCCATCATTTTTACCGCTCATTCCGTTATTGGACTGCTCAAATATTTTTAGAATTGACATTGTTTTATAAAATAACCTACTAATTGATTTTTTATTACTGTCCATGTTTTACTGTCACAATAATTAATCACCCGCCATTAAATTAAATAACTGCTCAATATGTTTTTCAACTGTTCATAATAACATCTCGAATATTTAAATAAGGCTAATTATTTTCGCGGCGACTAACAAATTAAACGGCGACTAACTACTGGTGACAAAAAAAATAACTTGGCAGCGATTAAATATTTTGGCAACTATTAAATTAGATGGGCTACAAATTGCAAGGTATCATAAAAACTAAATAGTGGCGGCTTCTTTAAGGTAGCAAATATATTAAACAGGCACATAGAAATAATAGGTAGGGTACTATAAATAATGACTTGGCGACTAATATTGACAGTGGGATAGCAAACATGGTGATATTGGCAACTATAAGCTTCCATATAAAATATACTTTCGGGCTGCGATTTGCAAGCAGCTGTAAAAATTTAAACGGGTACTATAATTACGAATTAGGGTTTCAGTATTTTTTTTTGTGGAATCATAATTAGTATCTGGATGACTGAATTTTTACTTTTTTGGTAAATCGTGTTTTTTGGACAGTGGAACAGTGAACTTAGATCTTGTATGGGTTTCAGGGTCTGATGATGGAGTAGGAGGGTTGGCACTGGAACTCCATAGCGGCGCAGTGTATCCTACCCGTGTTTGAGGTTGTTGAAATTGTCATGAGATGAACTTTGACCATATATAGTTTTCAGGGTCTGATGATGGAGTAGGATGGTAAGCACTGGAACTCCATAGTGGATCATTGTATCCTGGCCGTGTTTGGGGTTGTTAGAAATGTCGTGAAATGAACTTTGATCATGTATGATTTTCATGATCTGATGATGGAGTAGAAGGGTAGGCAGTAGGCACTGGAACTCCATAGTGGATCATCGTATCCTGGCCGTGTTTGAGGTTGTTGGAATTGTCATGAGATCTTTTAACTTTCACAAGTGCCCTGTAAGGGCCTAATATGAATAAATCAATTTTGATTTGATTTGAGATGAACTATATGATATGATATGATGATATGAAAATGAAAATGAAAATGAAAATGAAAATGAAAATGAAAATGAAAATGAAAATGAAAATGAAAATGAAAATGAAAATGAAAATGAAAATGAAAATGAAAATGAAAATGAAAATGAAAATGAAAATGAAAATGAAAATGAAAATGAAAATGAAAATGAAAATGAAAATGAAAATGAAAATGAAAATGAAAATGAAAATGAAAATGAAAATGAAAATGAAAATGAAAATGAAAATGAAAATGAAAATGAAAATGAAAATGAAAATGAAAATGAAAATGAAAATGAAAATGAAAATGAAAATGAAAATGAAAATGAAAATGAAAATGAAAATGAAAATGAAAATGAAAATGAAAATGAAAATGAAAATGAAAATGAAAATGAAAATGAAAATGAAAATGAAAATGAAAATGAAAATGAAAATGAAAATGAAAATGAAAATGAAAATGAAAATGAAAATGAAAATGAAAATGAAAATGAAAATGAAAATGAAAATGAAAATGAAAATGAAAATGAAAATGAAAATGAAAATGAAAATGAAAATGAAAATGAAAATGAAAATGAAAATGAAAATGAAAATGAAAATGAAAATGAAAATGAAAATGAAAATGAAAATGAAAATGAAAATGAAAATGAAAATGAAAATGAAAATGAAAATGAAAATGAAAATGAAAATGAAAATGAAAATGAAAATGAAAATGAAAATGAAAATGAAAATGAAAATGAAAATGAAAATGAAAATGAAAATGAAAATGAAAATGAAAATGAAAATGAAAATGAAAATGAAAATAAGTTATAATAATGGAGTTTCAGTGATTAACCTCCTACTCCATCATCAGACCCTGAAAACTTTATGTGGTCAAAGTTCATCTTTCTACAATTCCAACAAGCCTAAACACGGGTGGGATACATTGCGTCGCTATGGAGTTCCAGTGCCGGACCCTCCTACTCCATCATCAGACCCTGAAAACCATACATGAACAAAGTTCATCTAATGACAAATCCAACAACCCCAAACACGGCTAGGATACGATGCTCCACTATGGAGTTCCAGTGCTCACCCTCCTACTCCATCATCAGACCCTGAAAACCATACATGATCAAAGTTCATCTCAAGACGATTCCAACAAGTCCAAACACGGCTTACATATATGTGATTCCATACATACAGGTGAAGCTAATAAAAGCGTGTTGAAAATAAAAGTCATCAAGAAATAAAACTATAGGCCCACAATATTTTTTTTGCATGTCACTATTTGCTTTAATTAGAGCTCTTAAAATGTCGCACAAAGTATGTTTTATATGACCAAGTTAATATTTTCTTCTCATCTCAGTTTACTTTATATACAACCTCATTTTATAATTTAAGAAAGCCTATTTTCTACTTTTTATCCGCCGTCAAGTCTTCGCCTAACAATAAACTCAGTTACCAAAACAAAAAAATCAATGCCAGTTTAAATTAAAAGAAAGCTTATTTAGCTGCTACTTTCTACTTAAAATGATCCTTCACTTTAGCTGCCAACCTATTATTTTTAGTACCTCCTTTCATTTTTTATAAATCCCAAAATCAGATTAATTTGTCGCCGCGTTAAATACATGCCTTTAAATAACAGCTCAAAAAATTAGTTCCCAATCTCTTATATCAATCCCATACAAAGGTTGATCGCTTACTTACCATGACGATTGTCGACAGCCATCTTGTCTAGGGGGGGCTGTACGCTACACACTGCTAGCACAGTGCTCTAGCGACCTTACTTTTAAAGTTTTAAAAGTACACCGTAAAAGTGTTTTGACGATTTATTTTCTATGCAGTGCGGTGTCGTTGTGTGTAAAAACGGTTCATAGAAATGTATGGTCCGCTAAATCGTCACGACATTTTACGGTCCGGAAATTAAAGTTCAAGTCAAGTTGTGAGTCAAGATTAAAACAATTGAAATTGGAACCTGCGGGGACCGATTCTCGCGTCTTCGACTTCGTTGTCGTATAGACAACTCTCGCCATCGACGGAGAGTCCATCCTCAAACGGCGGAACGGCGGGAAAACTCTTTTTCTTCCGCCGACGCTCTGTTTGTGGAATGGGGAGCTCATCGCCGTGGTTTTCTCAATGGAGAACAGCATGGGGTTCTTCAAAGCCCTCTTTGAAGAACCCCAGGGTGTGAAGAGATTTCTTCAGGTTTGGCAACACCGGAGTTATACCCCTGGTGTTGCAAGCGTCCATAGGCTACGGTAACTGCTTACCATCAGGCGGGCCGTATGCTTGTTTGCCACCTTAGTGGTATAAAAAAAAGTATACAGTGTAAGTTTTTATCAAAATCGGTCACAAGACTCCTTTGGGTTTTTTTTCGCTATTCCCTATACTTTAGGATTTGGCCATTCATGCCCCGATTGGAAATTTTAAACTATATACTTGGTGGAGCAGATTTTTTTGGCTTCACTTGTAGCGCGGCCCGGCCCGTCTGAACTTTTTTTACATCTGTGCGTGCAAAATACAGTTTTTAACAGATTTTTTTAATACAAGTTAAATGTACACGCTTTAAAATGATCAACTTTCAAAATTCACTCATAATTTAGTTCATATCAAAGAGACCCATTTCTGTAACTACCTAAGCACGTACATACTAGCAAAGCCACATTTCTACATGTAACTAAGTTTCATACAAGTCGTAATTAAGTTATGCTATGCCCTTTTAACCTAGGGCTGTCAATATTAAGTTTTATTCGCATTTCGAATTCCGAGGAATTTTGGTGTTTGGAAAATTACTTAGTAAAAATATCACGTATCTTCGAGCTAATAGAATTTAGCTTGTATATTGATGGATCAGTTACATCGGTTATTTAGGTTGTCATATTCAGAGTTCTGTAAGGTTTGTTTTTGATATAAAATATGATACAAATTCTTAGCTGAAATAAGAATGGACATTCCTGTTATAAAATACATTACCGTATTAGTAGACGTTTTTCGATACATTTGTGTTGAAACCTTTTTATTATATTAGTTTTGGCGTAAGGAGTTATGTGAGTTTGAGCGAATTAGTTTAGCGGTAATATTACACGATAGGACTTAGTAAAATTCCCAAAAAATACCTATTTAGTTCTAAAACATAGTTACTGCCTACTATTTTAATAATGCATTGCCTTGCAGTGCTCATATTGGTGCCGATTCTGTTGTAAATCGCACTAAACTAATTTTAGTCACATCTCATCTCTTTCTTACGAACATTATTGAAAAAGGATAGAACATATTTAAAGCTGTCAAATTAATCTTCGCCGTCTTATTTTGCGTGTATTTAGGCGTAACCGCGATAGATGGCGACTAAATTTATATTGAAAACAAACATTAGACTTATTTGACAGGACTTAATTTCTTACATCCTTTTCTTATGTTCTTTGTTAGAAAGAGACATGGTGAGATTAAAATTAGTTTAGTTGTAAACAACAGAATCAGGGCCAGTGTGAACTAATGTTATTATTGTAACACCCTAATTATACTTCATATAGTAGATCAATAAATAATTAAACAATAATACATCAATTAAATAGCAAAATCTGAATTATATATCTGATATGTAAATAAAAATTACAATAAATTTTAATAAGATAGCTGACATGTACTGACAACCTTAGCCTCGCCCCGTCTTTCACATGTCAAGTTTTCTAGCTAACACACGCAACTTGCAGATATAACACAGACGGTTAATCTATCTGGTACATAACTTGACTCGGTAAAATTACCTAACATGATTGTAATGTAGTCATGTAAACATAGTTGGCTCAACACGGCTGAAATATAAATCTAATATTTAAAGAGGTACCTTTGAGAATGCACAGAATAGTAGGTAGGTACAGTCAGCGTCAAAAGTAGATGGTCACTTTAGTACCTTTTCATAATAATTTTAAGAGAGGTAGAGCATACCGTTTATTCGCTCAATAAGCAGCTCGACTGGGGAAGTACCTTACAGAATACCACAGCCAAATAACTTTATGTTGTGTTCCTGCGCGTGAGTAGGGTCTCCAGACCTCATTGGGGAGGAGGGAAAGGTCTAAAAAAAATGTGTCAATAAGTTGACACGCAGGCAGACGGTCTACCTGGTGGTAAGTAGTGATCGTCGCCTCTGGACATTTGCAATACCAGAGGAATTACCGATGTGTTGCCTACCTTGAAGAGCTCTCTTTTTCCGCCCCTCTTGACGAACTCCATAACGTAGCGCTGTGGGAAAACCGCGATAGGAGCTCATTCCACATCCCAATGGTCCACAGTAGGATCGTCCGACTGAATCGATGTGTGGATGATCGAGGTGGCTCGAGGATATGTGGATGAACTCCAATCCCCGGCGAGCGACTTCTCGAATCGCATATATTGACATTCTTTACTTTATTACTTACTTCTATTCTTTACTTTATTAAAAAAAAATTATTTTGTTTCTCTAGTTAAATTTTTGGCATTTTTGTTTACCTACTATAGATTAAGTAAATGTTCCTATGTTGTGGGGAAGACACTGTCTCTTGTAACACAGTTAATACTACCACAAGAGACAGCGCTTCATATTTTTTATGTATTCACCTTTTTTGTGCACAATAAAGATTATTATTATTATTATTCTTTTTATTTAGCTGATTTCTTAAAATTATTTTTTTTATAACATTAATGTATAAAATCAAAAATATTATAAAAAAACCTAATCCTATATATAAATATGATTATTTTTTTTACAATATTTCTATAAAAACAACTAAAAATGTTATAAAAAACCTAATCCTAGTATGCTGCCGGTAGCGGGGTAGGGCCCAAGCTACCGGTGGTTAGGGCTGCAGAGAGAGGAATCTCCTGACGATACGCGCCGTGTCCAGGAGTACTGCCTTCTGTATCTGACCCTTGATCCAGCCATCCAGCGAGAGCCTCTCAAGATGTTGGTCGAGACTCTTCGCTATGAGACCGTTCGCCGAAACAACTATCGGGACAATGATCGTCGAATCAACATCCCACATGGCGGTCACCTCGTGAGCCAAGTCAAGGTACTTGCTGAGCTTGTCCTTCTCGGCCTTCACGAGGTTCTCGTCATGGGGGATGGTGATGTCAACGAGCACTGCCCGGCGCTTCAATCGATCTGTCAGCACGATATCAGGCTTATTGGCTACAATAGTCCTGTCCGTGATGACAGATCGATCCCAATAGAGCGTGGCACGACAATTTTCGAGAACTGGCGCAGGTGCGTACTTATAGTACGGCATTTCGGACTCTACAAGGCCGTATTGAAGAGCAAGTTGCTGGTGGATGATTCTGGCTACTAGGTTATGTCTGTGCAAGTACTCGCCGTTAGCAAGATGAGAACAACCGGAAATAATATGCCTGAGTGACTCTCCGGGACGGCGGCATGCTCGACAAATGTCGACCGTACCGTCCTTCAGGATATATTTCCGGTAGTTATTCGTCTTGATAACTTCGTCCGCAATTGCACAGGCAAAACCTTCGGTTTCCCCAAATAGGTCACCAAAACGTAGCCAGTTCACCGATGCGAGCAGATCTACATCGGGCCCTGTTAGGGCCCTGTAGAACCGCCCGTGTAGCTCCTTACTCTTCCATACGTCCTTGCGGTCCTCGGTGCTTAGCACCTTTGGTCTGCGCCAGTTCTCGTTTGCCAAGGATAACGGGGTGAGGCCCCTGTCTACTGCCACCACATCGCGATGCATCCCACACTCGTTGTCAAGGAAATACTTCCTAAGACTGTACACCTCGTGGTTGTGGAGGTTTTTGGCGTTTAAAAAGCCGCGGCCTCCACACTTACGCGGGATGTACAGTCTCATAACAGACGAGCGTGGGTGTAGCATGCGATGTGTTGTGAGCAGGAGACGGACCCTCCTATCCAGGGCGTCCAGCTCAGTTTGAGTCCACCTTAGTATGCCAAAGGAGTACGTGAGCAGGGGCATCACCCAGGCGTTGAAGGCGCGCACCTTGTTACCACCCGACAAAAGACTGTTCAGTACTTTTGTCAGGCGACAGAAGAAGCGCTCCTTCACAGCCCGCTTTATGTCCCCGTCCACAATACCCAATGACTGTGACATACCAAGGTACTTATAGGTTTCTGCTTCGGAGAGTGATCTGAGAGACATTGTCTCAGAAAGCTGTAAATTCGTTGAATTTACAACTTTCCCCCGCTGTACATGCATGACCGCACACTTATCTACACCAAACTCCATTTTGATGGCGCTACTAAAAACTTCAGTCATTTTCAGTAGCTCCAACAAGTCTTGACGTTTTGGTGCAAATAGTTTAAGGTCATCCATGTACAACAGATGAGAAATGACCTCACCCCCTCTTCGAAGCCGGCAGCCTAGTCCTGAATCCTTCAGCAGAGTACTGAGCGGATTCAAAGCTAGGCAGAACCACAGAGGACTCAAACTGTCACCCTGGAAAATACCTCGCTGGATCCTTATAAAGTCCTGCGGGCCAGAAGTGCCATCTCCACCACCTGGTTGACGAAGGACTGTGATCCACTGCCTCATACACGCGCTCAAGAAGGATCTAAGAGCTGTATCAACTTTATACAGTTCCAAGATCCTCTCCAGCCATGAGTGAGGCACTGAATCATAGGCCTTCTTGTAATCAATCCAGGCAGCCGAGATGGCTCCCCTATTCCGCCGGACTTGTTGGCAAATTGTCGTGTCGATGAGGAGGAGCTCTTTGGTACCACGGGACCCACCCCTACATCCATTTTGAGAGGAAGCCAAAACGTTATTCGCAACAATGTGCGTATTAATTTTTGCTCTCAAAATGGATGTAAGGAGCTTGTATAGTGTAGGCAAGCACGTGATGGGTCGATAGTTTTTCGGTTCCGTGGTACTACCGGACTTAAAGAGCAAGGAAGTAACACCGGTTGTTAGGAAAGTTGGCAGGGAACCATCCTCAAGGGCTTGTTGGAATTGCGTTGCCAAACGTTCGTGTGAGCATCGAAACCACTTTATCCAAAAGTTGTGCAATCCATCCGGCCCAGGACTTTTCCAGTTCTGGGTCGTACGGATCGCACAACCTATGTCAATGGGGCTGATGGTAATAGCCTCCATTGGTTCGATGGACTCACACTCACGTTTGACAACACTCATCCAATCACCCTCGGTGTGTTGGACAGGCATTGACCAGATACTACGCCAGAAATTAATCATAGCAGTAGTATCCGGCAACTGTCCATCCAACACACGTTGGTCGGTTCCCTCCCACTTTCGGTATACCTTCCTCTGGTCACTTTGGAAGAAGCGATTCTGCTGGAATCGATCCACACGCTCTCTGTAGCGGCGAATACGGCTTGCCCACGCATAAACTTTTTGCTTCAAGAAGTCAATGCGCTCTGTGACACAGGCCAAGTAGTCGTGGGACCTAATATCAGTCCCCGCAAAGGCCTGGGTCACAAAGCGCATGACACGAGGGCGATTATTGCCCTCCTTGAAGCAAATCAGCTTTGCAATGAGAGTCCTGAACGTGTTGATACGCCGCTCGATCCGCACTTGCCATGCGGGGGCACCACCGACGGTCCGCATGGCTCGGTCAGGGACAGGTAGCCTGACACGAGCAACACGGCACGCCGCGATGGCCCCACAGTACAGAATCGAGTGGGTATCAACTAAATCTTCACTAGCCCGTAAATACGGGTCTAGTAAAGCGTTCAGGGCTCCCATTAGCGCTAAGTTTCGTTTATTTGTGGGCAAGCGTGGTATTCGCGGCCTAGAGTTGGGTGCGGACCTATACAGCACAATCGCTTCCTCCAAAGTCCTCCTCAAATACTCATTTGTTTGAGTGCTTACGCTGTTCACACAGTCCTCCTCGTCGGCACTGGGATCAACCGGCGCCGCCCCCGGTGCCTGGTCTAGTATCGGCACCGGAATCGGCGAAACAGCAGGTGGATCCCGCGTCAAAGCAGAGGCAGAGCGAACAGGTAGCACTTCCAAGCGTAGCCGATCAAGTACAGAGTCATCCAGCCTCTTGAGCCGCTGGATGGCCCGCACCTGATCCGATAGGCGTTGCGCGGTCACGTTGATGGTTGGTTCAAGGATCTGAAACAGAGGCAGCATCCGGTCACGGTACGCGGACAGGTTGGTTCCCCCCTCTGTAGCCCCATAGTAGGCGCGCATGCAGTTTTCATTAATGGACTGTGTCCACCGCATGCGACGCACTATACCACCGGTAGCGGGGACCGAGCGCGGGGCAGGTTGTCCCGCAGGTCCCAAGCGTGCCGGCAGCGGTGGCCGCCCTCGTCGCGCAGGTGGTCGCGGCGGCGGGGGCGACGGCCCGCGCTCGTCGCTCGACTCGCTAGTGTCGGGCGCGGTGGCGAAATTATCGCCCGACAAGGATGGCGAGGAGCTGGCAGAGGCGGGCGAGGGTGGTGGGCGTGCGTTTCGTTCCGCTGTTTTATTTGTCCTTGACCTTGTAATCATTCTTTCACTATGTTTTCATTTTGTATTTTATTGATTTGCATGTAGGTTGTCAAAGTGACATGATATATAATTTTCTAATGTACAGATTATTCCAAATTTACAGATGTTTGTTGCTTTCTTGTTGCTTTCCTGTTTTTTTACTATTGTCAATATGCTTGAGGTGTAGAAAATTTGGTATAAATACGATAAAAATAAATATTCAAAAAAAATCACAAAAATCAAGGTGTGTCAAAGTCAGCGGTTTTATTATTATTATTATTATTATTATTATTCTTTTGACAGCTTGTATGGAAACTGTGTGCGTAGTGTGACACGCACACGGTACTAAAATTATCAGCTACTTTTGACGCTGACTGTACATAATTAAGTTCGGACGGTGTCCTGACATTAATTCGATCAAGTTAATTTAGTCTATGGTAATTGATTTATTTATAATACTTTGAGGTGGCATCCTTTTCATTTAATTTTTATAGGTGACCTCTATTTGGGCCTCAATGAAATCAATTATTTTGAGTATAATTTAATACTTTTTGAAGTTGCATATCAAAAGCTCAGTAAACCCTATAAATAAATCTGTATTTATAGGCCACTGTTATTATAGATTTTGCTTTGTTGGCCAAGTCACGTAGAGACGTCGACTGGATACAAATCCATTTCTAGTAATTTAAACATTAAACATTGGCTATTCCACTGGAAATTTTTTCTACGAGTATATTCACATATTTAAAATATGTCAAAGTAAAAGTCAAAGCCATTTATTTCAATTTAGGCCCCAGAAGGGCACTTATGAAGGTCGCATTTGCTGAAGTTACCACCGGTTCGGAAATCGGCCTTCAACTGAGAAGAATCCGGCAAGAAACTCAGCAAGGTTACATTTTTGGACAATCTGACTATGACCATGTTTTATTTATTGGCCTAAAAATATGTAATATGGAAAGGAGATAGCTAAAATGCTCTCTACCGCCGTGCAACTGTTCCAATTGATCCATATTTTCAGGGACAACCGTATACATGTAAATTATTTTTATTTATTGGCGCGACCAATGAGCCGTGAATTTCTCTTTGTGCCCAGTTACATAAGTTACATGAACGCTCGTGTGCACGAATTATTGCAATATTACATGAATTGCGGAACATCAGGTTTATTTTTAAAAATGTTTTGCTCAACTCAAAGGCAAAAAGCCATTTATTCAGTTAAGTTCGGAGCTGATTTTTGTGTCTCTAGATGGCTAGTATATTATTTATAACTATCGTCTGAAAAGGGCGAAAATAAGGATCTTTAGGCAATTCGACCCACATTAATCTCGTTATATGGGACGAGTTGCCCCTGGCTCTTTTACTTCCCCCAAGACGAGGTATCATAGCACCCGCGTAGGGTGCTCTACGCACTCTTAGCTCTCGAACCCCTCCCTCTCTAAAGCGCAGATGGCAACCACCGTGGGGTTTTAGGTTTATCGCTCACTATATCAGCCCTGCTCCATAGCAGCAACGGCCCGGCACCGTCTCAACTCAATCCAACCGCTTGCTGGCGTCACGCAGCAAGGGAGCGGGCCGCTTGCTGGAAGTGTTTGGTCAGCACGACTAGTACAGTACTTGCAGTGGCAAGCGCGCTGGCCGCAGGCGTCAACAATTTTATCTAGTCATTGTAAAATTTACTTTAACGCATGTGATTTAAAGGCCTCACTAGGCAAGGTAAATGCGGAGGCGTAGCCGTGCTGTAATAATGTGCGAAGACCTTTAGCCGGTACTAGTCCAGCATAACATGGCCGCTCCCCCATGGGCTATATATATAGGTGATTGGTAATCTCTCGTAATATCCTCATTTTTTTTCTTTTGTCCTAAATTGAAACTCATCCTCACGTTCATGAAAATTGTATTTTTGTTACAAATATATATGGGATATTTTACCCCGTCAGCGGTTGATTTTTGATAAACCCTCCTTTCCTTATTCGTGTACGTTATAATAGGTAAGAAAACTATGAGCAACATTTCAAATTACAATCGATGTATGTATGTATGTTTTGCGAAAAAATGGAAAATCGGACTAAACGCCTTCGACCGTGCTGCTCATGTCATACTGATTTTAAAACTCTAATCTCTTGGAATTTATGGTGACTAATGACATGGAAATGACTGACTAAGTTCCGATTAACCTAACTAATATTATAAATGTGATAGTGAGTTTGTTTGTTTGTTTAGCCTCACGTAAAAGCCAAATGCCATACTGGTACAAGTCGTTTTGCAAAAAAAAAACTCCTTTGCTGCGTTATGGCGGCCATTTGGAACAGTCTGAAAAGTATGGCATGGTGATTTTCGTGAGGCTAAACAAACAAACAAACTCACTCAACGATGATTAGCTGTGAGAAAATTAGCTTGGTACAAATAAGAAAGAAAGAAAGAAAATAATTCTTCATGGCAAGTGGTGTATAACACAAAGAAATGGGTACAAACATTAGAAAACAAAGGAGAACAAATAATAATAATAATCATGAAAATAAAGATAAATTAATTTGCCACAAAACGGTCCCAGCTCAGCATAACTGGTTCTTGATAAACCAGCGCTGGTCTTCCGTTGGAACCGGTGTGTAACGTCACGAAACAGATACTCCTCCTCCTTGCATCGTATACCTCATTGCTGAGGGACGTTACCTTTTTGGGTTATCTTTTCACGGACTATTGCACGCCATCTGGATCGATCATCTGCTGTGTGGATAGCAGCACACACACTGGTATCCAATGCTGCGCGTATTTGATCAGACCAACGCATCGGGCTTCGACCCCTCGGCCTCTTTCCGTCCACCTTGCCAGTAATTGGCAACTTCTCCAGGTTGTCGCCTCTCTTTCTTGCAATGTGGCCGAAGTACATGAAACAGATAAACGGCAGCTAAACAAATGGTTGTTTTTTTATTTTTTTTATTAATTTGTTTTCGTCGGTATAGCAGGCTGTAAGCCACACCGGAGAGGTATGGCATTACGCTACCGCCTACTTCACTTTTCATCGACTATCGGAAAATACAAGAATTTTTGTGGAACAAATCGTTCGACACTCGTAATTTAAACGAAACGTTCGATATACGGCCACGCGATTGGGCCGCCGGTACCAGCGCTATGACCATCATTTTCCTTTTCGTCATTACGTAATTAGACCCCTGAAGGGTCGCCATACTGGTACAAATGACCAGGAAATTTGTGCCAGTATCTCCCGGAGGCTTTTATCCCGGGAACGCGGGCGAAACCGCGGGGGACAGGTAGTATTAAATAATAAAAAAAAGAGCCATTTCGACTCTTCTTGCTGTGAAATACTTGGAATAATCCCCGCAGCGGTGAGCTTAGTTACACGTATTTTATTTACTTTTATTCATAATTTTAAGCTCGCCTCGCCTCGGGTCGGCTTGCGGGTTCGCTAATTTAACACAAAATGTTACAAGGATACCGTACATTTGTACGAAGGTAGCGTTCATAATGAGAGAGGAGAGCGATTATTGTTTTGTTTTCTGAGACTTTGAAAATCGTAAAAGTTTATTAATTTATCAAGAGTAGTTTTCGCCCCGTCGTTTCACCCGCGTGCCTGAGGAATTTAATGTTTTTCTGGGATAAAAAGTATCCTATATGGTATTCCAGTTAATAATCTACCTGCATGCCTAATTTCATCTCGATTGGTTGTTCCGTTGAGGCGTCAAGAGGAAAGAAACAAAAAAACTCAGTTTGACTGCACAAATTACATAATACCGCAGCCAAATAACTTTATGTTGTGACAGAGGACGTTGTGTTCCTGCGTGTGAGTAAGGTCGCCAGAGCTCATTGGGGTGGGGGGAAGGGTCGATAACGCGTGAGTGATGCTTCGTTTGTAACAAGCGTCCATACAGCTACGGTAACCGCTTACTATCAGGTGGCCCGTACGCTTGTTTACCATTTTCGTCGTATAATAATTGGACTGTTTTACAAAAAACTTAAACCGACTTCAAAGTACACTAAGAAG
This sequence comes from Achlya flavicornis, assembly GCA_947623365.1. Taxonomy (NCBI): domain Eukaryota; kingdom Metazoa; phylum Arthropoda; class Insecta; order Lepidoptera; family Drepanidae; genus Achlya; species Achlya flavicornis. The sequence continues at coordinate 15,778,976 of OX392470.1, read as the reverse complement.
TAATCAAATCCTGATCTGATGACAATGGGACCAAACGGGAAGTGTACTCTTCCAGTCAAAAAAAGGATTTTCCAAATCTGTTAATAAATGACGGAGTTATGAGGTAAATACACAACCGAATTGAGAACCTCCTCCTTTTTAGGGTTCCGTAGCCAAATGGAAAAAACGGAACCCTTATAGATTCGTCATGTCTGTCTGTCTGTCTGTCTGTCTGTCTGTCTGTCTGTCTGTCTGTCTGTCTGTCTGTCCGTGTATGTCACAGCCATTTATTTCCGAAACTATAAGAACTATAATGTTGAAACTTGGTAAGTAGATGTATTCTGTGAACCGCATTAAGATTTTTACACAAAAATAGAAAAAAAACAATAAATTTTGGGGGTTCCCCATACTTAGAACTGAAACTCAAATTTTTTTTTTTCATCAAACCCATAAGTGTGGGGTGTCTATGGATAGGTCTTCAAAAATGATATTGAGGTTTCTAATATAATTTTTTTCTAAACTGAATAGTTTGCGCGAGAGACACTTCCAAAGTGGTAAAATGTGTGTCCCCCCCCCTGTAACTTCTAAAATAAGTGAATGATAAATCTATAAAAAATATATGATGTACATTACGGTGCAAACTTCCACTGAAAATTGGTTTGAACGAGATCTAGTAAGTAGTTTTTTTTTAATAGGTCATAAATTGAAATTAATATCAAATACTCAGGTCTATACTACCATTTACTTATATACCTACAGGTTTGTACGGAACCCTCGGTGCGCGAGTCTGACTCGCACTTGGCCGGTTTTTTTTTGAAGTCGGTTAAAAAAACTGGATGTATTTGGAACTTGTTTCCTATCGCCAAAGTCCAATTTCTCAACTCTCAACCGACTCTAGTAAAATAACAGCAACCTTATCTAATAACAGTAAAATAAACATATTAGAAAAACTTGTCATAAAATATTAAACAAAGTTCAAAGTTCAAAAGGCGTACCGAAAAACACCACCACGGATAAAGGGCAGAGTTGAAATAGGTTCATGATATCAAATTGCGTTCGTTTTCACATCGAATTGTAGAAATAAATTAATATTTTGCATATTTCAGTGACAGAGAAAATATATTTTACTTATTTCAGTGACAGGAACAGATGTTTGAGACTTTTGCCTTTTGGCGTAGTTATTTAAATGGTTTTGTTATCTGTGTACCTAAAATGGAGGGTACTGGGTTGGTATTGTAAAGGAGATGGCAGATTTTGGCATTCATAACTTTGGAGTGAATTATATTTTCATGGAATTTGTTGTTGCCAGGTAGTTTAGCCGATCGGACACAGTTTACGTCTGCGCAGGGAGTGGCTGATTTCATATTGGTTCTATAGAAATCAAATATTCGTTGGTAACTTGTATCCGACACAAGACACACGTTTGCGCAGCCACAATATTAAAAGTTGTTATACAATCTCGATAAGTGCATGTAAAATTAATAGTTTTGATTAATAATAGAGCGGAATAAGCCTTTTTGCCCCATCGCCCTACATGATAGTGCGATAAAAAATAATTGCGATGCTGAAAATATACACAACAGAAGAACTAAAAGCAAAGTTTTCAAACGGAACATTATATTTAAACTATGTAAAAAGATAACCTTTCAAAACACTTTCAAGACCTTTCAAGACACTTTAAGTAGCGACAGTGTGTAGTCTCTCTTTCTCCACCGCAGCATTTCCGTAAATTGAGCGAGAGGCTATACAGGGAGAAGCTAATATATAGATTATAAAGCGTGTAGAAGACAATGCGACATTAAATTAAACTACGGAAAGTACTCATAATACGAACAACTTTTACTAAGCGACCAACTTCGAAATCGCAAAAAAGCAGCTGTTGCATACAGCACATGTTCATAAATTTGAATGAAACTGAGCGTGCTATTTTAAGTAAGTAGTCAATGTTAATGGAGTCGAATTATTTCTGTGCCTCAATTTAGCATCCAAGTGGACGCTAAATTTAAGGTTATTTCTCGTTGCAGACGTAAAATTTTCAAATGTATTTCTTCAACCTTGAAGCACATTAAGCTACCCTAGATTAAACTAAAATTGTAGTAAGTATAAATGAGACGAAAATACGAGTATTGCTAAATCGCTGGCCGCTTAAGAAAAAGACATTTTCCTGATCCTAGCCGCACTTATTAGCCAGAACGACTTTAATGATCCAGAATAGCTTAGCTAAGTGCGAGCCACTTACGTACTTAGTGACGCGTACTAAGTGGACAATGAACAAGGTCTCCACTATCTTTGAGATAAGGAATATTTCTATCTTGAAGATTTTGCTCGTACATTTGTTTGTTAGGAAAAGGTATTAACGGATAGACTAATTGGAAAAGTTGCCTGGAAAATTGGAAAAATTGGAAAAGTTAAAGTCAATGCTATTTATTCAATTTACCACCAGTTCGTAAGTCTGCCTTCAACTGAGGAGAATAGGCAAGAAACTCAGTAAGGTTAAATTTATTTTAACCGACTTCAAAAACCGGAGGAGGTTCTCAATTCGGTTGTATTTTTATTTAATGTTTCTCTGTGGTTACCTCATAACTCAGTCATTTATTATCCGATTTGGAAAATTCTTTTTTTGTTTTCCCGTTCCCAACAGATCAGGATTTGATTACTTCTTAGTGTACTTTGAAGTCGGTTTAAGTTTATTGTAAAACGGTTTTTTAAAACAATCTGACTATTGGCAATTTCTTTCCATGTTTTTGCTAGTGGTTGGATTGATTTGAGGCGGTGCCGGCTTTGGCGTTGCTGCGATTGAGCGGTGCTGATATAGTGAGCGATGACCCTTAACATGCAACCTTATTTTATTCCAACCTGCATCTAAATATAACTCGACCCCATTTCAAAACAGAACTGTTTGATATGTCACACTATTCAGTTTATTAAATTTACCTTGCACAAGAGAGCTTCATTTCATATGAATGTAACACACGTTGATACTTGTTAGTTTCAGCTGTAAAGTTTGTATGTGGGGTGGTATTTGAATAGTTTTGATACGTTTGTTTGAATAAGTGGAGTCGGATAACATTGACAAGTGCGAAGTGTGACGCAATCTTGTTGTTTTATGTGAGGAATAACGCTACGTTTTGTGTAGAATGGTGAATTGTTCTACAGATAAGGGCTATGCGATAGTTTTAGATACATTTTGTGTGCAACAGTGCAAGTTATTATGTAAATCAATAATGATTTACATACACCTGCTATAAGTAGTTTTGATACTTTGTGCACAGCCAGAGCCTCTCTTGCAAAGTTAAGAAAGGTTTGTTACCAATGAAATCACATTACCAGCCCATGTAGTTTTAATTGTAGTCCGCATTTTCTCGAATAAAAAAATATTTTTATCTTTTCGAATTTTTATGAACTTTGTTAGCTACTTATAACTACCTACATGATCGGCATTTTAACAATTCTTAAAAAGAATGTATTTCAACCTGGGCAATTAAAAAAATCTAAATGCCGCATTGCCTAATTTGTATCACCACCTGATCTTTATGAACATTATACATGAAAGATCATACATACAGGAAAAATATATCTGGAAATCTTTTTTAATTACCAACATCATACAAATCGGGCGTTAAAACCTCGCAATATAATTTAATGCTAGAAAAAAGAAAAATACTTTGCCTCTGTACGATATAAACCAGAATGTAATGAAATTCCAACATAAGCGTGGCATAAAGGCGAGCTACTTTTGATCTCTTAAGTATAGCGACATTTTCAAGGAAATGTCATGCAATTATATCTACACGTATTATATACCGTGTCCGAATTGTGTCTTTAATAAAAACTGGTTTCATCTGTCCCTTACGTTTTGTATCGGAGTGAAAAAGACAGGTATGGCGCTTTGAGGTCTCTCTTTAGTTGGCATTGTACCTAATCTTTTTTTTGCGTTGACTTAGATGTTTGATTTTTTCACTGATCTAAGCGATTGCGGACCTGAATATTTGATATTATTTTCAGTCTTGACAGACGGGCAGACAGACAGAAAGACAGACAGATAGAGAGACAGACTATTGTGGTATGGAACCCTAAAAAACACATTTCATTATGACTACTAAAGACCTTAAGATGTCATTCCATTATTAATAAAACGGCTCAAAGTGTTTGAGCAAAATAAAAATAAAAGCATTTAGATGTGCCTAATTCGCTTGTGCGACAAGCGAATTATTTTCTACATACCATTCTATTTATTACACAAACGAGAGATTAATTTAAATTCTTTACTTTTTAATATCGAGAACTAGAGGTTTATAAAGCCCGTTCTAACGGAAATAATCGCATTTGGTAAACAAAATAAAATAATACAAAATTTTATTTGCAAATCTTACGGATTGGATTTGCATTCGTCACAGGCTTTCTCGAGAGCTACCTTTAGACAAAGAAGGTACGATTAGTGGACTTTTTTGAAAGGTCGTATGTTTTATACGGTAAGAAAAATAGGAATAAAACTACATAATATGATATACCTTTATATTATTCAAGTGGGAACTTAAGTTTGGCGTTTTATTATATCTTATCTCATCGGTAAAGGTTTAGGTAAAGATTCGTGGTCTCAATTTTACCCTATTAGGTCATAAAATGTTATTTTACAGAAGGTACAGGTCCTATAAAAGATAATCTAAACTGAGCATTATTCTTTGAGGATTATAGTCAAAATTCGCCTGCTTACCAGCTGAAATGTTTTCTTGTTACAGAGTCAACTGTGGGACGAGTACGAGTTAGAAGACGCGATATTTGCAGAGTGCAGCATCAACAACGCAAACAACAGCTTTCAGGTATTTGCACTGTTAGGTCTACAGAAACGCTCGTGGTGTAGCATGGTAAGCCGTTCTTAATCGATCGGCAAGTTAAGCTACCACCGTCGTGGTCGGTACCTGGATGGGTGACTGCCTAGTGGTAAAGCCGTTGGTCTCGGTTATCACTTAATATGATAGTCGTTAAGCTAGTTGGAGGCCTTCTAGGCGGCGTGAAAACTCCAACAGTAGGTTGACCACTAACCTAACTCCACCGATCCGCAGTGGGCACGCGTGGTGGAGTATCTGCCCATTCCCTTTCACCCTGATTTGTGAAAGGAGGCCTGTGCTCATGATGATGAGGTCTAATTAAATCGTCCAATGGGTTGTACTTCAGATGAGCAAAGTTAAATACGAATTCAAGAAGAGACAATTTGACAATTTAAATTCTAATAAATGTTCTCATTTGATGGTTTCTGAACTAAAACTTCGGTTTACTACTTAACTATTTAGTTACTAAAGATAATTTTGGCTTTCGAAGAGAAATGCTCTGAGGAACTTTTTGACCTGATGCCATTGTCTTCTTCCATCCTACCGATCGTCACAATGCGGAGTTCATCATCATTTCGGTATGCTCGAACCGCCTCAGTCATCCATGCAACGATTCAGTAAGACGTTCCCGTAACCGATAGGATGTGACAAGAGCTCCCCATACTACCACATGGAGTCGTCTTCTATTCTTAAAAGTCAGCAATCCTCCTGGTATTTCAAATAGGTGAGGATGACATCTAAACATCAGGAGGAACGTCTGCCCGATCGTCAACTATTTGACATACAACTCTTCCACCTTCGATTACACCAATTTTTCAAATTCAAAATCATTTATTCAAATAGACCTTCGCAGGCATTTATGAAAAGTTTGACTCTAATACTCTAATACCGGTTCGGAAGGTTGCATTTGCAACGCAGCAATTACTCTTTTCAAAACAAGCTTTGTTTTATTAAATAACATATACATCCTGATCTCACCATAACCCCCATAGCTTAGAAAGGTACCTACTCTAATGCCTGAACGCGTCTATAATTTTCGGATGAATCCGACGTGCCCTGAATGCGCCCGAACCCGACCGTCTTCACTCACGGCTTGGTGCACATGAAAACTCGACATAATATAATTTGTCAAAATGCCTATTCGTGTAGGCATTGACGTCGATACGTCAAACTCCTTTTGGAAATCAGAGATTTCGAGGTTTGCGAGCTTAGAATTAGGTCGGAGAACTGGTATTACATATTGTAAGTAGGTTGAATGAGAGCCATCAGCGCTCGCCAATTTCGCGTAACGGTGTTAAATCTGAGGCTAACATTTTCTTGTACATAAACAGAATAGAGTCTAAGAAATATTCTATTATCAGTATTATCACATTATCTTTATATATATAATTCTACTGTACGTGTGTATGTCACTGAACTCCTCCTATACGGCTGGACCGATTTAAATGTTTTTTTTGTATGCGTTTGGGTGGCGCCCTGGATGGTTTAGATTCACAAATCAGCCCGGCAGATGGCGCTGCAGTCGGTATCTAGGTTATATTATCGACTTCAGTTCAGTGACAAACACACGTTTGAATTATTTGTATGCGTTTGGGTGTCTCCCTGGATGGTTTAGATAGGGTAGGGTAGGGAAGGATAGGTTAGCAACACGCGAACGAAGTCGCGCCGAGTAGCTAGTTTAATGTATATTCATTAGAAGGTAGTATTAGAACACTGGAAAGTTAATTTGGTACAGATGGTCCGGTGGTCGTAACTTTTATTTAGGCTGTTTAATACCATAGGTAGGTGTAATATTTCTTACCTTACATAAAATATATTTAATATACTTTAGTTTATGGTGGAAAAACGGCCACTAAAAGCTAACTATTACTTATTATGTTCTTTCATATATTACTGAAATGGCGTAGAGTAAGAATGCGACAGTCTGTAAAAGATAGAACACTTTCTGTGGTAGTCAAAAGACTGTTGCAGTACGATTTATTAATACTCGAATCATTTCCCTTCCACTGATACATCGACTGAGTTAGCTTCCGAAACATAGGTCACAGAATATTTAATAGTACCTCAGAGTAGATAAATACTACGTACAACAGAGGGTCAGCGCCCATACTTCAAAAGTTACCACCGTAACTCGCGCAAGTACAGCGCCGGTGGTGAGTCAAAGGTACTATTTGCTAGTCTTGCCACGTATGTCACTACAGCAATGTTAGTTTTGTCAGTAAATGACAACAGATGTCACTTTTTATAGAACAGTATTTTAAAGAACGATGGGCACTTTTTATTTTTTCCTAACATTTCCAATTCTATGGTATAAACATTTTTTTATTGTTTGAAGTTTTTAATTTAAAAGGCGTGAAAGTTAAAAAGTTTAAATAATGCTTACCTAATTATATCCTTTAACATTTTACCATTTTTTGCCTGGTTGGCTAAATCCTAAAGTATAGGGCATAGCGACAAATGCTGAAAGGAGCCCCAAGGCCGATTTTAATAAAAAATAAAACTGTATACTTTGGTACTCGTTGATTTGAAAAAAAAAACTGTATTATTACTCCATCTCATAGTGTCGCTTATAAAGATATATTTCTGGGAAACAAATAATTTCTGTGGAAAATTAATGGAAACATCTATTTATTAAGAAACCGTAGTGGTATACATCTAGTCTGGTCGCAGTACTACAAGCTCTGGAAAGACTTGAAACAGCCACCTAAGAAACCACTATCTAACAGTCATCAAGTCGAACAATTCCTTGGAACACTCCCCGTTGTACAAGCGGTAGAACACACATAAGGCAAAGTCTCTCCTCAAACTGAGAGGCTCGTAACCGTTCGTGAGCTCGGGATCGTCGACAATTCTAGCGGCAAACCGCTGAACCGAGTCTAAAGGCCCAAGCTGGTATCCAGGTGCCCCCGCCCACATATGGCAACAATACTCCATATGAGGCCGGACTTGCGACTTATAAAGATGCAGCCTTTGCCCCGATGTGAAGTACTGCCTCGCTCTGTTGAGCACTCCTAGCTTTTTGGATGCCAGCTTAATCTTGTCTTCCAAGTGACTTCGGAACAAAATGTCGACGCCAAGAATCCCAATGCTTTGACTGATGTTCAAGGAAGTGTTCTGGAATTGTGGAGCCACAGACCATGGGATTTTCATAGCGGTGAACGCGCAGGCTTGAGTCTTGGTGGGGTTGAAATGGACTAGGTTTAGTCGAACCCAATCGGAGACAAGCTAGTGTACTCTCGATTACAGACACCAGCCGTTCGCGGCTTTCCTCCACCTCGGAACGATTTGCACGGCCCGTATAATAAGCGTCCCCTGTACTGTCGTCCGCATAGCAATGAATGATATGCTGTCTATTGACGGCATTCATTGCTATGGATGCCGTGGATTGCTAAGGAACAGTGTTGGGGACAGCACAGAGCCTTGCCGGCATTCATGTCCATGCTATTAGAGTAGCTACCGTCGGCGACGGCTCTTATGCTTCTGCTGGACAGAAAGCTGGCAACCCATTTGCATAATCCCTCGAGAAGCCCGTATGATGGTAACTTCCTTAGAAGACCCCTGTGCCAGACCCGATCGAACGCCTTCGCTACATCTAGGCTCACTGCCAATGCCTCACCTTGACTCTCGATGCAGTGGCGTGTCTAGGGTTTCAGAATAGGGCATGCCGAGAGATATGTTACTTTAGTTTTTAACAGTGAAATTCACTGTTAAAAACTACAGTTTTATCTACATTCACTGCGTGAATGTAGATAAATCCGTCAGTAGTGTATCAGTCGTAGTTTTAAACCGAATGGTGTGTATACACACCATTCGGTTTACACCACCTTATATATAAGGTGCCTCGGGCAGTGGCGGTACGTCCATACAAGCCCAAAAGCCGGGCTTGCCCTACTAAAATAATTCTCGAACAAGAATATAAACTTCCGAACTAAAAAGTTCGCGCTCTTCGCTATTATTGCTTTTCGATGTCATCAACCCCCGAGGCGCCTTATATACACACCATTCGGTTTAAAACTAGGTAGGTACGATATATCTATATCTGTGTACGACCCGCCTCGCACCACCTCGCACGGTCAGTCAAGGCGTCTCGCTCGCACGCGTGGGCTTGCAACCGGGCTTCGTTGCCAGCGAGTGTATCTCTTTCTAACCTATGAAAAACTATCCATAATGAGATATAACTATTGTTGGTTTATATAGCACAACAGTATGAGATATTTGAGATAATGAAGCCTTGCATGCGTATGAAGTTGGTTGTGACGGTTCGTAGTGAATACGAAATGACGAACATCGCGCATGCGCCCCGCCTGTGGCCCCGCTCGCGCAGTTTGCGTCAAATTTCATTACATATGCATTTGTTTGATCGAAAGTTGTTTTTTTTTTAATTGGGAACCCTGCGAAATTTCCAAAAGACCTTGCTTGAAACTGCAGAATTTCCGATCACTCTGGTGATTATATAACTGTTAGTATTCCATTTTATTCCTTTGTATTTATAATTTACCGAAATGACCTTACGACCGTCAGGGTTACCTACCTATATCAACTACACCTAATTAATTAGGATACTGATAAAAACACCGTGTAAAATTAACAAAATATATGTACTTACTGTCTTACACTTCAGAATCTTGCAGTAATTTAAAAACCAACAACTTAAATAAAATCTGTTTATTGCGACAGCCGTTAAACTCAAATTATTAGTGTTACGGTTCTCCATTATAACAAAGTGCAGTGATAATTGATAAATAAATATAATTCCTAGGTTAACATCGCACAAAAAAACAAATAATCACGCATTCTGATTTTGGCTCCGACACAATTGCGTACAGTGTGCTCGCAAGCGCGTGGTGGCCCCGACAGTTTAGTCGAGCCCAGCTCGAAGCGAGCTGTAGATGCTTATCGCGGTAGATATAGGCAAGTGACAGAGGCCTGACCCGGCGCTATATAGGCTATTGCCGGCCCTGATTAGGGAACGATTAAAAATAGGTCAAGATAGCAATTTCTTAATCTTCTATATGTTTTAAAAATCACTTTAATACCGAGCAAGCGAAGAGTCTCCGTTTCAGCTTGGACAAAAATGCTTTCGTATGTATGTCCAGATAACCGGCTGTTCTCCACTACAGTTCAAATTACTCATCCGATTCTCCATAAATTTTGTGAGCAGGGTCGGTGATTTACGAATGGATTTAATCCTTTTGACCACAAAAGACTTAATAATTGTTCTTATTTGATATTTTGTTGAATAAATGAAACCACTATACGTTTTCCTGCACTAGCTAGATACAGACTTAAGCCCATAAAAACAAATGAAATACAATTGGTACGAAACTGCCCATTGTACTTTTAAAAATAATCGTTGTAGATTTCAAAATATTTAGACTATATTTATTTACCGTTGAAGTCTCTGCTTATTAGAAACAGGTTAATATTAGATTTATTTTATTATTATTTGATTGTTTCGGTCCTAGACGATAAAAAGAAATAAAAATAATCGACGGTAAGGCCATCTATGTAAGGTCGAAAGATTTAAATAAAATTAAATAAATTGCAAATATTGAAAATACGAGTTTAAAAAAATAATTAAATTAAATTATTATTATCAAATTGTATTCCTTTGCAATAAATCTCAATAAAAAGTGATTTAATAGCGTTTTGACTAAGAATTAATTTTTAATCCGTCCATACGATGTCTGTAGCGACATCTTTACGTGTGAATTCTACACTAATTATAAAATGTATGTGATTGACCAGACATGATAGTACATAGGTATTGCAATCTGGTTGAATAAACAGCCGACTTTATGCGTTATATAAAATGATCTAAGGTGCATTTCGGTTCACGTTGCGTGACGTATGTTATGTCATTTCATCAGTCTGAAGCCAGAGTGCGCGTTATATTCTTAGCGATTTTAGAATTGGTCTCATAGTGAGTTCAGCGTGGGGTGACGAATCTAACAGCCTGGCCAGTCAGCCTGGACGGATCGATTTTTTGCAGCATGTACTATATCCTTTTTTTCTCAGAAAGTGATATAAAGAAACTAAATTAGTTAAGTTTGTAAACAACAGATTGAATTTTAATTAATTACCTACGTTGTTTAGCTAAAAATAGATCCTCGAACTTCTAGTACTTTAAAGTAATGTAAAGAAAATTAATAATTATTGGCTTTCGTTAAGTTTATTACCTAACTTAAGTTTTTTGTATACAGGATGTTTTTTTTTTTGCCCCATGTTTGTGGTAACCAGCCAGGTGGGTACTACAAAGTATCCTACCACCGTGCTATGGTTTCCTCACGATGTTTTACTTCACCGAAAGCTCAAGCTCATTGTAGGATTCGAACCCGGGACCTTCGTCTCGGTATCCGACGTCACTACCACTGCTATCATCGCCTTCAAAATAAATAAAATAGCTTTGAATCATCCACCATTATACATCCACACCTGCGTAAACTATCAAGATCGTAGGCCCAAGTTCCTGCTTTTACATTTATTATCAACTAATGGATGAATGTAGGCCAATCGCGATATGATTTATAACCACCCCTTAATGTAAAGCCAGGCCTTTAAGAATGCAAACAAAAAACAGGTCCATTTATCAATTTTGAGCGTAACCGGGTCACGGCATTAACGATGGTGTAAAAAATGTGACACCGAAAGTGTAATGGCGTCCATCATGAGGACATTAAGCCGTAAATGCTCAATTTAACGAGCTACGAGTGTTGTTTAGATTACAAAGCTTTCAAAATTGCTGGAAACTTTGGTCGGGATGGCAGTTGCTGTTGTAGCATAGATAGAAGTGTTTTCTTTTTAATTTTAATTAGTTTCACCTGTCCGGTATCTGTAATCGAATCTTGCTACTAAATTTGACCCAGGGTCCGATTGAGGTGAAATTTGGTACACATAATATTGGGTGGCACAACAAAAACTTGTTTTTCCTTGGATTAGCTTGTTTTTTTTTTTTTATACAACTTAGTCGATAAACAAGCATACGGCCCACCTGATGGTAAGCGGTTACCGTAGCCATATGGACGCTTGCAACACAAGAAGCATCGCTCACGCGTTACCGACCTTTCCCCCCTCTCCTATGAGCTCTGGCGACCTTACTCACGCGCAGGAACACAACTTTACACAATATAAAGTTATTTGGCTGCGATATTCTGTAAGGTGGAGGTACTTCCCCAGTCGAGCTGCTCTTTGAGCGAATAAACGCTATGCTCTACCTCTCTAAAATCCTGTTCCTGATCCTGTTTGATCACGATCTTACTATGGTAAGTCATGTGACTGAAAGTAAACACACACAAAGTCTAAAAGGAATCTGTCTCACAACTGTAGTCACCGAAATAGGTGCTTGGTAACAGATTTTCAATCGAAAAAGAGTTTTAGGTGATTCACATTTAAAAACCCGATCACTAAATATTACATAGCCGACTCGGCAAAAATCTCTTCAAACACTTCTCATTATTAATCTGATATCAGAGTTTTCATCGCCTCTGCCTACCAGTGGGGCACTTCATTAATGGTCTTCCTTTTCTACAATTCTATTATATTTGTCTATTAACTTTTTAATTCCTGAATGTTTGTTTGGAAGAGATCGCTTATTAGCGATAAGGTAGCGCTCATTTTACGGTAATTTTAATATTAAGATTTCCTTGTTATTTACTTGTTGGTTTACAATAAAGATTTTTCTACCGCCGTGGGTTTCCCAAGAGATAACAGCATAAGGTTCTTCTAAACGGGTGTGAATAGATTTCTGCAGGGTCGGCAACGCACGAGTAACACCCCTGGTGTTGCAAAGTCAATTCCGTAGTAACAAATTTTAGCATTTCAATTCACAAAAATAACCCAATTCCTGTTCACCATTGTAATCCTCATTGTGAAGCCGCATACCATAGAGAAATTATCTATTCGTCCATGATATTGATAATCATCATCATCATCAACCTATAATGTCCCACTGCTGAGCACAGGCCTCCTTTCACAAATCAGGGTGAAAGGGAATGGGCAGATACTCCACCACGCGTGCCCACTGCGGATCGGTGGAGGTAGGCTAGTGGCCAACCTACTGTTGGAGTTTTTCAAGCCGCCTAGGAGGCATCCAACCAGCTTAACGACTATCACAATTAAGTGATAACCGGGACCAACGGCTTTACGTGCCTTCCGAAGCACGGAAACGCTCGATTTGAAATACCACTAGGCGGTCACTTTGATAATCATTTTAGTACAATACAAGTAATTCTGTAACTTTAGGGGCCGGTGTTCGTGATCCGTGAGTTGTCAGCTTGTTTCGGAACAACAAAGTTTTCATTTATCTTTTGAGACTCAAGTTTCCTTTGTAACTTGACAAAAGTAAATCGATCCGAATAATTATTAGGGCCTTAATGACCCACTGTTCTTGGTTCACTCCATTTCTTTAATAAAAGTTTTTTAAATTGCCTAATCAGAGCAGGTATGGAAACTTTTTGAATAATTGCTTTTACAATTTTATCGTCATTGTCTTTACGCAGTATAAAAGTCACATTTGATGAGGCTTTGATTATCTTCATTTGTCATCAGATTAGGGTGATCGAATTACCTGGCGGCGTCTGTGTTACCTCACTATTATAATATAGGGACTTTCAAGGCCAGAGTGAATTGGTTCCTTCTGTGTAAGCGTGTTCCATCTTAGGCTTCGTCATCGTCCCTTATGGGCGGGTCAGTGGCCAAACGCAAGACCATATAATAATAAAAAAAAAAACAAAATAGAGATAATATTGGGTATGTTTATATTGCGTGGTGTTTCGAAGTAGATCCATAATGAAACAAAAGTAACTCTGTCTGTCTGTTCCCTTCTCACGACTTGACGCCTGAAACGATCGCTATGAAATTTGGTACTCAGATAGCCTATAGTGTGGAGAGGGCCAAAGACAATTTTGAAGAGGCAGAAACTGCAGACAGCTAGTTAAAATTTGTATTTACTTTCAATCCCCGAAAAATCTGTGTAAATAAATCAATGGCTCTCAAGACACCAGCCCTATGGCTTTGGCCTATGGCTAAACTGGCTTTACAATAGATAGCGTCGATCTCTTCTCAGATTGAGGCAGCTAATGCAACATCAAAGACACTCATCTTCACAAGAGCGAGGCTCCGCACCCACAAAGACCTTCTCTCTGATGAAGATAATATGATTTCAATTAGAGTTATAAGATTAACAACGAAAGATAGGATAATCTAATTGTCCTCAATATAATATAATAAAGAACGAATAGTAAAGACGACGCTGGAATAATTGTAGATTTATGAATTTTCATCCTGTCACGTCTAAGGCGAGCTTCGCTTTCGGTCGAATTGAAATATTTGGCATTACTGCTTACAAATTGGAGATTAAATTGAGTTCTTGTTTTTTTTTTTGGTAGGAGGGAATAAAACGGGTATTTATCATAGATAGTATGTTGAAAGTATGTAGTAGCACGGTATTAGGGTCACCACTCACTATAACAGCACGGCTACGCCTCGGCATTTACCTTGCCATGCATGTGAGGTCTTTAAATCGTATGCGTACAATGACTAGATAAAATAGTTGACGCCTCGCGGCGCACGCGCTTACCGCTACAAGCCACTAGTCCTGTTGACCACACGCTTCCAGCGAGCGATCCGCTACCTTGCTGCGTGACGCCAGAAAGCGGTATCTTGCCAACGTCGCGCCACAAATTTCACCGGCGCCGCGCCGCCCACGAGCTGCTACCTCGCAGTTGGCGCGCTTGCAGCGAGTGGTTGGATTGAGTTGAGGCGGTGCCGGGCCGTTGCTGCGATGGAGCGGTGCTAATATAGTGAGCGATTACCTTTAGGTTACTCCATGGTACCTGCCTGGTTTACTACCACTTCCAAGTTGAATATCTGTTGTTAAGCAACTTTCGTTGATTTTTGGCCATTACATATCAATACCACATAACAATGAAAATTAAAAAAAAAGTGAAATTATCGTCAAATAAACCGATCCTTACAAAAAAACCCAATCGAATCTACAAAAGATCAAGTGGCGTTAAAAAGAAATCAAAAGCGCTCTTCGTAAAGAAGTAAAAAGTAAATTATCTAATCTTCGGGTACACTCGAAAACAATTAGGGTGAGGAGAGCGCTAAACGCAGTCACCCGACGAGGGATAGCGACAAATCGTACAAATAATCGCACAATGGCATAATAAAGTTCTCGATAGACGGTTGAGATTTGTCGTTAGTGGCGCAAAACCTTTCGAGTGGAGACTGGCATTCCAAAGAGTACTCTACTGCTGAGGCGTAAGATATAGTATCTAGCAATTATTTAAAAAGATTTTAGATACGATGAGTACAATGTGAGAGTCACTATAAAAGTGATTTTGCGTTCTATGCAATACAGATTTTAATTCAATGAACTTGTGCAATGACATTGTGCTTCGTAAAGGGTATAGTAATTCTAAGGGTGGTCACACAACTTTACGAAACTAAAATTGCTCTACGAATTTATTACTAACGTCCACCGTAATAGTATTACCCTAGAATAAGGATGACAGCTGTAAAAACGGCCGAAGAAATAAGACAACGGTGTCGCTATTTCAGTTTCAGTAGGTCCACGTTTGAACGTAGAACATTCATTCATGAGTGACATAATTTTGTTTTATTGAGTTTCCAAGCGGCCACTTTCACGATGTTGTCTTGTACGTAACCCTTAATCTAGACAGAAGATAATACATCGATGTTAACGTCAGAAAAAATAAGAACGAAAATAAACCTAGAAGGTCCGGTTCCCAAGTGCAGCTGTCTTTATTTAACTGCTTTATCCTGTAGACAACTAGTAGGTGACTTATTCTGAAGCCAATACTCTTCCAGGTGTCGTTTAGATATTTTTGATCATGATTATCATCAAGAACACATGTATGCCGCACTACAACGTGGCCATGCAAGTCTTTTCTCGGTTTTAACTATTAAAATTATTAGGTGGTCCCAAAATATCCCATACCGCGTTCTCCAGCCCGTTAGCTGACCAATGTTTGAATCCATTGTAAAGACCCTAGGCCCCCGGGGACAGATAAGGGATTTGTGGCCTTTTCTTATTATGAAAACGGGAAAGTACGGTACGGGTAGTCAACATTAGCATAGATGGGACCATACTAATGTTAACGTATAATTTTAGTAACAACTTTAACAAAAAACTGGTTTAGACTAGCGATGGGCGATTGTTACTAAAAACAATCGAATTATTCGATTGTCCAATTTATTCGAATCATTCGAATAACAATCGACTTCTTTCGATTGTTCATAATACGCTTCGTGCGGCACCGCGCGTGGCCTTTGCCGTGCGCTAGCTGTCCGTCCGCCGGAATGAATCTTTAGGAATTTGTAAATTTTATAATTTGGACAAATAATATTAGGTAAAACAGATAATTTGGAAAATCTATAATGTGGAAAATCCTGAAGTTGGACTTTAAGACTGACACCAATCTATTCGCCCCCGCGCTCACCCGTCGATTGTGCATACTATTGCAACTTGCGTTACGTGCTTCCATTTTCATTCGAAAGGTCGATTGTTTATTCGTTAGAACGAATGAATCGACAATCGAATATACAGTTTTACAATTGTCTATTCGTTCGATTACTTTTTTTGGAACAATCGCCCATCGCTTGTTTAGACCTAGAAATGGTAAAGTTTAATGATTAACTTATGAAGGTCAAAGCTACTCAAGCTTCCACTGAAAATATTTTAAAAATGGAAAATGGATATTTTAATATTCAAATGTTTGACAAAATTCGAAACAAGCAATGTATAAAATATTCCAGAAATTTCCACAACATGTTGTGTTCTACCACGAATTGTGGTATTTCTGTGTTTGCCAAATCGTGTCAAGAGTGTTTTTATAATAAACGAATTTTGCGATGTCGATGTTTTACAGTGCCACAGCGCGTTGTGACTTGTGTGAGCTGTTTTTTCACTCGTTCTTTGAGCGTGATGATATAACTGAAGGTGGCAAGTACACAAAGCCTGCAACGGAATTTCATGACCATGTGAAATTAATTTGTGGAGTGGATGTCAGACTGCAGTAGACAATACTGAATGTGAAGTGGTTAACCCGCGGCGACAGCTGTCCGTCCAACTGGTAGTTGTGTTTGGATTTTGTCCCGCTGTTTTATCTCTTTTTCACAGGGAATTTAGAATAGGCCTAACAGTGGGTTCGAATCGTGCAAATGTGCTCGAGCTTTTAAAGAAGGAAAACATCGTGAGGAAACCAACGCACGGTGGTTATGTACTTTGTAGACTTTTAGTAAAAAAACACTATTTAAAAGACCGATCCTTTTTACTGCGTTTACATAGAAACTTGCACCTAAGTACCTCAATTTGATAAGCCATTTATGAGAAAAAGTACCTTAGGCACATTAACAATAAAGTCATTTTTCCCAGCAATTTAGGGTAGGCTAGATACCGCGTTTTCGTTTCAGAGCGTGGTGCGCATCACCACCATTGAAGAGATTACAGTTGATAATGGCGTAGTTTAGCAAACTGGAGCACCACTAACTTCATGTCGCAAACTAAAGTAGAAAAACGCGGCGCGTTGTGGTTTTTCCATTATGTTGAGGTACGGAAACTATGTTACAAAAAATACACAAAAAAAAATGCATCAAAACCTATGTTATAAAGCAACGCGGTCACCCCTCTCTCGTAGTCCATGCACTCAGATCAAACACATCACACACCTGCCACATTCTCAAAGTGAACTTTGACATTTGTGACACCGAAAACCGTAGCGCTGAATTATATTCATGACAATGTGTTCCCTTTGTGGCGTGCCCGGCTGGCCGGCCGGTCTAACTCACACAGGACGGTTCTGCAGGCGTTATACAAACAAGGATGTCAATCGTGGTAAAACGGGACATTCGAGATATATCCAGATAAGTTGACCCGGGTTTTTATTTAGAACTAGCTGCCCGGCACGACTTCGTTCGCGTGGTGTCCTACTAACCTATACCCTAACCTGCCCTACCCTACAATTACCCCTACACCTACCCTACATTACCCTACCTTACCCTACTCTACGCTACTACCCTACCCTACCCTACCCTACGCTACTACCCTACCCTACCCTACCATACCCTACCCTACCCTACCCTACCCTACCCTCGCAACTTTCTTAATTTTTTCTTTCATAAGAACCTTCTCCTGACAATAACAAACACAACAAAAAAAGAATTAGCGAAATCGGTCCAGCCGTTCACACGTGATGGCGTGACCAAGGGAAATAGGGATTCATTTTTATATATATAGATTTAGAATAGGTATGTGTTTAACCACAAGCTTAACATGGTCAAAATCAAAAAGTTATTCAAAATTATTTATACAAATAGACCTCGCAGAAGTCGGAGAGATATCGCGATGCGACGCACCTCATTCGCTTCGCGTATGCTTCGCTTACTCGCACCTCATTCGGAACAACGACACCTCACGACAAAGCTCACAGTGGCAGCCCTAGCTCATACATTCCACGCAGCCAGTGGACCAACTCTGCCGGTGCCTGTGTTGTTACACGCAATCAAAACATTATTGTTTGCCCAACAGAAATTAGTGCACGCCCTCTACACGTGTAGTTTTATTTTTAAACTCGGAACTAACCTTACTGCAATTGGTGTACTGACTGACGTCATATATAGTTATGTGTTGAACTGTTCGAAGGATTGATTTACTCTTGCTAAATGTTATTCGTAATTTGCTAAGTGCTTCTTTGATGATTAATGGTCGGATTCTATTAACAAAAACGAATCGTTTTGGTTACCAATGGTAGGTTTTTTATTGCCAAACTGAACTTATAGATCATTTCGTAAGCTAATTTTACCATACTACTATACGATAGCTATATGGGCGGGTCTGCTATGCAAAGCTTTGAGGTCTTTGCTTCATTATTAGTAAAGAAATAAGAGTCTTAATTTTAACCGATAACGGTCCGTAAACCGAAAAATCGCGAAACTAACATAGCGTTCATTCGGGTACCTCTTACGGTGTTCCACCAGACTTCAGGCTGACATTAATAAAAAACAATACAAATGTAAATTTAATCAAATTTAATTGAAAGTAAAATCAAAGAAATTTAAGTTGAAATCGAAACGAATACAACACCTACATATCTGTACTTACATTTGTTGTTTAGCGTTAGGCGCAAAGTCCATTATGCAGATCACTGACTACCCCATTACATAACACCATTACATGAACACCGTAACATGGAATACCGGCATTATTATGGGCATACTAATTGCCGCGCTCTGTGGTCGGTTTGCCTCTGAATGGCTGTTATGTGGTTTTATTGATTAAAGCGCTGAAAATGACTATACATCAGAAATATGGTTTAATTAACCTAATAATCATCATCATCCTCAGCCTATAATGTCCCACTGCTGAGCACAGGCCTCCTTTCACAAATCAGGGTGAAAGGGAATGGGCAGATACTCCACCACGCGTGCCCACTGCGGATCGGTGGAGGTAGGCTAGTGGTCAACGTACTGTTGGAGTTTTCAAGCCGCCTAGAAGGCCTTCAACTATCTTCACGACTATCACAATTAAGTGATAACCGGGACCAACGGCTTTACGTGCCTTCCGAATCACGGAAACGCTCGATTTGAAATACCACTAAGCGGACACCCATCCAGGTACCGACCACGACAGTAGTAGCTTAATTTGTCGATCGATTAAGAACGGCTTATCATGCTACACCACAAGCGCTTCCAAATGCTTCTTCCAAATCTTACAAATGCTGCCAGGAAACTGACAAATAAATTATGGAAGCGACCAACCGAGAACAATACTGGGAAATACCTGAACACAAGAGAAGCACCTATTATAGTTAAATGTAATACGCACCAGAGAAATATACTCTATTTATGTGGCACGTGATTTCATTTCTGAATAGCACTGTATGTACTATTTATATATGTAGTTCTCTAGACCTATGTATGTACCTACAAGTTGCAATTTAGAAGGAATGGGGAGGGATTCTCTAGAGAATAGTATGGATAAGAATCCTCCTTTGAGTTCAAAGTGAAGCTTCAATCAAGGTCAATGTTACATAGTTACTTTTCATATTGTATCTAAACAGTCCATTTTATTTTGTACTAGCTTTCTCCCTTGATTTCACCCGCGTTCCCGAGATATAAAGTATGTCCTTCTCCATACCATACGTTATCTGCATGCCAAATTTCATGGTGATCCATTGATTAGTTGAGTCGTGAAGGCGTAACAAACAAACTCACTTTCGCATTTATAATATAAAGTTAGAATTTTTCTATACAAACAGAAACTGCCCATACGACACACGTAGAGCACCCTAAGATAATTTTAACATTTTAACAATAGGACCATAGAAATAAATATACCTAGAAAGAACGTCGCCATACTACACGAATATACAAAACAGGCCAACTTTTATAGGCTGCTGCGCGTAACAGCTACGTTTTACGCTCCCTCTGCGTCATTCTGCTTGTCATATTGACGTTCATAATGATAGTAGTTGTTAAAATATTCCAATTAAAATCGGGAGAAATTTAAAAATCATTATTTTGCATTTTTATTTGATTTAGCCCCTAACAGTTAGAGCCTATTTTTATCGACGCGTGCACAACTGCGACACTATCTGGATGTATCCTTAATCAAAGAATAGGACAATAGTAATCTCCTTTTGTTTTTCATATCCTTTCATAAATAGAATGAACTTGAAACGGCCTAAATAAATCCAAATGTACGTTCAATATAAGTATTTTCCGCGCTTTACATTGATTCGTAGTAAGATACTTTTACAAAGGTAGAGTATATAGGTAGGAAAACATTATTACTTGAAAAGCTAGCATTTTAAATTAAATGTGCAATGATGTGCCAAGCACGTAGATATTTAATTTATCTCCTATGATATATAGCTGTACCATACTGGAAGCCATACTGGCAATACAGCCGGGCCATCGCGTATCTTTTGTGGTAATCGTAACGAACACCATTAATAATTTCATTCAATGACGCTCCACCAGTTTCTATAAACAAAAACTAATTGTTTTGCTTACCAATGGTAGGTCTATTTTTGCCAAACTGGGCATATACCTAGATCATTTCGTAAGCTAATTTTACCTGTGATAGCTACTTCCATACGGGAGGGTCTGCTATGCAAAGCTTTGAGGTCTTTGCTTCATTATTAGTAAAGATATAAGAGTCTTATTGTTAACCGATAACGGACCGTAAATTTTAGGAATCCGCCTTAAGAACATTTATGGGCACTTATTGGATGAAATTATTAATGGTGACCGTTACGATTACCATCAAAGATACGTGGTAAAACCCCTGATACCTCTGTCTACCTGTTCATCCATAGTGGACGTCAAGATATAAAGTTAGTTATTAAAACTTGCGATGCGAGAGCGGTTAAGTAGACTGTATTTCGACCGGAACAAATACCTTACTTATTCTTCAAATGCATTAAGGAGAAAAGATAGGAAAGAGCGGGAATGGACTTACTCCAAGCAATGATACAGCTATTACCAAAGATATCTGGACGCTATCATATAAATACTCAGCGACGAAGAAGAAGAATACCCATTTTGTTTCATTTGCAGATGTCAGCTGACAATTTCAGCTGACATCTGCAACTAAAACAAAATGGGTATAGCCTCAGAGTATATAACTAACAAAAACATAACGTTATACTTAGGCCTGTATTTTTAAGAACTAGAATGAAACCTCATGTCTCAATAATAAATTGTGTTAATTGAAAATCAACACTTATGTGAAAGGTCCAGGTTCCAAATTCAATTGTTATAATCTTGACTCAATACTGACTATAGTAAGGTGCAGCGCAGACGACAGACTTTTTGTATTCAGGAGTCTGCGGCAAACAAAAAAGTCCATCACGGATTCTTCGCAGATTCAAAACACACAACGTATAACATCTCCTATCATTCTGTCGGCGGACTCTAGGGACGTATACGCTATGGAAATGCAGAGATTAAATAAATACCTGAAAATTATAATTAAATACTTGAAATTCAGAAAGAGAAGAAGAAATAGAGAACTTTGGGTACATCCTTTTTCGCAGACTTATTGCGCGTCGTGAGCGTTACTGTGTATGGGTTCTATTAAAAAGTGCGGCACGGATAGTCTGTCGTCCGCGCTGCACAATTATCACCATTTTTATGTCGGTCATCGAATATAGCACTGTATAATTATTCTAGTTGTTTATTTCAAGTGATGGTATGAGGGGAACCTCCATTACTATAAATGCTTGTAGAACGACAACTAGAATTTACTCTCTGGTCGTTAACCATAAAGTAAATACGTCTAATGCATGTCTAATGTCTGTGACCCGTTGCAATTCTCATGCAAATCGTATGAGTTGCCGCGACCTACATTTGTATATGTCACTGTATTTTTGTGTAAACTGTTAGTTCATAGTCTACCTAGCGAGATTATAAGCTCCCCGATATATTGGGAACTGTACCATACTGCTTACAATATAACGTATTAATTTTCGATAGTTTATAATCTAACGTTGTCAAACCGTCATATTGTGAACCGTCCCTGATTGGTCATTCATATATGATGCCAGTCTACAATATGACGGTTTGTCATGGATAGATTAAACATTTTCGGAAATGAATACGTTATATTGTAAGCAGAATGATACGGTTCACAATTTATCGGGGAGTTTATAATCTCGCTAGGTAGATTATAAACTAACGGTTATCACAAAAATACGGTGACATAATATATAGCCTTGTCCTGAATACCTTCTCGATAAATATTAATAATAGACATGTGCTGGTCTGGAAACAAGGGTGGTTTTGCACTGCTTCTGCCATTTTAATTTACTCTTTGAATTAAACTGGCAACTATATGAAATGTATTGGTATTTTGTAAGAAGTTCTTTTTTCAATGGATCTATTGTTTGGCGAAAATTACTCCATGGTAATACCCGACTAATACCCGGTTTCAATAAACCAAAACGAATCGTTTTGCTTACCAATGGTAGGTTTTTTTATTGCCAAACTGGGCATATAGATCATTTCGTTAGCTAATTTTACCTATGATAGCTAAGTAGCTATCATAGGTAAAAATAGCGGTCTTTGCTTCATTATTAGTAAAGATATAGAGTCTTAATTTTAATAAATCTAACCGAAAAAGATCCGTAAATTATTGAAACCGGGCATAAGTAATAGTATACCTGGTTACGTGATAATGTGGCCGAATGTGGTAAGTAACAACACCGAGAGTTAGCAAATGCCATTGTAAAATGCAAACTTTGCAAACCCACCCTCGATTTGCATTACGGTATTCGACGACAATCTGAGGAGAGGAAGCTTATAAGGTGAATCCAAATATTTTTAAGTACTAAAGTTCACTTAACCACTTGATCCCTGCGCTTTTTTTTTTTTTTTTTTATTGAACATAAATGATAAGTACAAAAATAACTATAACATACACTACTCGCCAAACTATGAAGTTTGATGGCGAGACACGCTCTTTACAGATAATTTATACCTACCATTATTAAAAATACATACAAGAAAGGCATTTACCTGCAACATAATATATAACTAAAATTACCCTAAGAACTTCACTTGCCAGTAAACAGTCCCCCCCCCCCCACTTGTTGCTTACGTGGCCGTGCACATGATTGTAAACATATGTTGGACACGGCTAGGTGTTCAAAATACGACTAAATTCTCTTTCTAATATAATGACGTCCTCAGATCATGTTTTCTCGCTACTACTTTTAACGCTACAGTATTTCCCCAGGTGATAACAGCAAGCCGTTGCCTGGTGCTGTGCGCCGACAGCCGCGGCGAGATGGAGTCGTGGGCTGGCGCGCTGCGGGGCGCCCTGCATCGCGGAGCTGATGTCGCTGACCTGGTCGCCAGGCTCTCTTCTGGAGACCATCATTGGTAAGGAACTACTCTTGAGGTTTTTGAGGCGCGTAGGTATAGTTTTAGATTAGTTTCAGGCAATTCCGCCACCTGCGTTTCCTCATCATCATCATATTAGCCTAAGGATGTCCACTGCTGAACATAGGCCTCTCCCATTAACTTCCACTTGGAACGGTTTTGGGCCGCTTGCATCCAACGGAGCCCAGCAACTCTGACCAAGTCATCGGTCCACCTGGTGGGAAGTCGTCCCACACGGCGCTTTCCAGTACGTGATCGCCACTCGAGAACCTTCCTTCCCCATCGGTTATCAGCTCTTCGAGCGATGTGGCCTGTCCATTGCCACTCAGCTTTCTAACTCTATATAAGAGCTATGTCCGTCGTTTTCGTTCTCCTACGAATGTCTGAAATGAGACTCTGAGGTTATTTATGCGGCCAGCAGTGAGGTCAGACTCTGAGGTAGGATCGGACGTGAGGCGACGGTGGCCTGCTTCCACGGTGGGACTGACCAGGATTGCGCATCGCACACGCTCGCGGTGTGTCCTGCGTGGGAACCTGAGCGGCGGATCCTGGTCCAAGAGATCGGACGGAATCTCTCCCTGCCAGCAGTCGCGTCGGCGATGCTGAGCGGGGAGTAGCCTCCTTCTCTGAGGCCGTAAGGTCCAGAAGAAGGCTGCTGAGCGGGATCGGGAGAGGGCCGATCCCACCCGGAGGCGAAGCCGCTGGGGCGCAAATTTGCCTCGTCGCGGCCCTCCTGCCCTGTAGCTCGGGCTTGCTGGTCGTAAAAGGCGTGTCGTTAAAGGGGGCCTTTGGGGTCGTGGGCAAGAACGGGGGCTCTGTGCGCCCAGAAACGACCCCAAGGAAGACGATGAGTTGATGTGGTCACCACTCATCGTGCGAAAGCACAGCGAGGGTGCTGGGGGGGAGGTGTCAGACTTCCCCCGGGACGAGCTAACAAACCGCCGCGCTTGGAGGGGTGAGCAGGTACGCGTTCAACACGAGAGCCCGCCCCCCTCTCTACAGCGCAGATGGCGACCACCGTGGGGTTTAGCCGGTAAAAGTCCGGCATAACCCGGCCGCTACCCCCGGGGCGGTAGGGTATACTATATGGACTTCCCCACAAAAAAAAAAAAAAAACTGAGGTATTTTGGACGTGAAGATATGCCGTAGCTTCCCGAACGCTGCCCAGCCGAGTTGGATTCTTCGATTAACCTCTTTGTCGAAGTTGGACCTACCTAGTTGGATTTTAATTAAACTAAAGACAAATTTTCCGGCCTAGTTTATCTACATTTTATTACAACGAAAAGGGTTACAAAGTTTTATCAGTCAGTTATCAAAATCTTCATTGTCTCACTCAGGTATCAACCGAGGGAAGGAGATAGCCGACCACCCGTCACTACAACTTCAAATTAATTAGTAGCAAGTGTAATAAATTTTCTTAATTACCTCAAGCTAAATGGTACCTCCGTCCTACATATAACGGCTCTTAGTTAGATTGGATTCTAATAAGGCAAATACAGGGTGTGTGGCGGTAAACACCTCCCCCCCAACCTCCTTCACTGCCGAATCCACCATCTCAATGTTAATTAAAAATAGTAAAAGTTGATCAAAACTGTGTAATACTGTGGCATACGAAATTGAAAGTGACGATTTACAGAAAGATACAATACTTATATTTAAAACTGAGACTTTGCATACTATTTTGTGTTTTTATATCCGGGGAACTAAATTTTGTTTACTGGCTGTTTTAGTGGTTTTATCTGCGTGAATAATTAAACCGAGACTTTACTAGTGCACTGGTGTATAATAATATTGTGGAAATCTTCAAAATAGTGGGCCTAAAGTGTTGATCAAGAAAAAATATTATTTCAAATCTTGCATAGTCACTCTATCGTATTTTTTCTCATAACAACGCCATCTAACGTCTAGATCAAAAACTATAATACAGCGCTATCTACCGGCTTGATCCTATAATACCTATAATATAGGGCCGTCTACCTACTTGATCAAACAACAATAATATAGCGCCATCTACGGCACCCTGTGTGAACTACTAGTCGGTGTTACTTACTTAGTTCCAGAAAAACTGATGGTTCTTGATGAATGATTTCTTAACGAATTTTCATTAGAGTTATTTGAAGTAAAGAATAAAATCTCAACAATTAATAATAACTTAATAATGGAGTACGAAAATATTACTCTAAGAAGGAAACAAAAATCGAGTTCGTTATGTGATCTCAGTAACTCAATGTTACTCGAAACTACTGCAATGAGCCTACCGAATAGTTCATTAAATGACAGTAGCCATGATATAGACCTCGAAAGACAACTAGAAAAACTTACTATTGATTTACAATCAGCAAATAAAGAAATTGAAAATATTGGACTAGAAAACTTAAATCTAAAAACGGAACTTCAAAAATGCTACAAAACAATTGAACTGTACAAAAAAATTGGGGTAACCGATCAAATTTCTAGCCCCATCAGATCAGGAAAGAAAAAATCAAAGAAAAGAGTTATCATTCGAGAAAATTTTGATGCACAAATGTCATTGTCTAAACTAGAAGTAGTAGAAAACATACAGGATGAACAGCCAAAAAACCCTATAGAAAATCAAAATAAAGATGGAATGATAGAGAGCGAGACCGGAAAAATTAATAACAATATAAATGAAGAAAATTCAAACAAAAAAAATAAGATAGCAGCATCTAAACGACTACAAGACTATAATGACAGATATATAGATCCTAAAGATAAGAAGAAAGTTGTAATAATAGCAGATCAACAAGGTAAAAATATCCAAGAATATCTGCAGAAACTTCTGGGAAATGATTATCTAGTAACATGCATGTGGAAAGCAGGAGCGAAATTAAATGATGTTCTGCAATCAGAGAGGAAATGTATCTCAGAACTAGGCAGCGATGATTTCGTGATTCTCATTGGAGGGATAAATGACGATAATCCTTATGAATTTAAATCAAATTTGAGCAGCTGGATGAACGCTAATAATAATAAAAATATTATTGTAACTGAGATTCCCTATAATAAACATCTTAACGAATTAAAACTAAATTATGAAATGAGATACATTGTAAATAACCATAAAAACGCAATGTATGTTGATTTGAATCACTCAAAATTGATGCTCAGAGGATATTCTTTCATGGTAAATCTATGTAGAACACTACTGAAGGAGCTGCTTCATATTACCTATAAAATGAATTTTCAAAAATATGCTGAGTTGAAGAAGCAAAGTATGCCAACTAACCTAACAAATTCTTGCGACAAAGGCACTCAGACTGATTTTAATTTAAATAGTAATGATGATAAGTGTGGAGACCCTAAAATGGAAACTGATATATGCGTACCTGTCATGGAAAATAAGGATCAAAATGCTGATGAAAATGTAAACTCTGATAATCTTTTTCTTGAGTAAAAGTCTCTATATTTTACATCAAAATATCGCAGGTTTAATTAATAAATCTGACGCACTTTCAGTCTGCTTAGATGAGTTATTAGACCAACAAAAAAATGTAGACTGCATATGTATAACTGAACATTTCATGATGTCTGGATATGAAAATCACCTTAGAATACCTAACTATAGTATAGCAGCATACTTTTGCAGAGCAAATAGCAAAAGAGGAGGAGTGTGTATTCTAGTCCAGAAAGGACATCTTTGGAATAAAATCCCAGAAATAGAAAATTTGTCATTGAGTGGTATATTTGAAGCGTGTGCTGTAGAACTGATTGAATACAAAGTAGTGATTGTTTGTATATACAGAGTACCAAACTTAGCTAATTTAAATGTATTTTTCTCAAGGTTAGAATTACTTTTATTGGAACTATGTAAAAAACGGTATAACCGAAATAAAATAATATTAGCCGGTGATTTTAATATAGACATGTTGAAAACAAATAATGTATCATTAGAGTTTGAATGCTTATTACTGAATTTTGGTCTTAAACTAGCATTAAAATGCCCAACTAGAATAACAAGCCAAACTTGCATAGATAACTTTGCTCATAACATAAAAAAAATGTGTAATGCTGAAGTATTGGAGTTTGCCCTATCAGATCATACAGCTCAAATTCTGAGATGTCCCGTGAGAGATGTATGTGTGTTAAGGTATTGGCGTAAACAAAATCGTGACTATAGTTCAGATAATACTAATAAGTTTAAATCATGTTTAGAAAATTTATCATTTTCAGAAATTTACAGTACATATGACCCTAATGTAGCGTTTAATTCTTTTCTAGAGACATTTAGACTTTTCTATCAGCTATGTTTTCCGTTTAAGTTAATTACAATAAGAGTCAATAAAAAACCAAAATGGATATCGCGCGGAATTAAAACTTGCAGTAAAAAAAAGAGACAGTTATTATGGACATTTAGACTAAAACCAACTCAAAGAAATAGACTTAATTATATTAAATATTCAAAAACATTAAAAAAAATTATTAAGCTTACACAGCGATCACAGAACAATTATAAAATTAAAACTTCTATTAATAAATCTAAATCAATATGGCAAATTATTAATAATGATAAAAAATGTAGTATACCTAAAGACTCTATAATGAAGATAAAAGCTGGAGATGACATTATTACCGACCCAAAATTAATAGCAAACGCATTTAATAACTTTTTTATAGACAAAATTAAGCCTATTAGAGGGTCAGGTAAAAACTCTACCAAGTTCATACAATCGCAAAAAAAATCCATGTTCATGGCTCCCAGTCTTCCACTGGACATACTCAATATAATCAATAATCTCAAAAATACTAATAGTGTAGGATATGATGGGATATCTACAAAAATTGTTAAAGCAGTTCGCAATTCAATATGTGGACATATAAGTCACTTAATTAATCTCAGCATAAGTGCTGGTGTATTTCCAGATGCTTTAAAAATATCCATAGTAAAGCCACTATTCAAAAAAGAAAATAAAGAACTAATGGAATATTATAGGCCTATTGCTCTGATTCCGATTTTAGCAAAAGTGTTTGAAAAATATATTTACAATCAAATCAATATTTATATGGAAAAAAATAATATATTATGTAAGGAGCAAAAAGGTTTCAGACAAAATAAAACAATAAATATGGCAATCTATGATTTTTTAAATATTGTAATGTCAAACGTTGACAAAAGAATACCTGTATGCGCTGTGTATTGTGATATGACGCAAGCATTTGATTATGTTGATTATGACATTCTATTAAATAAACTTGAAGCCTATGGAATTAGAGGAAATGTTCATGATTTAATAAAATCTTATATTACAAATAGAAAACAACGTACCGCGATTTCTAAAATTGATATAAAATCCAAAACAGAAGTTACATACTATTCTGAGGAACGTACTGTCATGTTTGGTGTACCCCAAGGCAGTGTACTTGGTCCTTTATTATTCTTAGCTTATATAAATGATCTACCAAAATCAATACAACAGCCCATGACCCTTTTTGCTGACGACAGTACTATGACAATAGCGAGTAAACATCCTAATTTATATGAAAACGACATAAATAATTCTATAAAATCAATAATTTCATGGTTAGATAATAATAATTTGAAAATAAACTTAAGTAAAACACAATTAATGCACTTCAGTCAAAGACCATCCTCTGTACCTGAGATTAATGTTAGTTATAATAATAATCCGATTAATAACGTAGAAAGCACAAAGTTTCTAGGGATAATGATCGACAGTAGACTTAATTGGAAAGCACATATTGAGGTACTGAGTAAGAGAGTTAGCAGTTCCGCTTACGCACTATATAGACTTGCCTCAATACTTAACGAGGATGCATTGCTCATGGCCTACCATGGTCTTGTTGCTTCTATTTTAAGATTTGGTGTAATATTTTGGGGCAACTCAACTAATAAAGAAGTAGCATTTAAAGCTCAAAAGCGATGTATTCGAGCGATGTTTGGGCTCCAAGCAATGGATAGTTGCAAACCGTATTTTGTAAAATATAAAATTCTAACACTACCATCTCTGTATATTTTAGAATCCGCACTATTTGTAAGAACAAATCAAGAGCTGTTCCCATCGTTAGCCGATAACGTAAAGCGTAATCGACGAGATAATAGTCGTCTTTGCATGCGTAGTTCTAATACTGCGCTAATGAATAAAAGTATATTTTGTATGGCACAGAACATTTATAATAATGTACCGAAAGCATTTAAAGAGCTTAATGACAATTCATTTAGGAAGAAATTTAGTGATTATTTAATTCATAAATGTTATTATGATAATGTTGAATATCTTAATGGTACTTGATAATGTGTGTTTATTTTATTGTGATTTAATTTTTATATCAAATTTTCAATTGTAGACATTTATGATTTAAATTTGACATTATTTTCCTTTGCTACTATTGATTAATGGTTTAACTTTTTTTTTTTTTTTGTTATTGTTGTTTTTTTTTTTCGAATTACTTATTATTATTGTATAATTTTTTTGTATTTGGTTCTTTGAAATGGTATACTAACTTTGAATAATATTATCATTTGTAAGCCAAGATTGGTACAACATCCTGAATCATAATACATTTTATAACATCCAATGTAACACGTATGTTGAACAAATAAATTATCTTTATCTTTATCTTTATCTTTATCTTTAATTAATTTAACAATTACGCCGCTCTACTTTGTAATAATAATGTATTAGAAATATTAATATAGTGTTTGTGGGAGAAATATATTATTAGTCTAATTAATTATCAATATCGTTCACATCGTCAAACAATCGGTGGCAAGACCCCACACAACACACGACAAAGAATATATGTACCGTGACAAAGAGCTTGTTCACCTAGAACACGCGGGCACGAGCGCGGCGGGCGGGCTCGGTGGTCTTGGCTCGACTACACCTGCGATTTGTAAGTGAACACTTGCATATTATGGCTATGTTTGATATTTCATGACCACGCCCGCCACTGCACCCGTGAGTTAACGTGAACAAGCCATAGAGATTCTATGGAACAAGCCCTTAGACAAGCTTACAAAAAGTCTGACGTCTGTGTTCACCCTAACAGATTACTAAGCTAAAAACGAAAAATAGTATTATTTTATAGTATTTTATAGAATTAACGGAAGAGTGAGGTTGTAGATCTCCATTGCAAAGGAAGATCTTCGAAATGCCTTCATGGAAAAATCATCGTGTCTTTTTTTATGTGGGGAAATCCTCATGAATATCTTCATGGAGGTCTCTCCATGGGGTACATGGGCTACTGGGGCTTAAGTCGGTAGGAGTCTGACATAACCCGGGCACTCTCCTACTCCTACCAGTCGCTGCTGACAGGATATACGGGGGCGCCGAAGCATTCGTCCTCGACCAGTTGGACTTTAGATGTTGGACAGTTGAATATACACAAAATTGTCAGGAAACTGATAGCGCGATGCGATCTTGTTGCACCATATATTAGAAGAAGAATAAATAAAGGTACCCGCCCACAGGTACACAGCGACGCACGCTCGGCCGACGTTCTGCAACGTGTGCCGCGAACCGCTCGGCGCGCTCGGCACGGCGCACGCGCTCGCCTGCGAACTGTGCAAGTTCAAAGCGCACAAACGGTGCGCGTCGCGAGCGCCACCTTCCTGCAAGTGGAGTACACTCGCGTCGCTCGGGCCGCATGTCGTAGAGGATGTTGAGGGGGTAAGTTTTCCAAGCTAATGTTGTTTTTATTTTAGGGTTTTGTCAAGTTCATTCGTCTGTCCGTATGTCATTTTACTTGTAAAATATAAGGTATATGTTGCACATATCGATAGTTATGTCTTGGTTTTCCGAATGCAAGAGATTTCTGCAGGGTCGGCAACGCGCAAGTGATACCCCTGGTGTGGCAAGCGTCCATAGGCTAACGGTAACGGTAACCGCATACCATCAGTCGGGCCGTATTCTTGTTTGTCACTAAGTGGTATAAAAAAGAAAAAAAAATTATCAAAGTTATGAACATACACACATGCATGTAACTGTAAAAATAAAAGTTATGTAGCATTCAGTAATGAGGAATAGCTTAAACAAAAGAACAAAAAAAAACTTGATTGTATATATTTTTGACTACCTTACTTTTCACGGTCCCGGGGCTCTACCGCGTAACTTTGGTGGTAAAGGTAACTAACACCAGGGCCCAAGAATAGTCATCGTCGCATCATACCGCGTGCGCGTCATTGGATGAAATAATTAATGGTGTTCGTTACGATTACCACCAAAGTTACGCGGTAGAGCCCCCGGTATATAGCTAACGGACATAGAAGACCAAGTAACCTATTAGCAGCGGTCCCTTTGTAAGCTGGCCTTAAACAGCAGCTAGGTATTTTCTAATTGAAACCGTATATTTATACTTCGGCAGTAGCAAAGGTAAAATTCGCGATAAGAAAATCAGAAACCGCATTTTATTTTACTCGAAGCCGCCGCCGCGACGGTGTCAGCTTTGATTACTAACATTTTCCATCTTTGTGAAGTGGCTTAGTATTGGAAGTCACACGTGACTGAGCATCTGTTAATAACCTTTAAGTCAAAAGCTACTAACCACGGAGATACTGAAATAAAATTAATAAAATTTGTTTTGAACGTTTTATTAGCTCTTATTTATTATCAGTGGACATGCATGAATCACAGCGAGATTCATCAAGAAGAATAGGAACGTTAACTTTCTATAACTTAAAGTACGATTTTCAAGGAAAATAATTTAGGCTGAAAATTTATTTTCACAATCGATTTTGTAATGGAGCATGTCATGGTGTAAGCCTGTGAGAGATTTAATTGGTTTTAATAAATAGCTTCAACCTGTTTTAATGACGTATCAATATCGAGAAACGTAATTTATTTGGTTTTATTTTCTATTTTAGCCGTATTGAAGATAAAAAATTGTATGTATGGTTTTAAATGGAATCCAGGATAGTATTATGAATGTCTTCGAATGTCGAGGTAAGGTTGCCAGCAACATGTGAATTGTGCACGTACAAACAGTAGGTAGATTTTCAAGGTACGAGTTCAAAAAGCAGTCATTTTCATTGGATTTCCTATTTTTAGTGTCCGCGCATTGCAACCGTGTCCCTAGATAAAGATTAATTTATGTCATCTTCGGCCCATAAACTCTATATTTTTTTTTGTTACTCGATCATGCTGTTAGAGCATACGGCCCGCCTGATGAAAAGCAGTTACCGTAATTGTATGGACGCTTGTTACAAACGACATCACTCACGCGTTACTGACCCTTCCCCCCTCCCCAACGAGCACTGGCGACCTTACTCACGCGCAGGAACTCAAATTTACACAACATAAAGTTATTTGGCTGCGGTATTCTGTAAGGTCGTACTTCCCCAGTCGAGCAGCACGATATGCTCTGTACGGATTTGGGGACTTATTATCATGGGGAAAAATTGCTATAATTATAATAATAGTATTATTTATTGCAGCATTTTCCTTGACGGTAATTACTGAACTAAGTATCGGTTATGTGAGGGTCATCATCCGATAATTTATGACAGTCTAGCTATAAGCTTCTGTGATTAGATCGTGATCGTGATGTGATATGTGAATAGATCGGCTTGAGCACAGAGATCGATACAGAGGTTGTTTAACGCGGCGCGCGAGACAGTTATATACAGCGTCACGGCATACATCGCAAAAATCGCGTCAATCGTAACCTATTCGAGGCAAGAATATTATTGATAAATGAACATGAGCCCATACATTGCTGTGTAGTTCTACAGGAGCGTAAGGCTAACTTCGTTTCGAACATCCAATGAAAATGTTGTCATGCGATTCGTCCATCAATCTCTATACACTCATGTGTGTGTGTATATCCGAGAGCACTGTGGACCGTGGTGGCAGCGCAAGTGAGTTGTCATCATGACCCATCTCTTGAGATCTGTGGGCTTGAGGTACTGGTTTTGATTCCCGTAAAGTGCAATAGTTATGGTAGTATGTGAAGGAGTTATAATTTCTAAGTATGTTTTCTAGTTTTATTTGCAAGATTGTAATCGCACCTGACTACTCGGGACTCTATGGGCTCTTATTCGAATAAATGTTTGGCTCTCGTCAAAATTGTGTATGCGTCTCTTTCTCTCTCGCCTAATGTTCATAAAGATTGTGATATATCATGTCTTTAACACGCTTGGACGTCTGCTTAGCGTAGCATAATCCTAAGTCAATGGTTTTGGCAGCAGCTCACTAATGAGACGTTTTTGAGAGAGTTTTATAGAGTTGGTTGAAAATACCTGTGAAATTGTGTACATAAGGTTCAAATTAGTTCGAACTCTATAAAACCCTATGGAAAGAAAACATCTCCTTTAAAACTCATTTAAAATTCAGTTTTGGCACTTACATGGCACTTACGAACGTTGTTATTGACTCTATCACGGAGTCTTAAAGAATCTGGCAAGTAACTCTAAGAGGCATTTTTTTAAATTATCTTCCAGGTGCTCTACCGCGTAACTTTGGTGGTAATCGTAACGAACACCATCAATTATTTCATCCAATGACGCGCACGCGGTATGACGCGACGATGACCACTCGTGGGCCTTGATTGGATGACATAGTTAATGGTGTTCGTTACGATTACCACCAAACTAACGCGGTAGAGCCCCAGGTCCCATCTATGATTTGTTTTGGCATCTTTGGCCATATCCTCGCTTATTGAGGTGAAATTTTGGTAATTTTAATCAAATGGACTTCGTGAGTCTAAAAATGAAACATTTTCTCTCAGTCCACACACAATAATAAATAACAAAAAAGCTCATATTACGCTTATTATTGTGTACTGTATTTCTCGCGGGAAATATCAAAAAACAACAATGTAGTTAATTGTCCCCTTGATTATACAGGTTGTTCAAATATTACATTCGATTTCATGACCCTGAGGGAAAGGTTCGCACGTGTTCTAGACGAATCTAAGGATGATAGCTCAGTGGTAGTGACGTTGGATGCCGCGACGAAGGTCTTGGGTTCGTATCCTAAAGTGAGCTTGAAAACATCGTGAGGAAACCATAGCACGGTGGTAGGGTACTTTGTAGTACCCACCTGGCTGGCTACCACCCTCAAGTTGAAATCTGTCGCCAAGCACCTATCGGCGCATTCCGACAGCTGCACTCCTTCCTTTGTAGAGCTCCTTCTAAGCTTTGTGTGCTTACCACCTTCGGCCTTATCTTCACTTACCATGGTGAGATTGTAGTCAAACACAGGACTATACACAATAAAAAAAAGACACACGCCGACAATGCGCTCTGTTTGGCTAAGTCAAGGACAAATGCGCTCTGATTGAGCGTTTCTTCATTGGGGCGACACGACACGACACGGCACCGGCTACATGCCGTCCACGACATCAGTGTAGTGGATGCATAATTCTATGAGATTGTACTTCACGCTGTCTCACTGGGCCGGCACGGCAGCGACATGTCGTCAGCAGCAAGTATCCCACTGGTGTCGTGGCGGCATCTTTATGCATGAGTTGTGTACACACGCAAGCTTCCATGTAGGCGTGCGAGTGAACGCTCCGCCCCGCGGCTCTCATTATTACCGCGTCGTGTCGTGTCGTTTCTGTGAAGAACGTAGTTGCCGGAGTCGCCAGACGACATGTCGCCGACAGCAACGACATGTCGTGTCGTGTCGCCCCAATGAAGAAGCGCCATTGGCCAAGTGAAGGACCCACGATGCAGTGATTGCTCGGTATTACTGCTCTAAAGGAATTTAAGGGAGTCAAAAAACTTTTTTGTCTGACTTAACATTTTTAATTTAGTTAGATTATTCATGTATGCTATTTTTAAGTTAGAGACCAAACGTTTATTTATTATTTGTGCCGTTGAGGCATCAAAAGGTCAAACTTTGCATTAATATTATTAGAATATAGAATACCACCCTGTACAATAAAAGCACAAAAGGTCAATGTCAAAAGGTTGAGTGAGACCTCTTGAGGCCGACCGAAAGCAAATCTTATATAGCTCCTATTCGAGAGCTATTGATTCCAATTTTAATCAAATAAATTGAGTTGGATCAATCTTTTAATGCCCATAAAAGAATTAGGTTCGTATCTCGGAATTGCAAAGGGTACTTCTCTATTTTATGGGTATTCCATCCCATCAGCCTTCTCAATAAAGATGTTTGATGTGTTATTTTGATTGATGCAGAAGGTTTGTTGCAGTCGCTTTTATAGGTCATAACCCACCGGGGTTACTTTTACGTTGGTGATTGAATGGTTTTTATGGTTTTGTACCCAACGATTGCCCAAACCTAAGCCCACGCCTGTGTGTCCGTCCTTCTGCCTGTCTTTCACAGGACTGTATATTATTAACTATGTTAGGAAGGGACTTAATTCATCGTAAAAATACGTCATTACAAAAATCGACAACATAATAGGTATATTGTGTTTATAATTTCGAGAACAACTGCACAGATTTTGATACAGTTATTCTTTCAGTTGTTGGTAACTAAAAAGAGGCAGCTCTCGTAGCGTTTTGAGTGAAATAAAAAAAGCATTTTGAATACAAGCATTTTTGGTGACTGTACTTTTTATTTGGTACTTCTAACGTACCAAATATCAAGTCAACCAGACTACTGGCAGTGGGTGAAATTCGACTTGCAAGATTCCACCCGAACATTGTTACATACATACATTGCAAGTTAAATAAAAGCTTGTAAAAAAATGATAGACAAAATAACCATGCAGATGGAGCATTTGTTAATTTATGATATGGGATTCCTACTTCTCTTCTCTTTTTTTCTTCTCCTTCATCTACATATCTCGCCTGTAGGATAATAATAGTCAGTCTCAAACTGCTTTCAGACTATGATGTTCTTTCCAATGACCTGCAGGTATAAGCAGGTTTCCATATCACCGAATGTTGACGACCTTTGGCTGCCACACGCGTCATACTTGTGAACAGGTGCTGCTTGTGGGGGCTGGTCTGCTTAAGTTTGCTATTTATTTACTTATTAAATATTTGTTCAGTCTTCTTTGTAATTTTGCCGCCGCGCCGGGGCACGCAATTGTTTTCTGTGCGATTAGAATGTAAATATTATGTAATGAAATGCTTGTTTTGAAAAGAGTAATTGCTGAGTTTATTGCCGGCTCTTCTCAGCAAATGCAACCTTCCGAACCGGTATTAGAGTATTAGAGTCAGACTTTTCATAAGTGCCTGCGAAGGTCTATTTGAATAAATGATTTTGTTTTTTTTTTTTTGAATTTTGCTCAGAATTGCCATCTCAAATAATAGATGTCTCACGAGTGTTTTTGTTTTTGTCCCACGTGTCGTGTCTCAGCCGACAAACAATACCGGTGTTTGATTAACACTTGATTAAGTTACTGTAGGAATGTGATTTGAGTGGAGCTACGTCACAGAAATGTGAACCGCTACATAGATTCCTTTCAAGAGAAATATCAAAGCAAGCCTCCATAGAAAATCAATGTACGGAAACCGGTTATGTGCGAATCGTGTCTCGCTCTCTTTTTGTTCCGTACATAATGGACAAAAGTACAATATGAATCGGTGTTATAAGTATTTTTTGGTATATAAGTATATGATGCATCCTATCTAATATTATAAATGCGAGAGTGAGTTTGTTTGCTTGTTTGTTACACCTTCACGCCTCAACTAATCAACGGATCATCATGAAATTTGGCATGCAGATAGCCTATGGTATGGGAAGGACATACGCTACTTTTAATCCCGGGACCGCGGGTGTTACCACAGGGGACCACAGGGGACAGCTAGTAGCATATACGCTTTCAAATTCCTAAATAGTTTAGTTTTTGTGATACACTCCATAACAAAAATCGTCTAAAACTGCCAACTCAGACGGCCTCCAACTAATAAACTAAACTAAAATGCGAATGTGAGTATTTTTGTTTGTTCCGCTATCACGCCTAAATTGCTGGACCGATCGCGATGAAATTTGGCATGCAGATAGCCTATGGTATGGAGAAGGACATAGGCAAATTTTTATCCCGGGAATGCGGGTGAAACCGTGGGGAAAGCTAGTCAAAATATATCTCTGCTCTATGAGCTCTACCGATTCATTCTCTACCGCCCGCACAGTTCGAAACAAGTATAATATTTACTGTGATCAAATACTTACTAAACTCATCTACAATATAAAAAAACTTTCTCAGAAATAATCAAGACAGCATACCTACGGTTAACCATAAAGTATTTTCAAAAAGTTTCTGAGAATTTCTGGTTAAATAGTTGTAAGGAAAATAATTCCTCGGACTCTTTAAAAGGAAAGAATGCAAATATCCATTTAAAATGAGCGAAAATATTAACGACCCCCAGAAAAGATAGCCGGGAATTGTTAATTTGAATTAATTTCGTTTTCAAAGAAAAACGTGGCTGCTTTTCTTTGAAAATAATTTTCTTTTTAGATGAAACACAAGCTGGATCGGAATCAGTTTTAATTATGCACACTTTAATATTCACTGATATATCAATGTCTACTTGATATACAGACTCAAAACACAGAGGCTTATATTACTTTAATATCTTTTAAATACAATTTTAACCGACTTCAAAAAAAGTAGGAGGTTCTCAATTCGGTTGTATTTTTTTTTATGTTTGTTACCTCTTAACTCCGTCTATATTAACCGATTTGGAAAATTCTTTTTTTTGTCTGGAAGGGTACACTTACCGTTTGGTCCCATTGTCATCAAATCAGGATTTAAATACTTTTTAGGGTACTTTGAAGTCGATTTAAGTTTTTTGTAAAACAGTCCAATTATGTTTTTATTGGTTTGGTACAATTAAAATTTGAGGTGATTTATTTTTGTACCTAAGATTTTTTTTCATTCATTGATTCAAGTACTATCGAAGAATTAAGCCTATTTAGTGAATAATTATTTTAAATTAAAACGCCACATAGATTAAACATGATAATAGTGTCAACGATATATATGTAAAAAAATAACGGCCCCAACTGAAAGCCCTGAAGAACCCTGACATAATATCTCAACTAATATCAGTAATTTCTTTGAAAATAAGACGACTAATTTCCAACAAATTTCAATAGTCTCTTCAACTAGAGGTGGATATTTAGGTTAAATTCCAGAAATAACTATTTTGGGACCTATTCAGCTGCGTAAAATGCCATGTTACATTTCAGGCTAGTCTTACTTAGAGACTTGGTCTGGTGATTAAATTCTATACCTTCAGTATCGCCTCAGAACTATTTCCGTTCAGAAGTTATTATTACTATGTAGTAAATAGCTCCATGCAATTGATATTTTTTATAGGAGTCTCCTCCTCTAAAGGAGTTTTCAATTGCGACATAATAATGCCCGGTTTCAATAAACAAAAACGAATCGTTTTGCTTACCAATGGTAGGTTTTTTATTGCCAAACTGGGCATATAGATCATTTCGTAAGCTAATTTTACCTGTGATAGCTACTTCCATATGGGAGGGTCTGCTATGCAAAGCTTTGAGTTCTTTGCTTCATTATACCATCAGGCGGGCCGTATGCTTGTTTACCGACTTAGTCGTATAAAAAAAAAAAAAAAAAAATTATTAGTAAAGATATAAGAGTATAAATTTTAATAAAACTTAACCGATAACGGTCCGTACATTATTGAAACCGGGTAGATAAGAAGAGTGAAGAATAAGTTAATTTATTATTAATAATGTTTTTTTGTTACAGAACATAATAATGCCTCATCAATGGTTAGAAGGCAACCTTCCCGTGGCAGCGAAGTGTGATGTGTGCGATAAAACCTGTGGATCAGTATTGAGGTAAGTAAATAATAAATTATGTAATACTAGCTTTAGCCCGCG
This sequence comes from Achlya flavicornis, assembly GCA_947623365.1. NCBI lineage: Eukaryota > Metazoa > Arthropoda > Insecta > Lepidoptera > Drepanidae > Achlya > Achlya flavicornis. Next base: position 15,739,504 of record OX392470.1, on the reverse strand, counting down.
ACTTCGTCCGCGTAGTTTTTTTTTTCTAGATATGATTCATTGTAACAATATAGAGCTTTGTTCATGGCTATTGCCCGCCACTACGTGTGATATTTGACATAAGTTCAGGTAGATTGAGAGCTGATTGCGAGCATGCCACATACAACTGAAACAGTCCTGTCGCAAATAAACTCTAGCAAATATCAGAGTTTTTCCCTGTGATTTATTAATAGCCATCGCGAAACAAACCTTGATAAGGAACTGTACACTTTTAAATTAAACGAAGGATTTGGGATCGATGGTATACGCGGCACGAAGACTGTTTCTCCTCTAGCAGGACCAGTTAATATTTTGGCCTCAATAACATTGTGGCGGAGAGCTGTTACTTGAAGTCTAGTTCCACAGCACAATTTTGGAGGCCGTATATTTCTAATCATTATGACAGGAGCACCTACATATGGATTACCCGGCAGAATAAGATCTAGTTTAAAAATTGAACAGGATAATTTACCGACTCATCCATATCGACCATGGTGGCAACAACCTTCAAATGAATAAATCAACATTTCATTTATCGCAGCGGGTTGGTCATTTTTGGGAGTCATAATGGCTCTCTCGCGCATAACCACTCTATCGGTTTGTGTTCATTGTAAGATCAGTATACATTTTATTTATACCTAAGTTGGTATTTGTATCAACCCATCTATTTATGGAAAGTTTACGTTCCCGATTTGAAGAAGAAGATCTGAAAATCTACCGTCAGGAATATGCACCGTGTATGTATGGGAAGGTGAAATATGTTTTTTTTTGGGAGGTGTCGAGATCGGGATTATTTATCTAAAATTGCGCTATGAGACCTACTTCCTCAACTAATTTTCAATCGTCAGCCTAAACACAAAATTTGAAGATCCTAACTTCAAAACTGACGGACTTGCATACAAACTGTCATCCCCTATTTTACCCTCTTAGAGGTGGAATTTCCAAAAATCCTTCCTTAGTGGATGCCTCCACTGTATAAGGTATCTGTGTGCAAAATTTCAAATCTCTAGGTCCAGCGGTTTGGGCTGTGCGTTGATATATCAACAATCAGTTTATCATTTTATATATTAAGATTATTTACATACAATACAATTAGATGGATTATAGAAACGGAGTTGGAGCTAAGTAAGTAGATAGATACAGCGACTAAGGACCAAGCGCAGACTGACCTGACGGCCATCGTTAAGGTTACGAGGAGTAGTTGTGATTAGCTTTTGTCACCTTTGGAAAAAATGAGAAAATAAAACCAATAAGATCGTCCGCTGTATAGTATATTTAATTAACAGGGTTACCTATATATAGGTGGCTATAGGAAGCGCTCGTGGTGTAGCATGATTAGCCGTTCTTAGTCGATCGGAAAAGTTAAGCTACGTCTTTCGTGGTCGGTACCTAGTGGTATTTCAAATCGAGCGTTTCCGTGCTTCGGAAGGCACGTAAAGCCGTTGGTCCCGGTTATCACTTAATTGTGATAGTCGTTAAGCTAGTTGGATGCTCCTAGGCGGCTTGAAAAAATCCAACAGTAGGTTGACCACTAGCCTACCTCCACCAACCCGCAGTGGGCACGCGTGGTGCAGTATCGCCAAGTCCCTTTCACCCTCATTTTTGAAAGAAGGCCTGTGCTCAGCTATGGGACATTATAGGCTGATGATGATAATTATGACCTATATATATTAAAAGAAACAAGAAGAACTAGATTAGACTAGACAACTAGATAGAAGAACATTCATGTCGTTAAAGAGAGTAAAATTTCGTTTTTGTAAGCAGAAATTGTAACTTGTTCTACGTAAGGTCCGTACATGCAATTTTCATTTGCATTTCAAAGAGTTTACAATTGATATTTAAATTGACAATCAATTCTTTATTTCGTAGAACATTTCTGAATTGTTAAACGAACTTTATGCTACTCCTCCATATAGTGGCAGAATTTATAAAATTACATAGGATCTCGTTTGTAAAATCATATAACTGATAAAATCGAGCAAACGAATACCAAAAGCAGATCCAAAAGCCGATGAAACGAGTTTCGACAACGCAGAAGGTATCAAAATATGAGCTATAAGTACATCGGATATTCAGAATCCGCGGATTATGCGGAAGGGAAGCTCCGCGCGGATACGACGTATGATGGACGTATGTAATCCTCCGCACTCCGTATCTCGTCGGATATTTCACTGAAGCTCAAGCAAGCGCCTCATTTGCCGCGGATTTTCTTCTAAAGCTCCTCGCTATGACATATCTAGGACAAATTGATTACCTGTCTACTGCAGTCCTATGTTTTCATTTAAAAATGACGTTCAAGGTTCGTTCCGTGATAGCAATGAACAATCTGAACAAAAACAAAATGAACAATGGATTGAATAGTATTTACGATTGCTTTGTTATGCAAGGAGTGTATGCAAGTCAACAACGTTTCTCTATGTGTATGGGGTGCGACCAAAGAAAAATACTTCAAAACAGTATCTACTTACCTAATTACTGTACTCTCTTAGTTAATTGGTTAGTTCCTATAGTTAGTCTTATAGTTCATTATAATTGTATGCTTTTAGTGGAAACCTATTTTGGAGACAATATTTTTTTTATCATTTTTGAATCCTCGCTCAATGTTGAAAATTCCTTAGAATCAATAAACAGTAACCCCCTTATTCATAATCGCTTTTAACTAAATCAGTGTAATAGTGTCCTCTGTCTCACTCTTTCGATCACCAAATGTCACGTGTCAGATAAAGACTTCAGAATTTTAGCTAATCAACGTTTGATAACTTCATTATGAATAAGGGGGTTAGTCAATATGGTTATATTAGATCTTGTAGAGAATTCTGATGCAGTTGAATGATTTTTGCGACAAAAAGATCTCTCAAAAAAGAGCACGAAAAGTTTTCTTCAAAAGGAGATACAATCTCCTTTTTTAACCGACTTCAAAAAAAGAAGGTTTTATGTTTGTTACCTCATAACTCCGTCATTTATTAACCGATTTGGAAAATTCTTTTTTTTGTTTGGTAGAGTACACTTCCCGTTTGGTCCCATTATCATCAGGTCAGGATTTGACGGTTTAAGTTTTTTGTAAAACAGTTTCTTTTTAGATATTCCATGAAACATACAACACAAGAACTAGAATTTATTTTGTACTATTCTTAGCAAGGCCCTATAAGACCTGTAATTGTAACAATATAGCATGAATGATTGATGTGTTATGCTCCATCACACAACACAATATACGCTTCAGAATATCAATCTTCTCCCAATATTTTCCTCGCCATAATAGCGAGCAATAAATAATATTGTTTCAAGTCGATAGAACGTTCATTTGCAACAAATATTCACTTTAGTTTTCATGTTATGCGCACGTTATAAATATATACAGGTCGTTGTTTTGGTCAGCGACGAGCGACTCAGGGTCGATATAACAAATGATACTGGTGGATAAAAAAAAAAATTAATAAAAAATATTTTTTTTTAAATAACCAAATAAAAACTTAAAAAATGTGCAAAATCATGTAATAAGTTAAATTGTAGACGTAATTCTCAACGGGAGTGCGAGGGATTAAAGGGGTGAGGCTTGCGCCTAGCTCTAGTCTGCTCACGTGCGTAGTGACCTTACGTTGCGGTAATTTTATTTCAAATTGAAAACTTTGAAATTGAGGTATTTAATGGAATTAAGACCATTTTTGGAAACAGTATTTTTTGTACTACCGACCCTGGGTCGCTCGTCGCTGAACAAAAAAACAACCTGTATATAAAAGTTTGAGAATGATATCTCCTATTGTACTACTTTGAAAACTACTTTATAATGGCTTTCGACATAATATGTAAAAAAATGAGGTGTTTGGAGTTCGGCTTGAATGATTCGAAAATTGCGATGATAAGGCGAATGTTTCGGTAGAGGGTAACTTCGTGGTTTCCTCACCAAACTATCCAAAGTCAAAAGTCAAAGCCATTTATTAAATTAAGGGCCTAGTACGGCACTTATAAAGATCAAAGCTACTGATGTTATTGTTATCCTTCTTCTATCTCGTATTTGCCAATCTCATACATTTTTTAAATCTTGGAGTAGACTTATTGGCTCGACCAAAAATACAGTCAAACTAAATAATGTAATGCCCAAAGGAAAGCTATGTAATGGGAATCAAATTGTCATTTAAATAATACCTGCCCTTCCACTCACGTGTCCCCAACAGAAATAGATTCGTAGGTTTCATCTCGCCCCGACTGGGAGCTATTTGCAGCCTAAGGCACTTGTCCGACCGCCGACGGTGAACGAGTAACAAGTAAAACTAGCACCTAAAAACGAGTTGGCGAGCAGCGGGAAGCGAGTGTGTAGGTCAGATAGTTTTGTCGCTGAGCTGGAAGCGAGTGTCCGAGTGCGACGGGCGATTACTCGCACTCTAGGTAGAAATTAACGCTGTTTAGACTTTCGGCGTAAGTTCTGACCGCCAAGCGAGCATCGCTGAGCGAGTATTATCTTTGATAGCTCCGGAGGTGTGACAGTCAGCGATCAACTATTAATATATGCATCTCTTTTGTTTACATTGAATGTATATCTATTGTACGTTTCTTGGGCGAGAAAATAGCTGATAGTTAGTCGCTTCCTCGCCGGCGGTGGGACAACTGCCTTAGGGGTGGCTACGGAATGGAAAATCCAATGGATTCAAGCAAAATCGGCTTTCAAAGACTTTAACTTGATCTTTAAAATAGATGTTTTATATGTGGTCGTTATAGTTGATATGTTCTCTAAAATGGATCTTCTGTATATATAGCACGCTTGGTATGTAGATTTTATACTAAAACATTAATATATCATAATCCAAAATGATGAAAATTGAGCTTGCTGTATTTTAGTAGATTCTATACCCGTCGACTCAAACCATCTTTTATTGGCAAAACTGATCAAGAATCTATATATATCTGAAAAATACTGCTTTTAATCGTCTCTTCGGCAAAAATGTTTGAAAAGCGTTTTTTTTTTTTGCGATTTCGTTATTGGTCCCTTAGTAAAAGTTGATCGTATACACGAGTACTTTACGTGGTTTCATTTAATGTCGTATTGTCGTATCCATCCCGTATACATTTATAAAAGAAAGTCGTTAGTTTCACTATTTATAACTCAAGAACGGCTGAACCGATTTGGCTGAAATTTGGTGGGGAGGTAGCTTAGAACCAGGAGACGGACATAGGATATTTTTATAGGGTAGTGTAGGGTAGGGTAGTGTAGGGTAGGGTAGGGTAGCGTAGGGTAGCGTAGGGTAGCGTAGGGTAAGGTAGCGTAGCATAGGGTAGTAGGGTAGGGTAGGTTAGGATAGGTAGGATAGGTAAGAGGGTAAAGAAGGGGACGCGGGTGAAACCGCGGGCGGAAAGCTAGTAATATTATAAAGTACTAGCTTTTCGCCAGCAGCTTTATTCGCTTAGACTTCATACCTATAACGTTTCTACCTTCTCAGCTCATTTTGATAAAGCATGTTAGAAACATGTGAAAACCCATGAAAGTCCGTTCAGAAGAGTTTAGCGTATTTAAACAGACATATGAAACACTTTTTTTTGTATTCTGTTAGGTACTCATCCTATCAGCGCCGGTTCTACAGTTTTTCTAATATGAATTTTACTCGCACGCTTAAAAATCTTGTTGGGGTTAATCATATTTTAATCATCTGCCCATCCCATATGTAAGTTGATCGTTTACTAACGATGACGATTGTCGATAACCATTTTGTCTACTTGCCCTGTGTGTGCGTGATTGCGAAACAATCAAGATTCAAACTTTCATCTGATCATACAAACTTTCGCATTAATAATATTAATTGGATTTAGAGGAAACTAAGGCAGCTTGACGAATAAATAATGGTTCCTACTTAAGACAGCTCTACACAATTAACTCGGAACACATAAATATTCCTGCGAAAACTTGTCTAGCAAGCAGTGCTAGTAGAACTAGGTCAAACAGTTAATAGCTCAGTGGCAGAGGAAATAGCCCACAAGTTTCGTTTAACGTCAAATATATACAAGGGACTTGTGGGAAATTGAAGGATGTCGGCTGATTGGCTCTCCAGTATTGAAAATTCATAATTGATTTTGCTGCACGGGATATTGAAATACAATAATTTTACTGGATATTCCTCATTTATAATGCGGACAGCAAGGGAGTGGAACTTGCTTCCGGCGGCTGTGTTTCCTGACGCTTACAATCTAGGAACTTTCAAGGCCAGAGTGAATAGGTTTCTTCTGGGTAAGCGTGTTTCATCTTAGGGTTCGTCATCGCCCCTTACGGGCGGGTCAGAGGCCAAAGGCAAACACATTTAATTAAAAAAAAAAAAAAAACTGGATGGTGAATAATTAACGCATGCATTTTTGAAATATTGGATTTATTAGGTATATGTATTGCACTGCACCGCTTTTAAGTTCATGATGCAGATTATTACACACTAGTGTTTTTTACTTTATATTACCGCACTCGTGTTTTATGATATAATGTTTGTACCTCACTGCAAATGATAAGTATGTTGACGAAGCATTCTTAATTTAACCGGTAAAATAGTTTTTAAATAATACCAACAAAGAGTTTTTTATGCGGCTAAAAATAGGATACACATTTTATTGAATAAAAAAATTGTAGGTATCTCCTTCAATAATAATAAATAAACATATATATCAAATTATTCACACTAAGTTAAGTTATACATATAAAAATATTCCCTTATTTATACTATTAAGGCGGGGTTCTCCCAAAACCGGAGTATTGGTTCTCATTTCATTAGTAAATAGCAGTGATTAAAATTTTGAAAAAAATATATGTTATTTTACACTATATAAGCTTCCTATTTCGGCCTTTCGATACACGATTACGAGCACTTTGCTGCATCGAATTAAATCGCAAAGATAGGTCTAAATGGTCTAATGGTTCTCATTTCATTTGAATTATATAAGTTTTTGGGTAATGAAACTTATACCATAAAAAAGTACATGAAAAATGGATTATATGACGGCCCTCATATTTTGAATTATGTAAAATTCCATCCTCCTAATTCCAAAAATAAGGTTTTTTCAAACGCTGTTCGCGCTACAACTCCCTCGCCGTGTCGCTCAGTCCCGAGCGGAACGTGTTGGAGGTCGGACGTATGCCAGTTTTTTCTAGATACACACCACCCCCTGAGTGACGACTCAGGGATAGTCAACATTTGCCTAGACAGTAGTATTTATAATATTATTCATAATGAAAATAAAATATTTTTTTTTTTAGTATCAAGTTGTTCATTTGTCTTCATTTGATAACTTATTACATTTCAATTGTTATCGAACATAAAATATGGCTTCATTACAAAAATCTAAAAAAAGAAATTACTCTCTGATTCGTGAAGGTGATGAAGAATCGGAATCAGTAAACTCTTATTATAAACTGATATATACATATAGGCTTATTCTTGTACACGTGCATGGTGCTGTCCGTTGTCTCTTTTCAGGCGGTGATAGAATGTCTAAAAAACTAAAAACTCAACAATACACCGATAAATCGAAAAAAGAACTTTCAATAACGACAACCGCCTGTATCTAAATGAACAAAAAAAAAATGAAAATTAATTACCTTGTATTAAAAGACCCAAATGTTTAGAGCTTCTGCCTTATTGCCCAGTATTGCTTAGTATTATACAAAGAATTGCACAATCAGTTATATTTTATTCTTAGATCTCAAAACATGGCATATAAAATCTGAAAACTCTGTGCAATATTTAGTTTTACGTGTTTAGCATATGCGTACAATTTTAGCACGACATTTTAGTAGTTTTAGATTTTGCACGAAACAGAATATTTTATTTGGTCTAGCAACATGACCATAATACAAAAAGTGCCACAGTATAGAATTGTGACAGTATGACTATTCCATTTCATAAGTATTATCTAAATTATCTAAACTCTGTATATTACATATAATTTCCTAAAATCCCTTATTATACTAATATTATAAAGCGGAAGTTTGTTTAAATATGGCCGCCCGCCGCTCCAAGATGGCGGATACATTTTCTTTTCAATTTTGAATTTGTGAAAATTGAAAAAGTGTCTGCCATGTTGGACTTTTTAGATAATGGTCCGATTGCTGTCAAAATCGTTATTTGAGAGTCATGGGGGTCACAAAACAAGAATCTTTTCTCAAAATTTTGAAAAAGTGTCCGCCATGTTGAACTTTTTAATTACTTGTCCGATTGGTCTCAAAATCGATATCTGAGAGACCTAGGGGTCACAAAACAAGAATCTTTTCTCAAAATTTTGAAAAAGTGTCCGCCATTTTGAACTTTTTAGATAATGGTCCGATTGCTCTCAAAATCGATATCTGAGCGACCTAGGGGACACAAAACAAGAATCTTTTCTCAAAATTTTGAAAAAGTGTCCGCCATTTTGATCTTTTTAGATAATGGTCCGATTGCTGTCAAAATCGATATTTGAGAGCCCTGGGGGTCACAAAACAAGAATCTTTTATCAAAATTTTGAAAAAGTATCCGCCATTTTGAACTTTTTAGATAATTGTCCGATAGCTGTCAAAATCGATATTTGAGAGTCCTGGGGGTCACAAAACAAGAATCTTTTCTCAAAAATTTGAAAAGTGTCCGCCATGTTGAACTTTTTAGATAATGGTCCGATTGCTGTCAAAATTGATATTTGAGGGCCCCAGGGATCACAAAACAAGAATCTTTTATCAAAATTTTGAAAAAGTATCCGCCATGTTGAACTTTTTAGTTACTGGTCCGATTGCTCTCAAAATCGATATCTGAGAGACCTGGGGGTCACAAAACAAGAATCTTTTCTCAACATTTTGAAAAAGTGTCCGCCATCTTGAACTTTTTATTTACTTGTCCGATTGCTGTCAAAATCGATATCTGAGAGACCTAGGGGTCACAAAACAAGAATCTTTTCTCAAAATTTTGAAAGTGTCCGCCATTTTGAACTTTTTAGATAATGGTCCGATTGCTCTCAAAATCGATATCTGAGCGACCTAGGGGTCACAAAACAAGAATCTTTTCTCAAAATTTTGAAAAAGTGTCTGCCATTTTGATCTTTTTAGATAATGGTCCGATTGCTGTCAAAATCGATATCTGTGAGACCTAGGGGTCACAAAACAAGAATCTTTTATCAAAATTTTGAAAAAGTGTCCGCCATGTTGAACTTTTTAGATAATGGTCCGATTGCTGTCAAAATCGATATTTGAGAGTCCTGGGGGTCACAAAACAAGAATCTTTTATCAAAATTTTGAAAAAGTATCCGCCATGTTGAACTTTTTAGTTACTTGTCCGATTGCTCTCAAAATCGATATCTGAGAGACCTAGGGGTCACAAAACAAGAATCTTTTATCAAAATTTTGAAAAAGAATCCGCCATTTTGAACTTTTTAGATAATGGTCCGATTGCTGTCAAAATTGATATTTGAGAGTCCTGGGGGTCACAAAACAAGAATCTTTTATCAAAATTTTGAAAAAGTGTCCGCCATGTTGAACTTTTTAGATAATGGTCCGATTGCTGTCAAAATCGATATTTGAGGGTCCTGGGGATCACAAAACAAGAATCTTTTCTCAAAATTTTGAAAAAGTATCCGCCATGTTGAACTTTTTAGTTACTGGTCCGATTGCTCTCAAAATCGATATCTGAGAGACCTGGGGGTCACAAAACAAGAATCTTTTCTCAACATTTTGAAAAAGTGTCCGCCATTTTGAACTTTTTAGATAATGGTCCGATTGCTCTCAAAATCGATATCTGAGCGACCTAGGGGTCACAAAACAAGAATCTTTTCTCAAAATTTTGAAAAAGTGTCCGCCATGTTGAACTTTTTAGATAATGGTCCGATTGCTGTCAAAATCGATATTTGAGAGTCCTGGGGGTCACAAAACAAGAATCTTTTATCAAAATTTTGAAAAAGTGTCCGCCATGTTGAACTTTTTAGATAATGGTCCGATTGCTGTCAAAATCGATATTTGAGGGTCCTGGGGATCACAAAACAAGAATCTTTTCTCAAAATTTTGAAAAAGTATCCGCCATGTTGAACTTTTTAGTTACTGGTCCGATTGCTCTCAAAATCGATATCTGAGAGACCTGGGGGTCACAAAACAAGAATCTTTTCTCAACATTTTGAAAAAGTATCCGCCATGTTGAACTTTTTAGTTACTGGTCCGATTGCTCTCAAAATCGATATCTGAGAGACCTAGGGGTCACAAAACAAGAATCTTTTCTCAAAATTTTGAAAAAGTGTCCGCCATTTTGAACTTTTTAGATAATGGTCCGATTGCTCTCAAAATCGATATCTGAGCGACCTAGGGGTCACAAAACAAGAATCTTTTCTCAAAATTTTGAAAAAGTGTCTGCCATTTTGATCTTTTTAGATAATGGTCCGATTGCTGTCAAAATCGATATCTGTGAGACCTAGGGGTCACAAAACAAGAATCTTTTATCAAAGTTTTGAAAAAGTGTCTGCCATTTTGATCTTTTTAGATAATGGTCCGATTGCTGTCAAAATCGATATTTGAGAGTCCTAGGGGTCACAAAACAAGAATCTTTTATCAAAGTTTTGAAAAAGTGTCCGCCATGTTGAACTTTTTAGATAATGGTCCGATTGCTGTCAAAATCGATATTTGAGAGTCCTGGGGGTCACAAAACAAGAATCTTTTATCAAAATTTTGAAAAAGTATCCACCATGTTGAACTTTTTAATTACTGGTCCGATTGCTCTCAAAATCGATATCTGAGAGACCTGGGGGTCACAAAACAAGAATCTTTTCTCAAAATTTTGAAAAAGTGTCCGCCATGTTGAACTTTTTAGATAATGGTCCGATTGCTGTCAAAATCGATATTTGAGGGTCCTGGGGATCACAAAACAAGAATCTTTTCTCAAAATTTTGAAAAAGTATCCGCCATTTTGAACTTTTTAGTTACTGGTCCGATTGCTCTCAAAATCGATATCTGAGAGACCTGGGGGTCACAAAACAAGAATCTTTTCTCAAAATTTTGAAAAAGTGTCCGCCATCTTGAACTTTTTAGTTACTTGTCCGATTGCTGTCAAAATCGATATCTGAGAGACCTAGGGGTCACAAAACAAGAATTTTCTCAAAATTTTGAAAAAGTGTCCGCCATTTTGAACTTTTTAGTTACTTGTCCGATTGCTCTCAAAATCGATATCTGAGAGACCTTGGGGTCACAAAACACGAATCTTTTCTCAAAATTTTGAAAAAGTGTCCGCCATTTTGAACTTTTTAGATAATGGTCCGATTGCTGTCAAAATCGATATTTGAGAGTCCTGGGGGTCACAAAACAAGAATCTTTTATCAAAATTTTGAAAAAGTGTCCGCCATGTTGAACTTTTTAGATAATGGTCCGATTGCTGTCAAAATCGATATTTGAGAGTCCTGGGGGTCACAAAACAAGAATCTTTTATCAAAATTTTGAAAAAGTATCCACCATGTTGAACTTTTTAATTACTGGTCCGATTGCTCTCAAAATCGATATCTGAGAGACCTGGGGGTCACAAAACAATAATCTTTTCTCAAAATTTTGAAAAAGTGTCCGCCATGTTGAACTTTTTAGATAATGGTCCGATTGCTGTCAAAATCTATATTGAGTCCTGGGGGTCACAAAACAAGAATCTTTTCTCAAAATTTTGAAAAAGTATCTGCCATGTTGAACTTTTTAGTTACTTGTCCGATGGACACTTCCTTGAAGTTTGGCAAATGTTTCATATTTTGTGATCCCAAGGTGTCTCAAATATTAATTTTGAGAGCAATCGGACCAGTAACCAACTAGTTCAATATGGCGGTTTATTTATTTTTGTTTAATGATTCTTGTTTTGTGATCCCAAGGTATCTTACATATCATACGATCGAACCAGTATCTAAAAAGTTCAAAATGGCGGACACTTTTTCAACACAAAAGTTTCATGTTTTGTGAACCCAAGATCTCTCAAATATCAATTTTGACAGTAATCGAACCAGTAACTAAATAGTATAGTAGTTTATTTTCCGTAAGTAGTATGGGTTATGGGGTATTATGTGCAAAATACAGAGTTTTCTACCATTTAGATGAAGTGGATACATGGGCGTACCCAGCTTCTGACCCAGCTGATGCCCCCCCCCGCATATCAGATTTTTCTAGGTTCCCCGCACTTGTTTTGCCTTACACAGGATATGAGGACACACATCATACGTCGCGCTTTAGGCAGGAGGCGAGACTAGGGATTGCAAAATCCGGATTTTTTTCAAATCCGGATTCAAAGTTTATCATCACATATAAAGAAAGAAAAAAGATTTATTCTGGACAACACACAACATTACATTAAAGACTAGAAATTACAAAAAAACAAGAATTATAAAAATACAAACAGAACCAATTTAAAAATTACACAAAAATCCAATGTTGCGTGATGCCAGGAATAGGTCTCGACTCAGCAATATGCTCAGGTTAGTAAGAAAGACTAACTCTCGCGCTGGTTTTCAGTCGAGGCCCACGTCCATGACAAACCCGGATTATCCGGATTTTTCGATTTTTTGTATTTTTTTGCAATCTTTTGTAATTTTAAATTGTACGCGTAGTTTATGCTTATTATTATTAGTAGTTTGAAGAGAGGTGTTCTATTTTATTGTATTTCCATTGCTTGCTTTTGAATAAAAATTCAATTAAACTGCACGTAATATTAAAAAAAAATGGGCTTGTATTTGGTCACTGAGCCGTCCATAAAGGATAATGACGAAGCCTAAGGTGGAGCACGCTAACCCAAATGAAACCTATTCATTCTGGCCGTGAAATATAGATACCGCTGGGGCTTCGAAGAACACTTTGATCGCCTAGTCCCCCGGATTGAGAGGGTAGCAGGTGCTATGCATAGACTGCTGCCCAATCTCGGGGGACCGAGAGAGGAAGTTCGCCGCCTCTATGCGGGGGTCATACGATCCGTAGCCCTTTATGGGGCGCCCGTATGGGCGAAGAGGCTGGCCATCCGACGCTGTAGAACGAAAGTATACAGCGTCCAGCGTAAGATGGCCCTACGGATCGTACGGGGATACCGCACAATATCCTTTGAGGCGGCAACTGTTCGGGCTCGCTTCCCACCGCTAGACATTCTGGCGGATATGGATGCGAGGGTTTATGACCGAATTCGCACCGTCCGCCAGACTGGTGGAGGCGATCCAGAAGAGGCGACCAGACGGCAGGAGCGCCTTATCGCATTCGCGACGTGGCGCGCAAGGCTTCGCGAGGAGCGGTTTGCGCGCAAACGCGTCGTCGAGGCAGTCCTGCCGGTCTTCGATGCCTGGATGCAGCGAGAAGGTGGACGACTCACCTACAGACTTACACAGATAATCACCGCGGCTTGCTTCCATTACGGTGGAAGCGACCAGGACTCCGCATCGCACACGCTCGTGGAATGCCCTGCGTGGGAACCCGAGCGGCGGAACCTGGTCGATCAAATCGGACGGAATCTCTCCCTGCCAGCAGTCGTGTCGGCGATGCTGAGCGGGGATACGGCGTGGAGGGCCGTAGCCTCCTTCTGTGAGACCGTAATGGTCCAGAAGGAGGCTGCTGAGCGGGATCGGGAGAGGGCCGATCCCGCCCGGAGGCGAAGCCGCCGGGGCGCAAACGCGCCTCGTCGCGGCCCTCCTGCCCTGTAGTTCGGGCTTAGAATAACAGCTACGGTGTTCCCCTGCCTGTCGTAAAAGGCGACTAAACGGGGCCTTTGGGGTCGTGGGCAATCAGAGCGGGGGCTCTGTGCGCCCAGAAGCGACCCCAAGGAGGACGATGGGTCGATGTGGTCACGACCCATCGTGCGATAGCACAGCGAGGGTGCTGGGGGGAGGTGTAGCACTTCCCCCGGGACGAGCTATCTAAGCGCCGCGCTTGGAGGGGTGAGCAGGTACGCGTTCAACACGAGAGCCCGCCCCCCTCTATAGCGCAGGTGGCGACCACCGTGGGGTTTTAGCCGGTAAAAGTCCGGCATAACCTGGCCGCTCCCCCCCAGGGCGGTCGGGTATCCTATGAGGATTACCCCACGAAAAAAAAAAAAAAAAAAAAATACTGAAAACCTTTTTGATTACCAACATTAACAAATCTTGTAATGAGCACCATTCCTACTTAAAAACTAGACCCGATATTTTGAAACTGATTTGTACTGCCGACAAATTAGAAACATCACACGGACGTTAGAAGTCATGTCACTACAGTTTAGTAACATAGCTAATCATCATATCAGCCCATGGATGTCCACTGCTGAACTTAGCTAATATGTTTGGTATTACTTACGTAACCATACATCCCGCTTTGGGCGGGACAGTCCCGCTTTCAGGCCCCGGTGAGGGAATAATGTCTCGTTTTCAAAAACTTAGGTTTAGGTTATTTTCAATAGCTTAGGTACCTAGGTTCGGTTCGAAGAAGATTTTCCACTAATTAATAAAATATTTACAAAAAGACCAAACGCAGCATTGAAAGATTGAAAGTAATTTTGTTTAGTAAGTTAGTTAGTTAGTTTAGCTGCTTACCATCAGGCGGGCCGTATGCTTGTATGCCACCTAAGTGGTATAAAAAAAAAAACAGTTTGATAATCATCAAACTAACAAATCATGTAAAGAAATAATGAGGTCCGTTCGTACTTTACTTTAAAACTAGACCCGAATTGACCCGTTATTTTGAAACTCATTTTTTCTGCATACAACCGCTTAGACGTTAGAATTCAGAAATCATGTCACTAAGGCTAACATATAATAAATAAGTACTTATAACGTGAAAATGAAGAAATAGTTCTTAATTTTCCAAAATAATCTAGTAAAATCACTTTTTTTAAATAATTCAGCAGGCTTCCCACTCAACGAAAAAATATATATGTTACATTATGCATGAATGCAATTTGACCGGACACGCAACGTTTTTTAAAAAGTTTACGCATATCATAATATTGTAAAGTACGAAATCCAGGTGGGGGCAGCTGAATATGGACAAGATAAATATTATGTCTAATGTTCATATTCCGCCAATACCGGTGATTGTTGGGAACACTATTCTCGAAGTTGTAGACGAGTATGTTTACCTAGGACAAATTGTCTCATTGGGCTTGGAGGTGGCCCTTAGCAAGTCTGAGGCCCTGTGTTTTCACGGGCCTCGGCACGCGCCACCTCGGCATGCTCATATCGTCGTGAGTGGAGTCCGCATAGACGTCGGGTTGACGATGAGATACTTAGGTCTCGTCCTCGATGGTCGGTGGGATTTCACAGCCCACTTCGGGCGCCTGGTGCCAAGGGTGATGGGCGCGGCGGCTGCTCTCGGGCGGCTGCTGCCGAACACTGGCGAGCCGGGCGCCCTTTGTAGGAGGCTGTATCTGGGGATCGTGCGATCAATGGTGACGTACGGAGCTCCCGTATGGGCGGAGGCTCTGAATCGCCGCAATATCGCCGTCCTGCGGAGACCGCAGAGGGTGGTGGCGATCAGGGCAATACGGGGATATCGCACGATCTCCTGCGAAGCGGCGTGTCTGCTGGCCGGTTCCTTGCCATGGGACCTCGAGGCGAGAGCCCTCGCGTCAGTTTATTTCTGGCGCAAGGAGGCGCTGGCCCAAGGCGAGAGACCGGCACCACGCGAGGTGGAGGGGAGCAGGGCGCACTTGCGCACGCTCGCGATCCTACAGTGGAAGTCCAGGCTGGAGCACCCTAGTGCGGGCCACAGGACCATTGAGGCCATCCGTCCAGTACTGGATGAGTGGCTGGAGCGGAGGCACGGCGTGTTGACCTTCCGGTTGACGCAGATCCTCTCGGGACACGGCTGTTTCGGGAGGTATCTGTGTCGGATTGCCGGGAGGGAGCCGACCGCCGAGTGCCACCACTGTGACGGGTGCCTCGAGGAGGAGGCCCAGCACACGCTGGAGGTGTGCCCGGCCTGGGAAAGCGAGCGCAGCGAGCTCTGCGCCGAACTGGGGACTGATCTCTCGCTGCCGAGCGTGGTTCGCGCTGTGATTGACAGCGAGAGATCGTGGGACGCACTCCACTCCTTTTGCGAGCGAGTCATGCTTGCAAAGGAGGCGGCGGAACGTGACAGGGAGGATACTACCACCCTGGCTATCCGCCGCAGGAGAACCGGGCGTCGGAGGGCGGCTTTTTTAAGCCACCTTCCCCCCAACATGGGCCCAAGGGTGGCGGACTCGGGGGAGTCTGCCGCCCATCAACATCGGGCCCGAGTAGTGGAGCGTGTGTTTCCGCACGCTACTCAGGAGGAGACGGCGGAGACAAGAGCTCCGGTCTCTGCCGTCGACGAAGAGGAGGCCTCCGACCAGGCCGTCGCTGCTGGATACGCGGACGAATGCTTCGGCGCCCCCGTATATCCAGCCGGCAGCGACATGGAACACCGTGGAGTTTTAGTCAGTAGGAGTCTGACATAACCCGGCCGCTCCCCCCGGAGTGACCGGGTATCCATGAGGATTTCCCCACGTAAAAAAAAAAAAAAAAAAAAAAAAAAGGACAAATTGTCTAACTAGGGAGGTCCAACTTCGATAAAGAGGTCAATCGAAGAATCCAACTCGGCTTGGCAGCGTTCGGGAAGCTACGGCATATCTTCACGTCCATAATACCTCAGAGTCTGAAGACAAAGGTCTTCAATCAGTGCGTGTTACCAGTTATGACACACGAAACAGACACGTGTTCTTTTACTGCTGGCCGCATAAATAATCTCAGAGTCTCTCAGCGAGCTATGGAACGGGCTATGCTCGGAATTTCTCTACGTGACAGAGTCCGAAACGAGGACAAAAATTACCGATATAGCTCGTGGAGTTAGCAAGCTGAAGTGGCAATGGGCAGGCCACATCGCTCGAAGAATAGATAACCGATGGGGAAGGAAGGTTCTTAAGTGGCGACCACGTAGTGGAAAGCGCCGAGCGGGACGACCTCCCACCAGGTGGACCGACGAGCTGATCAGAATCGCTGAGTGTCACTGGATGCAAGCGGCCCAAAACCATTCCAGGTGGAAGTTAATGGGGAAGGCCTATGTTCAGCAGTGGACATCGTTAGGCTGATATGATGACGTGAAAGGGAACCAGTTTGAAAATTCATCCAGCCAATGAAAAGAGCAAGACCACCAGGCGAAACCAGAAAAAGTTCATAATGTAGATATTGTTTGTCACAGGAACATTTTAATTTATTTAATATAAAGTATTTTTACTTTTCAAAAAGTATTTCAAAAATATTTTAAATAGGTTTTTTAAATATTTTAAATACTCATAACATTGCTATGTATATTAACAAATTTTTAATCATATTACATTGTTTGTTCCCAAAACCAACATTTACATTTATCATTGGTATAACCACAGACATTAATATCTAAATAGATACCGCCTGTCGCTCAATCTGTATGGAAACCAAGCGTGTAACTTTTTTACCACCTACTGTGACGTTACACAAGCGTTTTAGTGATATGAATAACCCGTCCGCGCGAAACCGATTTACTGCGACTCGGCCGCCTATATACCGACTTATTAGGTTCTTTTTAGCAGAGTAAGTAGGTAAAATATACGTTTTTTTATATACTTAATCAATCTTAAGTCGACTAACTTAATCATCAGATCAGAGTAGTCAAGATTCTAAGAATCAAACGAGTCCCAAATCGATGGGTTTGCGTCGTTTTATCACAAGGTTCAAATTTAACTTTCAATATTTCTACGAGTACTTGTTCTCTATAGCGTATGGTCCCGCTAACTTTGTGTGTTCGAGGAACAAAAATATAAGTTTTAGTTAAAAAAATATTTTTAATTCAAGCTTTTTTTGGTGACTGTACATTTTGTTGATTGTACATGCATTGTCTTCTAATATACCAAATATCAAGTCAATCCGACCACTGGAAATAGGTGAAATTCGACTTGCAAGATTTGATTTGATTTGTATGAACATACATACATACATACATTGCAAGTTAATAAAAAGATTGTAAAAAAAGGCCCACTAGGCGGTCACCCGTCTAGAACTCTGGATACCGTCCACACCGGTAATTACTTAACTTTGTTGATTGATGAAGAACGGCTAATCAAGCTACATCGCTTCAACAAATAAAATAAACAAACAAATATTCCTACAGTCTTTCCATTCACAATATTATATTAGTATTGCAATAAAACCAAATCGTTACCTAGAACCTTAATTATTATCTAAATACGTAAGTATCTACTGCTTTATTTTCTGTACTGTGGCAAAATAAAATCGGACGCCATAATGGAATTTCAAATGGTGCGCCGCGGTGAATTTTGGCGCGAATAGCTGCATCGTGCGTAGATGAATACGTAGCGCGCTCAAATGGCGGGGTACGAGGTAGCGTAAAATACCTACAGCTCGTCGGAGAACCTCGCCTTAATATCGGCTGTATATCGATTTTGTTCGCGCTCTTGCTTTCTCCTGCGCGCGGACAACTGGCACATGGCGTGAAAAATAAACCAACCAAAAATAAAAATCGATGTGTTGGTTGAGGTTGATTATTATCAAAAATACCACTCTTTTTTTCCTCGCAAACTATGTGTGTTGAAAAACGTCGTATGAAACGCGATTGCCGGAAGCCGAGACTGTAACGACCTACTTAGCACACTTGTATCATAATGTACTATTTTTAAGAATATATTAGAATGTTATAACCGGACACTTATTCAATTTAATATGTATATTATGTATAATCTAAAGAAAACCCGTACATAAATGTCCTTTTCATAGAGTTACACACGACGACACATTTATGATTACCATTTTCAACCCTATTCCAGTGAAGAACGAGTGCTGTCAAAATCAAGTATGTAAGTACAAACATAGTACCATACCAAGGTTTCCATAGTACAAGCTCTGCTTAGTTTGAGATCAGATGACCGTGCGTGAGGAATTTCCCAGAATTTTTATTTATTTATTATTAATGGTTGAATAGATATCATAGGAGCTGTATCGCGGTAATGTTGTTGGTTAGACAGTATATAGCTAGTTACATCATGAAGACATTGCAAATAATGCAATCCTTCCCAACATGTAAAACAAGATCAAACAGTAGTCGCTTCCGAGAAATAAAAGACAAACAGCATCACACAAACTTTTCCAGTTCCAAATGTCTTCGCCTCTTTGTTTGTGAAGTTCCTCTTAGGACGCCTTAGGGTTGAGAGGTCACTATTCGGAGTGGGCGAGGCCTTCGTCTTTATGCACGTGGCACAAGTGACTTGAAAAAGGTGATTTTCACGTTCTGTAGGGTGACGGAAATTGAAGGGCCCTTGTTCTTTTGGAACTGTTAGTTTTGTGCAGTTGCAGTTTTATGTTTATACCATATTCTAAATAGTATTTGGTGGTCTATATTACATAGAGTTACGAGGCTCTGGGCACATTAGTAATGTGCCCAAATGACTGACAGAGGACAATTTGATTAAAATATGCAAAAGGCGTAATTTAGTAGCATACTAGATTTATCAAACTGATTATAATCCGGAAAAATAACTCATTTGGCATTCACTATTAAGCAAGTTAGTGCTTAAACTTTATCATGTTCATTGAAGAGGTACTCTTCTAGCTTTGATATAAGAAATATCGTCACTCAATGATTCAACTCATTGTCTTTGAGCACATAAATATATTTATCGTTTATGGGCTGGAGATCTGGGAGGAACTAGGGGGCCCCCATCGATCGCGGAGCCCTGGGCACTTGCCTAGAATGCCCAGTAGAAAAGATGGGCCTGCCTGTACCTGGTCACAGCTGGCACTGCCCTAGTTACGGCACAGATCAACCGCTAACTGTTTTGACATAAGCCAAAATGATAATTATGTCCCATATCCACAGACTACAAGACTTCAGATGCGTGTGGTGCAGGAAGTGCGTGCACGCGGCGTGCAAGCCGAGCTGGCGCGCGGCGTGCTCGCTGGGGCCGGCGCGCGCCTCCGTGGTGCCGCCCACGCGCCTGCACTCCGTCGGGCCTGACGACGCCTGGGTGCCGGACCGACCGCCCAACGCCTCGCCGCTTATTGTCTTCGTTAATTCTAGATCAGGTACTTATGATTGCTATCATTGTACTTGGGCAACTGGAGATAGTGTGTTGGTGGATTTAACATGTAAACTTTTTTGTTTGTCTTTGTTCAGTAATGGTAGGTATGAAAAGCTGTTACAGTAGTACCCAACTAATATGGCTTAGCGATGTACCTGCGAAGAAGATACATTTTCAAACCGCGGGATATGCTATTGGTCGGCAGCTGCCGTCATGTGTGCGGAGGGGCGTGGCTTGCGAGTGAGACGGAACTAACCAAAGACTACAGTATATACTTAGAGAAACAGCTGCAGTGTATTATGAACCTTATAGTAGTGATCTAATTTTGATTGTAAGTTTAAGCATTCTTTCGTAAATCTTCGGGGCCATACTTTCTTTTCTGTGCGAACGAAGATTCACGACGCGCCTTATCAGTTGGGTAATACTGTACAAGAGAGTATTATGTTATAGGTACTTATCAGAAACTTTCATTGTTATTTTTTTGTGTCAAGCGTAATAGCCTTTAAGCGCAATAGTCTTTAATACAGGTCGGTTAACTGAAGCTGGCACGTTCAACACATTTACACGTTGCGTTTGTGTAGTGTCTGTGAATAAGCGCGCGGCGTGACGTCTCACTGCACTGTTTCACTGCATGCGTAACATGAAAAGTCTCTGTCTCTCTAGCGCGCCGTCAAGCTTAGGAGTATGAAGGAGACAGTTATTATTTTGCTTTTGCTACTGCTCATAAATATAGATGGTCTTTTTTTGCATTCGTCAGTTTGAATTGACTGACTGATTAGAAGAAAATTGTATGAGTGTGAGCACTGTGAACGTGCCGGCTTTAGTTAATCGGCGTATAAAAATCCGACAATTTGTAGTTGCTAGGAGTTTCATTAAGGTTAAAATTGAAAGAGAGCCATTTTATTATGGTGGGATAAGATATTATCTGTCCAAGTCATACAGCAAACTTTGAGAAGTAACTTGTAACATTTTTTTTTAAAGTTTTCCGAAGATAACAAAAGACATTTTTCGATACTATATCTACTTGGAATAATGTTCTTCAGAAACTAATACAGAACGAGTATCGAATACTGAATATAAAATTACTCAAGCTCACGTTTCAACAAGATAGAATTGCTGTTGCTTGTCGAACAAACTTGAAGCTTCCGGCAATCAACAACTATTATTCCGATACCACAAAGCAAATTATCCGAGTTGAGGCAATCAGTATCACATAGAATAGAGACAGATCCGATTTGAATAAAGAACACAGTGTAACGATGCTTCTCCATGAATCAGAATTTGTTTCACGAAATGGGGATTTCACGGACGCAAACGTCTAATTTACAAGCGAATGTACACAGTTTTTGCTAAAATCATAAAGATTGAAATAGCAAAACTTAGGTCTCGAAAGCACAGACGTCCACGTACCTTCGATTTTGATGTATATTGTAGCTATCCTTGTTAAAAACGACTTTCGACTTTTGAAACCCTGCAGAAATCTCCTCACATCCTTTTTGAAGAACCGAATTTTTGGAGCGAATCTTGAAAAACACTCATATTATTATGACCTATTATTATACAGTAGGGCTATTATGTAACTTTGTTGCAATAAGTTTCAATGGTTTTGGAATCTGATAACTTTTTTACGTTCTAACAGCAGCAATTGCTACTGAAACTGTTTCTAACGTGATATTACCATTGACATTACGTATTCCACGTACAGGTGATAATCAAGGAGTGAAGTTCCTCCGGCGCTTCAGGCAACTCCTGAACCCTGCGCAAGTGTTCGAGCTGAGCGGCGCTGGGCCGAGGCTGGGGCTCCGACTGTTCAGACACTTCGCTCCGCTACGGGTGCTGGTGTGCTCCGGGGACGGCTCCGTGGGGTGGGTGCTGCAGGAGATCGACAAGTTGGATATGCATGTAAGTTGAACTTTAAATGGTAATGAACAGCTCGTTCCTTTCAAGACTTTTGTAAGTTTCCCACCTTCAGCCATATCACGAGATTATTTACTGTTTTTACTTTGGTTATTCTGAAGAATGTATCAAGACTCAGGACTCAGGATATACCCAGGCATTAGGCTTGTCACTTCCGCTCCTCTGCCGGTACAGCGACTCCTCTCAACTAGCACCTCGTCAAACCCCTCTTCAAGGAGTGTCAAGAGACGGTTGGGAAAGTGCCACCCCTGGTGATGCATAAGTTAATAGGATACGGTAAACGCTTACCATCAAGTATGCTGGTTCGCTACTTTCTCTACTAAAAAAACCGGCCAAGTGCGAGTCAGACTCGCGCACCGAGGGTTCCGTACAAACCTGTAGGTATATAAGTAAATGGTAGTATATACTTGAGTATTTGATAAGAATTTCAACTACGTATTAAAAAAAAACTACTTACTAGATCTCGTTCAAACCAATTTTCGGTGGAAGTTTGCATCTTTTGCATTTCTTACATACATCATATATTTTTTTTAGATTTATCATTATCTTATTTTAGAAGTTACAGGGGGGGGGGGGGGCCATTTTACCACTTTGGAAGTGTCTCTCGCGCAAACTATTCAGTTTAGAAAAAAATTATATTAGAAACCTCAATATCATTTTTGAAGACCTATCCATAGACACCCCACACTTATGGGTTTTATTAAAAAATAAAAATGAGTTTCAGTTCTATGTATGGGGAACCCCCAAAATTCATTGTTTTTTTCTATTTTTGTGTCTAAATCTTAATGCGGTTCATAGAATACATCTACTTAACAAGTTTCAATATTATAGTTCTTATAGCTTCGGAAAAAAGTGGCTGTGAAATACGGACGGACAGACAGACATGACGAATCTATAAGGGTTCCGTTTTTTGCCATTTGGCTACGGAACCCTAAAAATTATTAAATAAACCGGCAAAGAGCGACTGGCACACGGAGGGTTCCACAAAATATAAACTAAAAAAACAAACTAAAAAAAGACGTTTATTGCATGCACCCCTTTCATTTTTATCTTTATTTAATTTTTATTACTTGTTGTTGTAGTGGCAATAGAAATACATATCCCACCAAAAACATTTTTATGTAAAATGTTGCCAAGAATATGGCTCGCACTGTCATAAAGTTATCAGATCTCATGTAGAGCCAAGCTTATAACTCTACATGCCCTTACTCTACAAGCCCTAACTTCACAAACCTTAGTCGAAATATGTGGCTTGGCCGTTTCGTCATCAGTGAGTCAGTGACGAAATTGGGTTTTTTTAGATATCCATAAAATCTAAAGTATAAGAACTATGTTATTGAAACATAATAATGTTTAATTAGTTCACTATTGAAATCATGTCCCGAGAATTTTGTTTATCTGGTATAATCCAAACCCAAGTTATGAGGGTTCAAAAAAACGAGGAAACGCTTCTAGAAATGGTAGGTTGCGCCTCCGCTTGGCTGTCTTGGCGGGGAGCACTCCCGTGCTCTCAGATTCTGTGAAAATTTCAGCTGTGTACCTATTACGGATCAAGATATACAGCTCACTGACAGAGGCCTAGTAATAGGGTCCCGTTGGGTACCCTTTGGGAACGGAAAACTAAAAACCTGCGTGAAGATTTTATAACAAAATATTACACCTACATTCCGTTGGCAACAGCGGCAGGTGCAGACAGCAGTGCTGCCGCTCGGCACCGGCAACGACCTGGCGCGCGTGCTCGGCTGGGGCGCCTCCTGCGACGACGCCGCCAACCTGCAGCAGCTCATCGAGCGGTACGAACGAGCCTCCACTAAGATGCTTGATAGGTACCTACTTGTTATTTAACTAAACGAAGCGCTCGTTGTGTAGCATGGTAAGCCGTTCTAAATCGATCGGCAAGTTAAGCTACCACCGTCGTGGTCGGTACCTGGATGGTTGACCGCCTAGTGGTATTTCAAATCGAGCGTTTTGGTCCCGGTTATCGCTTAATTGTGATAGTTGTTAAGCTAGTTGGAGGCCTTCTAGGCGGCTTGAAAACTCCAACAGTAAGTTGACCACTAGCCTACCTCCACCGATCCGCAGTGGGCACGCGTGTTGGAGTATCTGCCTATTACCCTTCACCCTGATTTGTGAAAGGAGACCTGTGCTCAGCAGTGAGCGTTATAGGCTGATGATGATGATTTAACTAATTATAGTTTGTTATTTAACAAATTATTATTTATTATTTAACTAATTACAGTTTGGTATTTAACTAATTATAGTTTGTTATTGAACTAAAAATACTTAGTTGGTTATAGTTCTAACTAGAATATATTCCAATTATATGATGTGGTTCCCCAGGTGGTCAATAATGACGTTCGAGCGCTCTTTAACTGCACCCCCACCGCCTCCAGCGCCACCCGACCTCGTTGAGGAGTCCACTTTGCTGAGGAATCTGCAGGACATCATGCAGGTATTACTAGAATACCTATAAATTTAAGGTGTAGCACTCGCTCTTGCAGGACACATTTCATGTAATGCATCAAAGTTTTTTTAGTAGAGTAATTTTGCTGTGTTTATTGCGAGCTCTTCTTACTAAAACCAACTTTCCGAACCGTGCGTTATAGTCTGACAATTCATTAGTGCCTGTGAAAGCATTTGAATGTATAAAAATATTCATTTCAACGCGTTGTAGCAATAACGAAAAGCCATAATGCAACCATGATAGAGAATAGGGAGAACAGTGGTGAGTATTGTAATAAGAGTCCTATTATTCTCGAAACTGTGTCTATTTTTCATTTATCCCGCTAGTTCTTGGGAGGGACGCGCGTCCTATTATAACAATTGATGTCATGTATGAAATGAATACCTTTAAACTTGATGAAACCATAATAATACATGTGCAGAGGCAATTTAAAATAGAATTTAATTACCTACAACGTTACTCTTGTTAACTTGGGCGCATAAATGTAGCGTATTTTCCAGGCACGTGCGCTCTATGTGGGTCTGGGACACGTGTAGGCTATTTTCATTTATATTTTAGATTTACATAATTAATTTATGATTTGGCATTCAGGGTATTCATGATTGAAAGGAATTGAATTATCGATATCGGTGTTTGAAATACCTAAGTACTTTAATTAAATTATCATTTCTAATAAGCTTAGGGTCAGTCATACCGAGACGAGACGCGACGTGACGCGCCGCGACGCGACGATGCTTGAAGAGGCCAATTGTTTCACCATGTCTAATTCTCTCATAGAAATTTGAACGTTTTTGTCTAATAAATAAAATTCTTTTTGTATCGCTCCTCTCGGTGTGAATAGGCTTATTGGTCCTTGTGGTGATGGTAATGTGAATGTATAGGCAGGCGAGGTGAGCTCCGTGGCGAGCTCGTCGCTGAAGGCGGGGTGCGTGCGGCTGGCGGGCGCGGGCGAGCGCGCGGGCGGCGGCGCGGCGCGCGCGGCGCACCGGCTGCGGCGCGCGCTCTCGCTGCTGCTGCACGCGCGCGCGCATCTCGCGCACGATCACGCACGCTGCAAGTACGCTTCTCTTTGCACTCAGCTTGTAGGGGTATAACAGGTGGAGATTTCGAAATTGCATATTTTCGAAACCATGTTTGGTTAGTCATGCTGAACAACTTTTACTATGGGACCAATAGTGAATTCACACTATTTTTTTTTACTTTTCTTTGAAAATGTCAAACTTGCTCGATCATAATTTATGAAAAGTAAAAAAAAAAATTGAGAATCCAGTGTTGGTCCCACTGAAAAGATTTATTTCTTTTCTCTGTGGTTGGTCCCATAGTAAAAGATGTTCAGCATGACTAATCCAACATAGGTTTCGATAATATGCCATCTAGAAATCTCCACCCAGTATAAAGTAGTGAGATATCAATAAAATGTGTATCCAAGTTTCGCGTTCAATATAAATATGACTCAAGTGTCTATCACTCCAAATATTGTTCGCTTAATGATATCTTGAGTCATCTATTTTGAGATAAGGGAACACGCCTGCCGGGCGAAGCTTGAGGGAATGTTGAAAATCTGTCGTCTAACACCTATCGGTGTGCTGCATCTGGCAGCTTCACTTCACAGACAGTTCAAATGCAAGTCGTGTATCCACCACCTTCGGTCACATCATCGCTCACTATGCTGTGATATTGATCATATATCTTAAGCATATATTCCATTTTAAATTATCTTCTTTTACCATATTGCACCCGCTTTTTCGATTTAAATTAACATGTTTAAATTCACAATCTCTTGTACGTATTCTTCGTTTGCTGATAGATCTTGGGACCCGCTGGAGACGACGAGTGACAGCGAGCCCGAAGCACAACCCGTTGTCGAAAAAGGCAGCATCGAAAAGACTGAAAAGGTAGGTCCCTCGCTGAAAGGAGCTGCTTATGTTTACCATCTGCATAATTTCCTGCCTGTCAGTAATTATTTTATATTTTAGCAATATTTACCTAGGCTTAGTCCATTTGACCCTTTTATCCCTCATATCAGCATTAACTCCTTTCTTAAACATAGGTGTAATTTTTCACACAATCCATCCACATATTTAGGTCATCCTCTTCCCGTATCCATCCTCTTTTATATTCAGAACTCTTTTCAGTCTCTGGCCCTTTAAAACTTCCTCTCAATGTTAATATAACAGCTATTAATTTTTCGAGCTGTCTGCAGGAGCAGCTGAACTGGGCGGCGCGCGGGTGCGCGCTGGCGGGGCGCGCGGACAGCGTGCGGAGAGCGCTGCGCTCACTTGTGCGCACCTTAGCGCACGTTTATCCGCAGGTACGGAAAGTTAGCAAGACCTTATTCTTGTTAACCCACACATTCAACCGTTTAAATCTAACCTGGCTAAGAGCCCTCAGCGCTCACCAAATATTCCGCTTAAAAGCCTAAAAACCATCTGAGGCTAACGCGCATATAACTGCCCAGAATTCCAAAACAAACTTGTCAGACATGTCTTATAATATAACCCTCTTGTTGATGTATTATCCCTTGAAGCTACTTGTAGAGATTCTTCCTTCATACTCAACATTATTTTCACATCACAATCTTAACAGGGTGTAACCCACGAAGCGGATTCCAGCGACACTTGCCCCTCGGGCGTGTGCACGGAAGGAGCAGAAGGGGGAGCAGGTGCACCGGAATCGAACCTTTCCCTTCCAGTGCCGAAAGCCTTCGCCGATAGCCGCCGGTCTTCGGCTGCTTCCGCAATATCCGCCTCCTCTCTACACCCTGACAAGTGAGTGGTAGATTTAAGGTTTAGCTTTGTTACTCTACGTCCATTTATAAGTCTATTTCCTAGGTCCATCCTCTGGTTTCCACTGAAAACCAGCGTCGTAATCATTTTTGAATTCTTTAAATAGTGCAAAACTAGATTCATGTAACAAAAGATTTTGTTCACAGCATTCCAGATGTAGATGAAGACATAGTTAAATTAATAAGCTCTAACCCACCGGAAAACATGTACAGTTTAGAAGTGGAGAAGCGAGACCGTAGCAAGACCAGTTCCGCCTCACCACAAGACCGGCTCTCTCTCTCCAATCTCTCCTCCTGTGATACTAGCTCCTGCAAAAACCTCTTCAGGCCCGACGCCGATCGCGCCACCTTCAATAGTAGTAGTCTTACCATACCTAACCTAGTTGTCTCAGACGATAGCGATAAGCGAGATTCGATATTACAGGGAGATACTTATGAATCGGACCAATTGACTATTATAGACATCGATAAACCGTATACTGAAGAAGCGCACTTTGAGTTGAGTGCAAGAGTATCACCCGCGAGTGGCGAGTGTACGCCAGATAGAAGACTTTCTAGTGTAGACTTGGAAATAGAAGCTAGCAGTTCAGAAGGGTCCAACATTAGCGATGACTTTAGTTTAATGTCAGAGATTATTGATGTAAAACCTGAGGAGATTGAAGATGGAGGGGGTATAGGACACATAGATTCACCAGAAGTTTCGGACACTACTTACGTCAACTCTGAAACTTTGCATGGGGAGTCTATCATGGATGACATTAGTTCTATGCTAGGACAGGAAGTTTTATTAGCTATGATGGGCAAAAATGGTGAAAATGAAACGTATACTGATGACACGACACTATTTACCTCCGATACGGTGTCGGACATAGCGATGGACAGCAGAAACCCGAGCTTAGAGAAGAATAACGAGACCAAAATAAAATACATATCGAAAATGAAGAAGTCGAAAGAGGAAGTTGAAAAATTCGGTTTCGAGAACAGAGTATTTTACATCGAAAATGCAACGAAAGTAGAGGAGCAAATCAAGTATTGTAGCCTAGCTCAGTTCGAGGAGGGTAACGATATAGCTAGAAAATCTTTTAGAAAACCACTTCGAAAAAGTGTTAAGAAACGTGTGACAGATGATTCTAGTTTGAAACAAATGCTCCCGAAGACTGAAGAATATAAGGACGATGAAACTCCCAAGGATTTAGATTCGCCTAAGTCAGCAGTTTTTCAAGCGGACAAAATACCTGATTCAGACAAAATACCAGCGTTTCCACAAGTGAGTGTTGTGGTCGAACCTCCATCTCCATCACACAGTGAAGATAAGAAAAGTTTGAAGACCAATGGCAGTCGAATGGCGTCAGTTTTGAGTGATTTATTCGACCAAGGCACTGATACTCTAAGTGTTCATTCACCAGAACCAAGTATTGGAACAGCAAGAGAAAGAAGACAATCTGATAATCCAAAGTTGTTGGGCTCAGACCCTGAATATGGCCAGTTTTTAAGCTGTTCTCCAGCAGCAACTAGGAGGATATCATGTGGAAGTCTGTTCAAGCCTGGCGAACCGGACAAGTAAGTAACTACCAACCTATACATTTGTTCACTACGTGCAAATATTTTATACGACGAAGTCGGTAAACCATCATATGGCCCGCCTGATGGTAAACGGTTACCGTAGCCAAAAGTACGCTTGCAACACACGAGGCATCACCAACGCGTTACCGCCCCTTCCCCTCTCCCCAATTAGCTCTGACGACCTTACTCACGCGCAATGTTTGGCTGCTACCATTGGTCAGGCTGCTTGAGAAAAGTATCGAAATAGTTCCCTGAGTAACATATAAAAATCAGCACTCAGAATTTAAGAAAAATACATAATGTACATAACATACCTTTCATGCTTGGTGGTACCTGTAAATTGGCCGATGGGACAAGTTAGCAGGTATTCATACGTTTGAATTACGTACTAACACTGAAAATCAAAATGAATAAGTCATTTATTCAGTTTAGGCCCTGGTAAGACACTTATGAACGTTAAGTTGGTACATATAGTTGAATTTACCACTGGTTCGGAATACACTTAAAGTGAGAAGACTGCGGCAAGAAACTCAGCAAGGCTTTTTTTTGTGGAAGATCTGTACACTACACAATTCTGTGCATTTTGTGTGTAATAAAATAAGGAAGGTCTGGCGGCACTGAGATCTCCTATACGGGTTATGTTGAACGCGTGCTGCAAAGCTTTTATTCAGCACTCAGAATTGTCTCAATCGCTCATATCTCTGAGTCCAACCCAATAATATTTTGCCAGCAGGTTATCAACATCAGTGTCATCGATTTGGGGCGAAGGTGGCGGGATGGGAACAACCGGCGGGTCTTCCAAATCTGACGCAAGTGAACGAGCCAAGAAACTGCCAATTATCAACCCATTGGTCCAACTACCCGCCTGGCCACATGTCACCCAAGGATTCATCAGTCAATGCCTCTTAGCAAACGCCGATGCTTTATGCGCTGCTGTCAGCCCTCTCATGGACCCTGATGAAACACTTCTAGAAGGTTTCTACGAAAGGGCTGTGATGAATAATTACTTTGGCATTGGAATCGATGCTAAGATTACCCTGGATTTCCATAATAAGAGGGAGGAGCATCCTGAGAAGTGTCGATCGAGGGCGAGGAATTATATGTGGTACGGTGTGCTCGGGTCTAAGGAGTGGGTGAATAGGACTTACAGGTGAGCAGTTATTATTATTATTATAAACTAATATTTTTATTGGTTTTGGTTGATGGACATTAAGTCGCAATTAGGCATAATGTATCGGCAGAATAATCCTCTCTTAAAATTACAAACGACATCCAAAGTTGACTTAACAATTTCCGTCTTAAACCCGAGAAAAGTGACTTTGTCAGGTTTTTCAAACTTTTACCGACTTTTTGATATTTGAGACTGAAAGCATCAATATTTCCAGGCACCTAGGTCAAAGAGTACAGCTGGAATGTGACGGACAAAGGATACCACTGCCAGAGCTCCAGGGTATAGTCGTGCTCAACATACCTTCCTTCATGGGTGGCACCAACTTCTGGGGAGGCACGAGGGGTGATGACCTGTTCTTGGCGCCTTCTTTTGATGATAGGATCTTAGAGGTTAGTGAATGAGGTTATGTTGTGGAATCTATTCATTTTCAGAGTCTGTGATTATACACCAGATTAAGATATTGTACCGAGATTTGAACAATAGGAAGGTATGAGTTATTTGCTATTTTTAAGAGAAATTCTCAACACACGTTTTTTGTATATACCTACTTACTACTAGCATTATTTATTGCTCACTAGTTGCGCCCCGCGGTTTCACCCGCATATCTAACATTTAACATATCTATTGCTGTCGCGCCGTGCCCGAGCTATCCTGGGCGATAGAGACAACTACAGCTTGGACCAAGTATACCTATTTAAATTAGAAGAAATCGCTATTTCCTAATCCCCGGTTTTCTCCTCCAAAACTGGATCAATAAAAATAAAAAAACAAGAATCATAATAAGAAGGGCTTTGGCTATTGCTGTCGGTTTTCCTTTGTTGTTTTATACTCGTCAAATTTGTTAGCTGGACGTTAAAAATGGTACGTTTTTGTGATTTTAGAAGGCTCTTAGGCTTTTTTAGGCTTTTTATGATTTCTTATAATAATTAATTTATGGAGAAAAACACAACCGAGGGACATACAGTGGTACCTACAGGTTACATGGTAGAATAATCATTGCTCTAGTGTCATTATCCAGAGAGGAAACTGAGGATTACGTTCGTATGGAACAAACGCTACCAGAATTTCCTCTTAATATATCATAAATAAGTGATATTCTAACTCTATGGTTGCAAGCATAGAGTTGAAATATTTGCACGTTAGGTATGTAGACCAAAATAAAATAACAGTAGTAGCAATAGCAATTCATCGATGCAACGCAGCTATGGGCTATGGCTTGACTGGCTCTGCCAATAAAGTGAGCCGCGCAATTCGATTCAACGCTGTCGATAGGCGAAAGTCGGACCTCAATAGGCGAAAGTTATTCAGGATTTAATTTGAATGGGCCTGCCTGTTTGATACGTACGGTCGTACGTGGGCTCGTCGTTTCAATCCTTTTTGTTTGCATGAATGGCCAAACACGATTGTTTTACTCAGTCAGTTAAATTTTATAGGGAAGTATTGAAGATGCTCTCAAGATATTTATCTCTATTGAAATTATAGTATGATGTCGATTCACTAAACCTGGCACGTTCAATAAATTTACACTTTGCGCTTGTGTAGTATCTGTGAATAAACGCGTGGTGTGATTTCGCATTTTGGTCAGTACGTTAGCACTATTAATTTTATTCTGTTCTTTAGTGCATCATGAAAATTCTGTCCGTCTCTCTCACGTGCAGTCAAGCTTATGAATATGAAGGAGATAAGTTTTTTTTTGCTTTTGCTACTGCTCATAAATATAGTGTGGTCTTTTTTGCATTCGTCCGTTAGAATTGACCGACTGATTGAAAGCAATAATGTAATAAAACATACTGTATCGTGAAATTGCATAAGTGTGAGTACTGTGAACGGAGCAGCTTTAGTAATGGGACCTGTAGTATTCCACCGTTCAATTCCTATATAAATTTCCATAAAAAATAATTAACCCAAAAATCATAAAAGCTCCGAAGGATATTTATGTCATTTTTAGTGCTGGCATTAACTGCCTGCGTAAAATAATTAGGTACTATAGATAGAAGGTCACTTCACCCCCGTAAAAGTAACGAGGCTCTCTGATATTACAGAGTAAATATTTTATAGTCGTAAAACCATACAGGTGGTGATTCGCACGTACGTTTCTCCTTTTTCTTCCCAATACAATGTAAGTAGAATGAATACTCCCACACCACCACTGCGCTGTCAAAACATGATTGTATATTGTAGTTTTTATATTTGGTAAGGGGGGCTTTTCTGGTCTCGATGCTTTGTAGGATCCCAAGAGGTGCATTAGGTGCATGGTAACCTTTGCTTCCATTAGAGAGCTGTTTCCTGTTACATAATGACTATTGTGATTTGCTGTTCGCTAAGTTTCCGCTATTAACTATATCTAAGTAGATATTATTTAGATATGATTATTAAGCTATTTTAAGGGCTTGGAAACCGGAAAATAATTAATGAAAATTTTTTAGCAGTGGCTAAGGAACAATTGGACCTTATCACAAAAGAAGGTTTAAGTCGAGTCTTATTAGATTCTTATTTAGCCCCAACTGTTTTTGTTATGACATGAGAAAGTGAAGGATATATTTAAAACCTGGCTTTCACAAGACTTGACACAAACCTTCTTTTGAAATAGAAGGGTTTAAGTTTCTACTCAGGTTTTAAGCAACAAACGATCATAAATAGGTTTCGTTGAATGAATCGGTTTTAATAACATTGAAATTAAACCTATACCTAACCTAATATTCAAGTACCTATACAAATATGTTACGATTACATGACCTGGGCCAGTAGACAAGATGGTCATCGACAATCGTCATCGTTAGTAAACGATCAACCTTTGTATGGGATTGACATTAGAGATTGTTAAAAATCACGTGATATTTCTGATCGTTTACTGATGATGACGATAATCAACAACCATCTTGTCTAGGGGGGCTGCCCCTTCACTTTCCACAAGCGGTTTTATATCTTTTCGACAACTTATGTATTTGTAGAGTCGCGTCGTTCCATGTGGAATAAACCAGCTAATTACAGTTTTTAACAACGATATTTCAACGTTTTACACTCCAAACGAAATCAAATCAATATGGCAAATCTGTTCAACAGCGCTACAGACTAAGGGGGCCGTAACACGGAAAAGAGAATACACTTCTTTTCTCTGTGGCCGTAACACGGAAAAGAGAATACACCTTTTCTTTGTGGGCCGTAACCTCGTTACGAATTGCCTACACTAATTGTGATTGTAGTGAAGCAAAAAGTTATTAGGTTTTTAAACAGGTACAATTCCCAACCAGGTAGTAGCAGTATTCGGCTCGGCCCAAATGGCGGCGTCCCGTCTGATAAACCTGCAAAAGCACCGCATAGCTCAATGCAGGGCGGTCCAGATCAACATCCTCGGCGAGGAGTGCGTGCCGGTGCAGGTGGACGGGGAGGCTTGGCTGCAGCCACCAGGGTGCGTGAGGATCATACACAAGAACAGGGCGCAGATGCTCTGCAGGTCTAGGGCTTTGGAGACCAGTTTGAGGTTAGTATGCGGAGTTAGAAATTTAAGATGCTAGATAAATTGTCTAGATAGTTTCGATACAGAAAATTCTGATTTTACGAGAATGCATTAAAAAGATTAAAAGTCGAGAAATACATGATGATAACATAGTGTGGATATGAGTTCATTCTATAAAATCCCATTAACATCTAATTATGTAGTTAATTTAGAATTCAAGTACCTATTATAGTTGAAATTTCAGCAATGATTTTTTTCAATATAATGCAGTTAACTAAGAAACTCTTCATCAAAGCAGAGATATTGCCCTTTTCTTTAATTGTCAATTGCGATACTGAAACTCAGGTAAATCTGGAGAATCCTGTTCAAGCATGTAGTTCAGTAAAACTCCCAAATATTAACTGTTTAAAGTTTTGTACACAGTTATAAACGGTTGTACAGAGCATGGGACGAGAAGCAGCAGATGAAGGCGCACGCGCTGGCGGGGGCGGGGTCGGGGGCGGGCGCGGGGGCGGGGGCCGGGGCAGCCGCACGGGCCGCTCTGTCTGCCGTCGAGAGCTCACAGCTCCTAGCCCTGCTGGACGACGTCAATACGCTCGTTAAACACGTGAGTACCTGGTATTTGGCCATATTTACCTGGGCTGGACGTCAGACACTGACGGTCAATCATATTTTCATGTATTCGCCTCTAATACCCAGGTTAAACTGTCATGTATAAGCGAGAGCGGAGTGTCGGGCGGAGTGTCAACGGCGGTGTCGACAGCGCGGCGGGTGTCGGCCCAAGCTGACGCGTTACAAGACGCCGACGGGAAGCTACTGCCTGCGCCGCAGTTAAGACGACTACTTGCTACCCTTGTGAGTATTATGCACCATATTGCGATTGGAAATATACTTAAAAAAATTACCATCGATTTATTTCGCTAGATAAATTGGCAATTGCCATCCGTGCAAAACTTTTCAGAGTAAGAAGTCGAGTCATTAGGGATGTTTAATTTATTCGTAGGTTGGATTAAAATGGCACGCTTGGTTTCTGAAAATGCAATTAAATAAAATAAAACATTTATCAAACTTTAATTATTACGTTTTCGTAAATGTTTATTTAAGTGTATTTAAGAAGTTTATAAAAAAACTCAATTGGCATTTCTAAGGATAGAAAAACACGTGAAAATGGGCATAAGTACGAGTAGGTATGTATGATATGGCAATATCTTAATACCTATAGAAAGGTTGGTTTGTTTTGACGTAATGGAAATTCGTGGTAACGTAATTGTTTTGCATGAAAAAATTATCTTGCGGACTAACAAGTTTCAGGATTTCAACTTATGGAATCAAAGTTTCAAAGAGTCAACGGTGTAATTTCGGGGTTTAGAAAAGTATAAAATCAAACTCAAACAATTCCTTACAATTTTCTCCTCGAACGAAATACATACCTTTTATAAGTAGATATTTAACACGGCTAATGAATTATTAAACAGACCCTTCTGTGAGCAAGCCTAATTTGTAGTACCTACACAAACACGGCTTCCTCAAGACAGTCAGAATTTAAAATTCCGTAAGCCAGTGTCAGTCAGTGTATCTTTAATTTACATAATTATCCCACTTTCAAAGGAATATTTCGGCCTCTGCTTTACGAAAGTCGGTATTTATTTGGTGTTCCTTGATTAATGAATTTGATGATTGAATGAAACGAATACCTATTAAAATTATTTTTAATCCGATAGAAAAGCAATATATTTTTATTTCTTTTCATACTGTTTTCCTGAATAGGTAGGAACGGACGACTACACTATTTATAACATAAGAACGGCTGGACTGATTTTCATGATCTTTTATTTGTTTTTTTTTATCTTTTATTTTTAATTGGTTTAGGATCACACAATGGCACGCAGAAAGATCCCGGTAATTTTGATATTTACGAGACAGCCTTAATCAAAAGAGAAACTTTAATAAAAAATGATAAAATTCTAAGAAGACGCATTGTTTTGTATTAGTATTCTGTAGTCAGTACCATGCATTCCTCGATGGTGCCATGTAATAGTCTAACTAGAAAACGAACTTTGGAGAAATATTGCAAGGTTATTTTTTAATATTTAGGCCGCTTCTAATAATGTTAGGTTGTAGTAATAAGTATTGTCAATCGTCAGGTGGAAAGCTGCCACGAGCTGGTGGAAGGCGGGGGCATCTCGGGGTCGGGCGCGAGCGCCGCGGCATCGCTGCGCGCGCACCTCGCAAGGTGCCACCTCGCCGATGGACACGCGTACCTTCACGCGGAGGAGGTATGTATGCCGAAACTAGGGGCGAAGATCACAAATGTAGGTCACTCTATTTACAGACAAATATACTCTGATACTTAATTTTGTAGACAATAATTGGACTGTTTTACAAAAAACTTAAACCGACTTCAATGTACACTAAGAAGTTATTAAATTCTGATCTGATGACAATGGGACCAAACGGGAAGTTTACCCTTCCAGACAAAAAAAGAATTTTCCAAATCGGTTAATAAATGACGGAGTTAGGAGGTAACAAACATAAAAAAAAAAAAAAAACAATATATATACAACCGAATTCAGAACCTCCTCTTTTGAAGTCGATTTTTATTTGCCTTTGCGCATAAGGTCGTGGCCTCTTCATATTTTTTTTTAATAAATCCATGATGTCCTGAACTTTGGGTAATCTCTCAAGTTATCCCTATCCATAAAGCTGGTAACAAAAATATAGTATCCAATTACTTACAAAGTACATTGCAAAAATTCTAGATGGTCTTATTTATGGTACAGTTTATAGCAACTTTAGATATTTACTTAGCCCTCACCAGCTGGTTCTGTAACTAATCGCTCAACCACATCGAATTTATTAGAATTCAAACCTTAGAAGTCAGAGGACAGTTGGATGCCACTATACTGATTTTGCTAAAGCGTTCGATCGTGTTAATCATTCAATATTGGTAGACACGTATCCATGATAGTCTATCTCCTACGCTGGTTTCATAGCTATCTGCTTAATCGGTAAAGTACCTACCTACTGCACTCTAATTGCCATGCTGCCGTAAAAAAATAATCAAGCTAAAAGCCATGCCGTTCACTGAAATGCAATTTTACTTTGCTCCCGGGTGGGTACTAGTGCAATGTAATATAGTCCTTAAAAAAAGGGTGCTTTAAAAGCGAGATTGGATTACACTGGCTCGCAGTGGGAACAATTACATTGGTCATCGGGTTTACTGTATGGTTCTAGCTTTGTCTATGGTATCGCATTCAACTGTGAAATCGACCTTTTTTGTATGTGTTCTATGCACTAGGATGTAAACTCAAACGACTTGAGCGGGTTTTATGTTTTTTTATGGGAATGCTGTCATACTTTACCTTGAGCTTTTGGTGAAGGAGAACATCGTGAGAAAGTCAGACCAGTAGCCTCTGAAATAATATTAATAGGCTTTATTTGTCGACTACATTCTCCCTCATCATCAATTCATCTCAACACGGTACGTTGAGATTTTAGACAAACACAACAAATATTGATTGAAGAATTTGTTGATGACGAATCACAAGACTTGGAAGATTCTCAAATTCAGCAAATTCAACCTACATTTGTGATCTAAAATTAGATTTTTATTATAATTGTTACTGTTTCTTGCAATTTTACAGGATGGACATTTTAGAAGGGTCAGTAAGGTCTAATCCACCTAAGGGTTGACCCCACGCGAAATTAACTCAAAAGAAAGGGTTAAAAAAAACAAAAAATTATGATTGCGCTAGTATCGTTAATGATACACAATAATTAATTCAATCTTATAATACGATTCACCGGTTAAATATAGAGAATGGGAATGGATTTGACTGGATTCACGTTTTTTTTCTTTGTTCTCGAGTTGTGTGTGATGCTGGCTTCGAGTGATGTTCGGGTTGCCACCCGCTTGTTGATAAGTCGCTGGGTTGAGTTTCGTTTCCTCTTGATTCAATGTACAATTATTAAATTATCCCGGCGTCGGGATTGAAGCGCTTTAATTGCGACTGTTCGCGATCCGACGTTTTTTGCAACCTTTTCGGGTCTCCTAAGATTATATTCGTGTAGCTTCAACTCTTAAGGAAGCTGCCATCAGTGACCAGTATAAAATGTCTATCCTGTATAGCGTACTTTAGGGTAGTAATTATGACGAAACTAACTATGCTTTATTTCACCATCACACCTGCACTTCCAGTCTTCACCGTCGAAGATCCCCAAACCGTATCGTAGACTATCATTAGATGGCATTAGACTTTATTTTTAGTAGTTTCACAATCACTTGTCAAGCTCTACCATTGTATTGTTTTGTTTATGAATCAAGAATGTGACGCACCTCCTTTTCTTATTCTGAACAAATAAATTTAAAAATAAAAATACTTAAATTATTTTTAAACGTTTAATGATGATGAGTTATGTTCTCGGTTCTAAAACTGCAAATCCCCACCACTCACCGATCCACACCTATATCTGGAACCCTTGAACCTAGGTGACGAAGAAGGGCGGCGCCGGTCGGTGGCTGCGCAGCCGTCGCAGCGTCTCCGAAGGCCCCACCCCCACTTCCGCTCAAGTTCGCTCCTGGGGAGTCAATGAAGTCCAAACGTGGCTAGAATCGCTCCAACTAGGAGAGTACGCGGAAGCCTTCGCTAAACATGACGTTACCGGTCGAGAACTGCTCTCGTTAGCCAGGAGGGACCTTAGGGACTTGGGCATCACGAAGGTTGGTCATGTGAAGAGGATCCTGCAAGCTGTTAAGGAGTTGCAGTGACGACGGCGCGGCCGCTCCGAGGGGGATGGCCACGGGTAATGATGTAATGATGTGAATGTAATGAGTAATGTACAAGGAGGTTGTGTTTATGCATTTTTTTCTTTTCTGTTAGAAATGTCAAATTGACATTTCATTGTGATTGGTCACTTTATGAAATTGACGTTTTTCCAATGATGATATTTTTAAATTGTTTCGCTTTTCAATCGACTGTATTAGCAGGTATTAGTATAGATAAGTTTATGTTACTGCGATTGAATATTTTATTTTAATTTATAAAAACAATTGACTACAAAGTTTACTAAGTTAAGTTGCAATGAAATAACAATCAAATTGTTAACCCCTTTAGCTCTATTTACCTTTTCGATAAAGCACAACACGTTAGCGAAATTCAAATTACAATGCCATCAATTTATCTGTTCAAATGGTAAATATTTAGAACTAAAGCTCTCATTTGAACGTCAAATGTAGGCAATGTGATGTGGTAGCGCCCACATCGCCTGTACAGATAAGTCTTTGGGACTTTACACATAAATTGACGGTGTTGTGTTTAAATATCGCACAACTTGTGACATCCAATCACAACATTAATAGGGCTAAAAAAATATAAGGTTTCACTTTTAAATATGGTAGCAAAGAATTTAAAACGTCCAGAAGGATAGTCGCCTCTATGGCAACATGAAATAAACAAGCCAGAATTGACAGTATTTGACAGCCGTGCGCAGTACGAACTGAGAGCGATTTGCTCAGGGAGCCCCTCAAGCGGAGTGAAATTAAATGTCATGCTTTAGTAAGGCGGATTATCCATCTGGGTAGAGGCACAATGCCCTATGAAAATCTTTGTATGGTAGTTACTTTTTTCATTTCTCTTTGCCTACTTATTCAATGCGGGGGCAATTTTAAATGTTGGTATTTCTAGAAACTTAAATCTACAACTTGATGCGTACCTACCTGTCCAATAGGTACTTATAACAAAATCCAGATAGGTCTACCATTGCATTGTAACTAGCTATAATACCGACGTTTATTATTTTTTCCTTGACAGATCAATAAATTGATCAGAGATAAAAAAAAGTTTTTACTATGTATATTTACCGCTGACAAGTTTATATTTTTTTTTTAGTTACCAGAAACAATGTTTGGGAACAGAGCAAACGAATTTATTAATTAGTGTTGATAATTTTTACAACAACTAATAAAGGTATGTAAGAGAGTACATTAAAAGCTTCAATATCTGACTGAATTACTATAAAAAACATTTAAAGTACCTACCTATATTAATTATCAATATCAGTTTATGACGTAATTCAGAATTTTCAATTCTAATTTAGTATTCTTTTCACAAATTATATTTTTTATTTATAATATTGTGACAATTAGGTACATGCTACGAGTGGAATCAACGAAATTAATTCTTCAAGATGAATGTATGACATTTAAACTACGTGGAATGTTCGCGCCAAAAAAAATTTGTGATACTCTATAGTCTGCGGTATAGAATTAATCAATAGATCTCCTCATGATACAAATAATAAATAGATAATTATAGAAGCAATAGTACACTCAGGAAATAGATTTGTAGTTAATCTTTATTGCCAATACTAGCTTTTTCAGAAACAATATACCTAATTATACAGTTGATTTTTTTCTAGCCAGTATGGGCAAATTCCAAGCTACAGGTCTTAGAGATAAACGCTGAAAGGAACCATGAGCAGATTTTGAAGAAAATAAAAGAGGCATTAAAATTTATTTTAAAAAATGAGTATTTTCGGAGAAATGGAATTTATCAAAAAAAAGTTTACGTCACAATATGAAGAAAATTATGTATGACAATCTTGGTCACAAGTTGCTAGAAGTTATCCAAAATATTATTTTATATTTTCCTTGATCATGGTTTTATCCTTCGTTTTATCCTGCGTAAAGTTTGACGAGGTGGAGCAGATCTCGCATTGACCTCACTATGTTTAGCCCTTTGATTAAGGATACATTCAGATAGTGTCGCAGCTGTGCACGCTTCGATAAATATAGCCCCTAACTGTTAGGGGCTAAATCAAATAAAAATAAATAAAATTGCAAAATAATGTTCAATATTTAAATTTCTCCCGATTTTAATTGGAATATTTCAACAACTACTACCATTATGAACGTCACTATGACAAGAGGACGGAGGAAGAATGTCGCAGAGGGAGCGTAAAACGTAGCTGTTACGCGCAGCAGCCTATAAAAGTTGGCCTGTTTTATATATTCGTGTAGTATGGCGACGTTCTTTCTAGGTATATTTATTTCTATGGTTTAGACATAAAGAATTAGCTCTTGGCATTTTGACAAGCAATTAGAACTCAATTTTGATAACATCTAGACAACTTGTGACCAAAATTGTCATACATAATTTTGTTTATATTGTGACTTAGAGCAGAAAACTGAAAAAAATTTATAATTACGAAAATACACTTTTTTTTTTTTTTTTTAATATTGCATTTTTATTTTCTTCAAAATTCAGCTCACGGTTCCTTACAGCGTTTCTCTCAAAGACCTGTAGCTTGGAAGATCAGAATTTAAACTCACTGGCTGGAAAAAAATCTAACCTGTATATCGTGGATAATTCTGCAATATTTAAACTCCATTGAATAACCTAATAATTTGGAACAGGTATTTGAATAACAGTCTAAAAAGTATACTGTTTTAAGGAGAAGAAGAATAACCGCTGCTAGTTGATTGAGACTCTATTTCCTGATTAATAGTTTTGAAAAAAAGCACATAAATAATAACCATTAATGCACCATAATAATAAAATATAAAAATACCTACTAATTTTTTACGGAGTACCTGGCATGCAGCTGAAGTAACTAAATATTAGTATCCAAAGCATGAGTCGATTTATTATTATCTCATAGTAATTTATTAGTTCATCACTATAGGCCACTGTAAAGTGGTACATAGGTACAATCACAGAGAAAAGAAGTGTATTCTCTTTTCCGTGGGTACAATAATGTTAGAAACGGCAAGTACGGAAAGCGGAGGCCTAGTTATAGTGGTCGTTTGTATTTAGGCAGTAACATTAATAGGTGTCTTATTCTTAATTCAATATTCTAAATACAAGCAATTTTCCTCAGGTTTTGTCCTTTAGAGAGTACGTGACCTATTTGAATTTCGAAGACTATGTATGAAATGTGATCTCTTGTGGTGTTTCTATTTTTTTTATATCTCTACGTAGATAAAATGTGACGACCGCATTGGCTGGTTTATAGTCATTGAATGACATTGATTGACTATTACAAAATTTATTACAGAAAATCAAAATGAAATTACTTTAATTAATTATACAAGTCAGATCCTCCTTATCGTGAGTGATTTACTACGAACCTCAAATATTTTACAAATACTTAAAAGTATCTTGAAACGGCCTAGACATATTTAAGGGCTGTTCAATACTGTGGTATGCTGTCGATGCGGTCGCTTCTCCTTACATGATCTGCCTTATAGATGTTTTATAAATGTAATCTCTACTGAGTAACTTTCAACTTGCGTCCGTATTAGCAATTTGTTATACGATTGATACGACTTTTTTTAAGCAATATCGTACTTTTTCGATTACGATTAACCGATACTAAAATAGAATAACCCAAGCACAGAATCAATCGTCAGATCTAAAATATCGTGTCGATCGTACGATCCATTGCCAATTTGGACATCCTAATTCTAATGATTGTGTACAAGAATTGTGCGTGTGCGTCTATCTGCGTGAACATTAAATAATATTTAATATTGATATTACTTTTATAAAATCGTGAACGTTCGAACTAAATTATATTTAAATATTTAATATATATTACATAGAACTAAAATATTTCCGCCGTGCCCTGACGGTTTTAATGCCTTAGATCAGTTAGGACTATTAAAAATAAAAAATAAATAAATAAAAAATACTTTATATAGGACGATATATAATCTTGTATTTGATAATAATTGTCGAAGTGTAGATATTCTTGTATAACTTAATTCCTCTACATATGTTAAAACGATATTTTTTTCTTCAATGAATTTCCAAATGATAATTAATATTTAATTGTGTGGGATTTCTGAGTGTGATTCGTGTTTTTTTTAAATTGGGACATTTCCAATTTAAATAGTCTTTAAAACTTTTTTCTAATAAATGTTTTTATTACTTAATTGAAAAGCTGCGGCACTATTTTGCTGTAAAAACTGAAACGTTAAATTGGCATAAACAAGCTTCTTCTGGCAAAATCTTTCGGTAGATATACGTATATACAAAACATTAACAATAAAAAAAAACAAAGACAAAGCGTCATTTTTTTAACGATACTACGCATTGGTTTTTTTCAGATTTCCGTTGACATTTTCTTCAAGAAATATATAAAATAAGTAGGTACCTAAATACTTTAGCATCTAATGCTAGCATCATGCCAGTTTCCGTTTCAGGTTTTCACTTCATTTTTATACAAGCCATTTTTAAAATTGTGAGCATTTCGGTGTATTAGAATGGTTATTTAAATTTTGCTGTTTTAAAAAGATCTATCTATCTATCTTTTTACCGTTTTCCAACATTTAAACAAATTTTGTTTGAACAATCTGTAGTTTTATTTAGGTAAGCTAGAAAGAAAGAAAATGAGTTTATTTTGCTTTCTTTCTTTCTAATGGAAAACGGTCAAAATTATTCTCACTAAACAATTTCCTTATAAATTATATTCATATCAATATTTTAAGTCGTGAAATGCTCTCGTTATTATTATATACATTTATTTGTAAACTATTTCGATTAAGCAATAAGCATCGATTGTATTCGCTTCGATTTTTCTACTTAGGTGTCGTGTTTTATCGTTTAATTTATAAGCAAAAGCGAGATCAATCAAATGACAAACAAGCAAAGGTCTACACTACATTATTCAAAGCACTTTATTACTATACTTACTAAGTTATTTCAATCGAAATTGGTTGTGAAGTGTCAAAGTGACATTTGGTGTAGATATTTTTGTTGTTTCACTTTTCTAGAAACTTGGTCAGAAACTTCAATGTAAATAGACTTTACATCCATCTTGAGATTTAAAAAGCTACCTGACCGACTAATCGACCAATGTAAGGATGTTTTGATGCAAGTTTCTAGTCAAGTGAACAGTCTACGTTTCGCATTTGCCTAACAATTAGGATGCGTTTACATTGAGGTGGAGTGGAGTAGAGAAGTGTCGTGAGCATGACTACCAAACTTATCTGAAATAATATTGATGAGACGTTTATTTCTGTTGCCTTTGCATTTGCCGTTTTATCCCGAAGACATGAGTGAACCTGCAAGAACTAGTTAGAAAAATAAGCAGTTTTTTTTTTCTCCGCTCCTCTCTAATCTAAACGCACCCTACGTATCTATGTTCCTGAAGCATGTTGTGAATTGAGTACATATTATATTGCTTTAAAAATTTGTTTATTATTAAATATTTGTGCATTGTTTGTCTTAATGATCGCTAGATGAAGCAGCGCTGATTTTATAGATATAATTATTGTTGTCTTCCTATATTATAATTAATTGGCTGTTAGTTAACGTACCAAGGCGAGGTTTTATTAAAAAAAAAAATCAGTAGGCATGGAATAATTTAAGTTACAACTGCTCTTTATAAAAAAAAATGGATAAATATAAACATCGTCACCGTTAGGTGTGTATAGGCATAACGTTCAACTGCGACGGTATGTGTTGTGCGTGACGTGAGATGTAAATCGGACTCGCGTTACCAAATTACGGACCAACATCAGCATACATCATTACGCGATCATAAGTAATTCACCAAAGATACGTTATGCCCATAGTTTTATAAGCGTTCATCACTACTTTTTTCATAATAATTTGCACATTAAAAGGATTGTATACGAATGACATCAATTATAAATACTTATGAGACCAAAAGTAATGTTGTGTTCTAAGTCATATTTTTAGGATTTATTTTACTGGTGAAGAATTGTGTTATTATTTGGAATCGGACTCCTTTTTTGTCCTTTAATATATACACCATTTTATCTACCTTTTAAAAAGGATAATAGTTATGGTGTAAATTTTAAGATTTTGTGAAACATAAAGCCTGAGGCCCGATTCACGTTAAGATACTTCAACGGTGCCGTAGCGACATCAACTATTTTAATTGAAGAATCGTTTGGCAATCATTTATTTGACATTATAATATTTAAAAAAACACAGTTTAATCGATGATGTCGCTACGGCACACATACCTACATAAGGCTTTTAAATTAATTTATGTGGTATAAAACTACTATA
The DNA here is from genome assembly GCA_947623365.1 of Achlya flavicornis. Classification (NCBI taxonomy): domain Eukaryota; kingdom Metazoa; phylum Arthropoda; class Insecta; order Lepidoptera; family Drepanidae; genus Achlya; species Achlya flavicornis. Next base: position 15,695,102 of record OX392470.1, on the reverse strand, counting down.
AAGTTATAAATTATTTTTAATTTATTGCTCAATTTAAGTTGTAGTTTATTATTTATTATAATTAAAAATTATTGTGACGTGGTCTCTGTTTTAAGGGGAGTAGGGATATTATTTTTAGTTATTTATCACAGAAGTTGCACATCTCGCCTAATTTCGACTAAAAATGATTATTAAATATTAAAATGTTTAATATCATTTGTTGTTCTAAATAAAATTAATTCAATAAGAACAAAAAGTTTGATAAAAAAAAATGGGCACGAAAATGATAGGTTGTGTCGGCAAAAAAAAGGCAGCCAATATTAAAAAATATCTTCATTCACTCGAAATGTCACAATTCGCTCTTTTAACATAAATACGGGTGACGTTACCGCCTATTTAAAAAAAATGTGCATCTTTTGAATGAATATTCAAGTTTTGAGTGTTATTAATGAAATTAATAGTGGAGTGTCCACATTGAACTCGATATTTTCTCTTGGTACCTATTTATATTTGGGAATTCAATAAATTATACTGTTACTCATATTGTTGTGTTTTATTTTACCTAAAACAAAATGTATATCAAGTAGCAGTTCTGTGGTTTCATCCGTTTTCCCGGGATAAAAAGTTTCCCATGTATCTTTCTAGACAAAGCTACCTTCTGCCAATTTTCATCAAAATCTGTTCATTAGTTTAGCCGTAAAAGTAACAAATAGACAGGCGTAGGGTGTGTCCTAACAGCGAATGCCGCGCGCGGCATGCGATGGACGCAAATCTGCCGCGCGACTAGTTTGGATATACATGTATTTTTACCGATTTCTCGGAAACTGCTTCTACGAATGATAAAAATAGTAGATTGTTACATGAGGGTCGAAAGGAATTGATGTCACACACACACACACACCCCTGTTTGTACAGACATCCCCCCACACCCACACATACACAATAGGCATTAATAATGTAAAGTGGCCTACAACTTGTATATGTTATATTAATTATCGTTTGTACCTTTGGCTTTATTTCAAAATAATAATATTTAAGTAGTTACAAAATGTGATAAAAGAACATGAATAACTTCAGCTATGGGGGCTGCTGCATATAATACAGGCTTGTCCTAGTTTAGGTAGTAGTTTGTACTAAATTGTGACATCGAAGTAATATGTATGTACCTTTGTAACTCGAAATGTTTTTAGTGCAAATAAATAAATATTGGTGCCGATTCTGATGTGCATCAAACTAAACTAAACTAAATTAAAATTTTACTTATTTTAATTAAGGATTTTCTAAACGCTATTCTGTTGTCACATCGAACTAAATTTAAATTTAGAAATGACAGGATTAATTTTGATTTTGACAGCTTCTAAATTGCATTGATGGGTGTTACCATCAAATAAAAATAATGAACGAATGATATACATTTTAATAGAAAAATAATTAAAAATAAACATTTAGTTCATCATTAAAAAATATATAATTATGGCCAGAAATGAGTATATATTTGTGTTATTTTCCAATAACGCGTTATAAAGTAAGTTGAATATCTTGATTACCTGTGGTATACAGGCATAATAAATATATTTTTAACCTGGCGAGTTTAGTACCTAGTATAGTAGTTTTTAAATCCTTAAAATGATAGGCAAGGGTTATTCAACCATACAGCCTTTTCATATGATGTTATTTCTTTGAATATTCGGTCTTGTCGATTTCGACCGTATGGTGGTCGAGTTTTAGTTGTTTCTTCTTCTTAGTTTTAAGTTTGGCAACCAAATCCAAATTAGGACTTATTTCTGCCAGTGTCGAGTTATATTATAAAGTAAGTCGCATTTTTTTTTGCCCATGCTTTGTGAATTTGTGATGTCATTGAAACCCATTTTACAATCTACTTATAGTCCTACAAACTTATCTGACCCGGTGGTCAAAAGAGGACTTTATCAGTCATTTCGAAATGTCAATCGCCATTGATCAAAGAGAATATGAACTCTACGTTCATTAGTTGTTTGCTGCACCAATTTCGATAACAGCGACTCTCTCGCCGGGCCAAATAAGCTTGTGGCACTATATTGGTATATCATTGGAAGTGAAAACAAATAAAATAAAACTACGGTTTTCACATAATTTTGTAGTCCAGTGTACGTATGTAACATATCCCTATCTTGCTTTGTCCTTATTCTATGCAAATATTTAGAATTATGAATAATCCAGATCAAAATATCCACTTTCCAACACTATTTCTATAGGACTAAATTTAATCCACATCTAATTAGGTGACGACTAATTTTAGTTTGACATTTTTAATTTTAGACATAATTTGACGTTAAACGTGACCAACAGAATAGAAAAATTGCACACTTAACTAAATTGAGTAACTAAAACGATATTAGTGCTGTCAAACTAAAATTTAGTTTAATCGTACGCCAACTGAATAGGAAACGTCGATTTGACAGGACTTAACTAAATTTTAGTTAAGAATAGTTTAGTTTGTGCCAACAGAATCGGCACCAATATTATTATTATTTTCAAAACAAACTTAAGATTCTTTAAACGTAACACTAGTTTTCGCCCGCGATTTCAACTGCTTTCTCGTATATCTTGTTTTCAAAATTTGATTAGCAGGCTCATAAGTCTGAAACTTTGAAGTCGTTGCTTTATAAAGCACGAGCTCCCAAGTCGAAGTCAAATGTTTTTTTTCGGTCGTTAGCCGAATTACGTAAGTAGCGTAAAACCCAACGACTGCAAGGTTATTAAATCAAAACATATTTATCTAACAACAGCTTTTATTCGTTCCAAACACTGACCCTTCCCTAATAAGTCCATCATTTCGGCCACGCCCGGCCCTTCGTCTAAACCACTCAACACAGACCTAAGCATCTTCATTAAGCACGGAAACTTCACTTTATTATCATCAGAGAAACTCCTCAAACGTTCCTTCAGGGACTGCTCGTCAAATTGTTCAACATTCTCAAGATTATCAACAAGTTTTCTCAATAAATCTCTATCAATTTCTAGGTTTTCATTCGTCGGTAATATCCATAGGAAACCGAACTTTTTTGAGACCAATTCTGCTATTTTAGTTACTCTACTAGAAGACCAGTTTAAGATGCTTTTCACGTGTTCATTGGAAACGTTTAAGTTTTTTTCCGGGTATGTTTTAGTGATGAGGTCCTGTAGTTGTGTGACGAGTTTCTGTGATAGTTGCTCGTCTTGCAGTTGTCGTTTGATTTCTAATCTGTTGCATTCTTGGAGTAAGTCGGGGTTTAGGCGACTGGGATGTGACGATATTCTATCAATCTGGAACTGAATTACAATTGATTTGTAGCTATCATCATTAATAGTTTTAATACCTTAAAGTTACGAACTTCCTAAACCCCATTTTTTTTTTATTTACTGTGTATTGTATCGGCCTCTTTTTGCCGCAATCTATGGCAATAATCTATCTATGGCAAGTAATTATGTGGCCGAAGGTGGTATGCACACTAAGCCTAGAGGAACTGTCTCTCAAGTGTAGCTGTCAGAACACACTGATAGCCTATCGGTGTGTTCTGACTTGCCGTGGTGAGGGTGCCAGCCAGGTGGGTACTACAAAGTACCCTACTTATCACCGTGCTATGGTTTCCTGACAATGTTCTCATTGCTTCATAATTAGTTTATTGAAGAGCAAGTTTGTGTGGATTAAAAGAGAAGATGTTCCCGGCTGGGTTATCGTACCTGGGGACCGCGGTGTTTTTTTTTGTTTTATTCGATAAAGGATGCTGTGGCGCCATCTATGTGTCTGCGCGTGAACTTTTATGTAACTGATCGATGGCCGATAGATGTCGCTTCAACTAGCAGGTTATAATTACCTCTTCAGCTAACTCGTCCATTTTCTTGAGTCGTATTCCAGCGCCCGGTACGTGATCAAATCCACCACCAGATAGCGTTATGTAGTTCACCAATGCCAGTGGAAATATACCTGGAATATACAAAAGAATCGTTATCAATTGAATATCCTAACATTCGTCACAAATGTTTGTGCTGGGGAAACAAACCAACGTCCAGTGATGAATATATTTTTGCGTTTCAATAATCCCTCCATTTTATTACTAAGACTCCGCTGTCCGTCCATCCGTCCGTCCGTGTGTCAGAGGGCTGTATCTCAAGAACGGTAATAGGTAGACAGCTAAAATTTTCAGAGAATGTGTATTTCTATTGCCGCTATAAAAACAAATAATAAAAATGAAATAAAATATAATATACCAGAAACATATTTTTTCTTTTCATAGCAAAGTTGAATTAGTTAATATTGTACGTAACCCTCAGTGTGCGAGTCCGACTTGTACTTGGTCGGTTTTTTATTAATATACTTCTTTATTGTTTAATTAATACGCGAAGATAAATCTTTGGTTCCTTTTTTAACCTATATCGCGCACGTAGGAGTGTGAGATTTGGCGTACTTTATATGGAGAAGTGCAGAAAGCTAAACGTTGAGAAAATATGACACGGCCTCAGTGATTTCCACTGCTGCACATAGGCTTCCCCCGATTAACTTCCATTTCGAACGGTTTTGGGCCGCTTGCATTCTGGGACGCCGGGGATTTTGACCAGGTCGTCGGTTCACCTGGTGGGAGGTCATCCAGCACGGAGCGCACCAATACATGGTCGCCCCTAGAGAACCTTCTTTCCCCGTCAGCTATCGATTCTTCGAGCGATGTGGCCTGCCGATTGCCACTTCAGCTTACTAACTCTACGCGCTATATTGGTAGTTTTTGTTCTCCTACGAATATCCTCGTTTCGGACCCTGATTCCGAGCATAACTCGTTCCATAGCACGCTGAGTGACACTGAGCTTATTTATACGGCCAGCAGAGACAACGTCTCTGTTCCATATGTCATCACTGGTAAAACGCACTGCTCTTTTGTCTTCAGACTCTGAGGTATTTTGGACGTGAAGATTAGCAGTAGCTTCCCGAACGCTGCCCAGCCGAGTTGGATTCTTCGATAGACCTCTTAGTAGAAGTTGGACCTACCTAGTTGAACAAGGTATAAACATACTCGTCTACAACTTCGAGAACAGTGCTCTCAACTATCACCCGCATAATATAATTATACTTACCATTTTTTCTATAATCCTCCACTCTAACGTCACTCTGTCTCTTGCTGAGCTTCGTTCCGTCGGAGTTCACTATCAGAGGTAAGTGGCCGAACTGTGGTGGCGTCCATCCAAAAGCTCTGTATGTGAAATAAATCTATACTTTGGATAGGCTAGCGTTATACCACAATCCCATACTTTCTTATACTACTAACAGCTGCAAACTACTATAATTATCTATAGGTAGACGCTAAAAATGATATTTAGTCCGTCAGTTACATTATCAAAAAATATTGGACACGTATTTTTTTTTTCGTCAATCATACATAAAATGATGAAGATATAGCCCGTTAAAGTTCCGCGTGACGTCATATTTCTATACATTTTTTAAAGTAAATGTGACGTCACGCGGAACTTCATAAAAACACATTTTTTGATTAATTAATTAAAAATTAATTATATATTTTTTACCCATGAAAGTACCCAATTGCAGCCAGTGGCATAGCTAGCATGGGTGGCACCCGGTGCGGAAATCGTGGCATCACCCCAAAATTGAAGACTGTTTAAAACAACAACCCCCTTGTTACCTACGCCGCTGATTGCAGCAGTATTCATGGGTACAATAAATAATGAATAATGGACCGATTGTGATGAAATTTGCTGATATGCCTATGGGACATAGGCTACTTTATATCCCGGTGAAACCGCGCCGGGTAGCTAGTAATTATTTAAGTATAGCCATTAGTCCGAGCTACAGGGCTGTAGAATGGGTTTACGTCAGTCTAAATAGGAAATACAGCCCTGTAGCAGGGACTTATGTCAATAATGTCAAACAATGCGACGTTTATTTCGAAAAGTACTTCACGCGTGAGCGATAAGTTGATCTTCCCTTGTACTTCCTCGATGTCGCCCGTTTTGTACTATAAGGCTGCTTTTACACCAGAGATGTGCTATGCAGCTATGCTGCGAGGATGTAATAGCTAAGCTGTGAAACTATGTTTCTGTTCTACCAATAAGCTATGTAGCTGTGCGAGTAAGATGCACAGCTCGAGCTATGCGATGTATCGATAGTAGGGAAGCGGCGAGGGCGGCGCGCTGTGGGGTTAACGCTCACGCATCCATAGCACGCATCCTTCCATATGAATAACATATCTTAGTTGAATCCTTTTCCACCAGTGCTAAGCTATATGCACCAATGAATATGATTGGGGGATATCAAACGTATCCACATCAACGTAGCATAGCACATCTCTGGTGGAAAAGCAGCCTAACGCGACTGTAACGTCACTGCGTTCAGGTCTGAAATAACTGCACAAGGGTAGTATTTAGTTCAATAGCGTTATTTTATGAGTAAGACCGGACCATGTGTATAACTAACCTGTAAATCAACAGATGTTTAGTAGTTGATATCTGCCACTCGACCCCTCGTAACACATGAGTAATATCCATCATGTGATCATCAACCACATTAGCAAAGTGGTACGTAGGAAATCCATCACTTTTCATCAACACGGGGTCACCCTCATTCAGAGAGACGTCATATGCTATATTACGAAAGATCAAGTCTTCGAATACTTGGCAGTCTGATGTAAGCTGGAATTATTAAGTTTCAATTTTGAAAAAAAATATTATTATAAATATGCTGGGTGGGTGAGACATTCCTCACACATATGGAACTGATATGCCACATTTTTGTTTGTAAATTTTAATAACATTGATTTAAAATATCCCCATATAATAAATACATAATCAATGAGAATAATAAACCAGTGAGAGATCTTATAATACACCATATGTCACTTGCATCATCCTACATTAAATAGAGAATAGTGTTTCTGAACTGATTCATAACAGTGCACTACATTTATTTAGTGTCCTTGACTTAGCCAATCAGAGTGCTTTGGCGAAAATGAACATCATTGTGTTGTTCAATGGTAAATACATACTTATTATACAAAAAACACAACATGTTCTTACACACAAATACATGTACTGGTTAGGAATCGAACCCACAACCTGAGGCGTGATAGGTGGAATCTTAACCAACTGGCCCGTAAGTATTAACATATAATACTCAGGTAAAGATGGTTAAGTGGTAGTGACATTAAATGCGATGATGAATGTGGCGGATACTAATCTCGCTAGCTAACCATATTTCAGTGGTAGGGTACTTTCCTGTCTAGCTGGCTACTTGTCTCAAGTAGGAAATCTGACGCAAATCACCCACCGTTGTGTGCCAGGTCCCTTCAAGGCTTTGTGTCCTTACCACCTTTTACCACAACCTAACCTAACTATGATGAGATTGTGGTCAAACAAGAAGGTCATAAAAAGAAAAAAAAATACATAATAGAGTTTGGTTATCTGTATGTGTTTTCCCTCCATCATAAGACGCAACTGCACAAACCTTAAACCTAATACAATACGGAGTGCCAGCTTTCATCTTATCCTTTATTTCCTCATCGGTGAGATTTCTGCATTTGTTGTCATATTTAGGTATCAACCGGCTCTTCACTGCATCTCTACGGAGTATATTCAGGCGCCGTTCTGTGCAGAAACATCGATATGCCGAGCAATTATCAAGAAGCTTTGCTATCTTCTCTCTGAAATATTACTTTAAAATTAATTTTATATAGCATCATAGACTTATAAAGGAAGCCGGTTTTCTTGTAAGTACATTGCCTCACACACATATTCACCATAGGAAGCCGATTGGTTGTCATTTTGCATAGAGACGTTGACAGTGACAAGGCTCAGTACCATTTGTGCCTGCTTGGGCCAGTACTGATTTTAGTCACGCACACATAGGAAATTTGCGGCTGCACTTCCTTATAAGGTGACACTCCATCTTGATTTTTTAAATGTCTATGTATGGCATATAAAAAGAAATGTAAGAACTTACTGATAAATATTCAATCTTTCACTTTGCACGTAAGGTCCAAATTGACCTGCAGTCCCTGGTCCCTCATCACTTTCGATTCCCGCCCATTCTAGGTCTTTTATCAGGGCGTCAACTGAACCCTCAACTTTTCTCGTCTGATCTGTATCTTCAATGCGCAATATAAAAGAACCTTCACGCGACTTGGTGAATAAATAATTGTACAATGCCGTCCGTAGGCCTCCCAAATGTAAATATCCTGTTGGACTTGGTGCAAATCTCACTCGAGGAGCATTTGTTTTTAAAGTTCTAAGTATTGAGTATTTATGTGAATACAATATTTTATTTATCACTGAACCACGCATTTTAATTTTTCTATTTAACAATATATGAGCACTTTATATATTCAAGTTGAGTTATTTCTGATTTCACAGAACTGTCTAGCTTTTAAAATGTTTTAACCGTATCATATATTTTACCTTTATTTTTTAGGTTATCTATATTATTTTTTATTTTTTACTACCAACCAGAATAGACCGGGAGATGATGACACTTTCCTGTCATGTTGCTGTCATGTTTGTACCAATATGGCAAACCCAACCCAAGTGAACCCAAGGATATTATACTACGTTATAGAGGTGTGTAACTCAGCTCTGAACCAGAGGCCTTAGCACGAAAAACTATCGCAAGCGTAACGTATTCGTATCGAGAGAGTTAACTCAAATTTGTATGGGAATGTGTCATTCGAATGCTGTCAAACGTTTAAATCGGTAGCACGAACAACTACGTTAACCTCACGTCACGCTACGTAAACGTGGTTTGGTATATAATTTGAAATTGGAACTTATTCTGACGTATAGTATCGTCTACTCGCAATCTACTCGCAAGCCAGCTAACGTTATCCTTCTCACCGTATTTTTTTCAGTGAGAGCCCACGTAACGTGGTATTTGGATTTTTTCTAATATGTTGTTTTTTAAGCATTAAGATATTTAGTTTGTGTTTCTTTATTTATAACCCCTCAAACTAAACATGGTGAATAATTAATGTCGTAAGTATTTAAGTTATTCAAAACTAAAACATTCAATTGGGGTGCCTCATGTTTTGTATGACTAAGTACTATTCGAAAATTAATAATTTCCTAGCCAAGAATCGAACCCGAAAAAATCACAGCCTGTATTATAGCGCCATCCCATAGTGTGACATAAAAGTATCAAATTCTGGGAAATAATGTTAAATGGTAAACTAAAGAGAAGGTCAAATAACCCATTTTATTTTGCTTGCTTGCTTATATTTAAACTTTGATAATTATGTAAATTGTTCAAAACTAACTATACCAATTGTTTACAATATTAAACTACTACGACGTGTAGTACTTCGACGTGTCAAGAATTAAATACATTCTACATTCTCAAAAGTACGTGCCTATACCTATTGAAATTAATGACTAAAAGATCTTTCGAAAATATTGCAATCGGAATTAATAATCTTGTGATGCAAAAACATGATTTAATTGATTTCGAAACATCATAAATATACACTTAATTATAAAAAGCGTTTAAATGGAATGTCGATAGTTCAAGTTCAGCCACTCTTTAAATGAAATCCCTTAAAACTGCTAAAACACAAATATAGAATTGAAAATCGACGAATTTATTTCTATCGGAGTCACAAGTCTCATCCTCTTGTAGTATTGTTCTAAATTCAAACCTTAATATTCATGAAATATTTGCTGAAATAAAAATAAAAACCTACGCGCGGTTTTTGGTTTGACAGTTAAGAATGGTTTTCGTTCAAAAATATTTTCATATTCATCACATTTAAATGGTGAAAAAGGAAACATTCACATGGGAATCATGATATAATACCTTATTTCGTTAGCTAATAATATAAGATAAGCCGATTATTTAATTTTGTTTATGTTATTAGGAATAAATATTGTAAAATTGTTTACCAATAAAATCAGATTTAAATGATTCAAAATTCTGGACGCATTTAACATAGCTCGCAAGCTAGGTATCGAGTAGACGATAGAACTTCTGTCAAAAATGACATCTACTCGATACGATGACGCTACGAAGACGATACGAAAGTGGTTCGTGCTAAGGCCTCAGCTCAATGAATCAGATCACACGGGTTTGAGCCGTTGAGCTACAGCTCAACAACAAAATGACTAGCTCACAGCTCAATCCAACTCTTATTGTATCTGCGACTCCCTCCATAGATTATTCTTGTGATTCTAATCTACGAATTATTATTTCGTTCTAATTCTAAACCATTTAAATAATAATTTAATTCAATAAATAAATATGTGACATAACTAGATAATATAAAAAAAAAACACTAAAGTATGAAAAGAGTCGCTCGGCGGAGTCTCACGAATCGCGGCAGCTCAGTCGGCTCGATTGGACGCGCGATACGCAGTGAGCGTGCGCGCTTATCGTGGACTATAGGTACAAATTGAGCTGATCTGCGAGCTGAGTCATTGAACCAGCTCACACACCTGAGCCGTAAGCTGTTATGCAGCTCGCGTATTTTTGATGAGTTACACACCTCTACTACGTTATAAAAAATCCTTGGGCGACCCTTCAAGGGTCTAATTATCAGCGTTGCCAGAGTGACTTCACGATAGGATACGCACAGCACCTAAAAATAGTACGAAACTACGAAACTTAACTTTTGAGTACGCAGTGAATTGTATTTTTTAAGTGCCGTTTGCGCAGTTGCGCACTGAATCCGAAGGAACCACAAAATAACAAAACCAATAACCAAATAAGTGAAACCACATCAGCAACACAGAATGATAAAATTAATGATAGAAAGAAACTTAGGAGACTTTTTGGCGGGAACGTTTTTATTTTCATCTATTCGTGTATTTAGAGTTTTATTGCATATTCCATGTGCACCAGTGAAGTGAAATGAAATGAATTATGTGTATCGTGACTTTTCAGGTTGTCTCCAAAAAGTGATATAGTGTGTATATATAGTGATATAGTGGTCATTATAATGACGAAAAGGAAAATGATGGTCATAGGGCTGGTAACGGCGGCCCAATCGCGTCGACGCACAGACCACTATAGGGGATATGCGCGGACGTTAATCGAACTTTTCGGATAAATTACGAGTGTCGAACGATTTGTCCCACAAAAATTCTTGTGTTTTCCGATAGTAGATGAAAAAGAAGTAGGCGTAGTAGAATTTGTGTCAGGCTATTTTTTGCACAGCTAATCATCGTCGAGTAGTCATTCACAAAAATCATCATGCCATACTTTTCCGACGATTCCAAATGGCGCCGCCATACAGACGCATAGGTGCAATTTTTTTTTGCAAAACGATTTGTGTGTTTTGACTACTCACTCGACGATGATTAGCTGTGCAAAAATTAGCCTGGTACAGTATGATCAGTAAATTTGTGTCATCATCTCCCGGTCTAGAAACGAACGGATCAGCTGGATATGTCAATATGAGTTCAGAAATTATGAATGCAGATTTAAGTTTTGTTTATTTTTACTGCGCAGTAGTGTTTATAGAGAAAACAATTGTCAAAATTAACTATTATCTTATGTTCACTGAAAGCATGTAAATAACGAACATTTTATAACATATGATTGTTTCAATCCTCATGCACGGCTTATATTACATATAATTTCCGAACGAAATATCATGTCTATGGTGAAACAACAAGCTGTGCTACCAGAAAAATACAATCGCTTCAATGTGTGTGAATTAATTCATTTAAATCAAATTCATCAAAGCTTTATCTTGAAATTTATTTAAGAAATTATCAGACAAAATATGACCAAATAAATAATTTAGAATTTCTTATTGTTCTTGTTCTTATACATTAGCAACATTATGAAGTTCCTTGTCTATGACTGTTATTTCACTTTGATTCCGATGTCGAAATAACAGTGAAAGTCATTAGCAATAACAAAAATCTTACGAAAATGGTGAGTAAACATTAAAAAATGGTGTTCGGAATCAATTAAATATAACAACAAAATAAAATATAAATCAGAAATACAGTTATGACTTCGTAGTGACAGCTATGCAGTGCATAGGTTATGATGTGACGTTTTTAAATTTCTTTTTCAGAATAAATTAAAATCTTCACAGAGGGACAAAGTTAAAAAGTTCGTCGCATTCACGCAAACAAGTGAGACGACAGCCATATATTGTCTAGCACAGAACGACTGGAAACTAGACTTGGCGAGTGACAATTACTTTCAAAACCCTGACGCGTATTATAAGGACTCTGGGAAGGGGTCAATAGATAGGAAGAAGTTAGACCAACTCTTCAACAAATATAAAGACCATCAGGAGAACGATAAGATCACCGTAGATGGAGTAATGAAGTTTTTAGATGACGTAAACTTAAGTCCTGAATCTATTTTAGTTTTGATCATAGCTTGGAAATGTAAAGCAGCAGTGCAATGTGAGTTCACTAAAGATGAGTTTATAACGGGTCTTATAGAGCTTGGAGCAGACAGTATAGAAAAATTAAAAGGAAAGCTCCCAACACTAGAAATGGAAATAAAGGATGTGAATAAGTTCAAAGATTTCTATCACTTTACATTCAATTATGCTAAGAACCCAGAACAAAAAGGTTTGGATTTGGATATGGCGATAGTTTATTGGAATATTGTGCTACGTGGGAGATTTAAGTTCCTAGATGCTTGGTGCAAGTTCCTTACGGTAAGATTGTGCTTCTTTCCCTTTGATTGCCTCGCCTATGTCAGGTCTCCGTCCAATGCACATATTGCGAATTTTATAGGTTATTAAATAAAATAAAAATGTATATGTTTTATATCAGTTATCTAGTTTCCATTGTAAAAGCCCTGCTTAGTTTGGGATCAGATTATGGTGTGTGAGGAATGTCACAGGATATTATGATAGATGACGGGCCGGCTGGCGCGGTTGGTTAACACTCTGGTTAAGATTCCACCTATCGCTCTGCAGGTTGTGGGTTTGATTCCCACACAGGACATGCATTTGTGTGCATGAACATGTCTGTATATCCTGAATCTAGGTGTAATTTTGTATATTAAGTATGTATTTACAAACAAAAAGTAGTATATGTATTATATCAGTTATCTGGTTTCCATAGTACAAGCTTTGCTATGTTAAGGATAACCGTGTGTGAGGAATTTCCCTGCATATTTATTTATTTTATATTTAGTTTATTATAATGTAAAGAAAAAGTATGCATCATTCATATTCAGCTAAATAATATTCCAAAAATTATGTTATCAAATTACTCATTCAATTTTAGCACAACATCCTGGAATTTCAATATTTTGTAATATGCTGTCAATGTAATTTATATTTCAAATTACTCATACTATTAAAACATAAAACTTTAATTAATTTGTTGAAATGAATGTACTAAAACTATCATCAGATTATGTCAGCCAACAATGATGTACCTTACCCAATATGAGCCACAATATCCAATCTACCTGCTATGCTCTGCAAGTCATCAATCCATCTGGCTTTAACTATATATTATAAAGATTTTTACATGGTAGTGAAGCCTGTCTAACCCCATTGACTCTTGAGAGTAGAGAACAGTATGTCTCGTGTTTTGACAGGATGTGTCTAAATTCAACTATAAGAATGATAGATTGATCATTTCCTACTTCTAGGTATATACTATTATATTGCAGGGCCAGTACATAAAAAATTAAAGATTAGGACTAGTCTGATGTAATTGGAATAAATGCACAGGTCCAGCTTAAAATCTTAATTATTATACTTTTATGTATTCAATACTAGCTATCCCGCGCGGTTTCACCCGCGTTCAATACCATATTCTCCATACCATGGGCCATCTGCAACTTTTCATTTACATCTTTTTTTTGTTGCAAATAACTCTGTATCATGACGTTTTAGGACTTAGACACTAGTATTTTTTTGTTTGTTGGAGTCCTCATTCGATGCATATAGGTTTTATGGAGCACCGCAATTTAATAAAAAAAAAATGGCGGCCAAAAATTATGCCAGTCTTCAAACCCATTCATCCTGCTTGAAGGAACAAATATACAGACAGAGACAACAATTAAAAGCAGCTTGCTTTTTTTTAAATATAATAATATAATATATATGGATTCCATACAATTTATAATTAATTAAAATTTATTATTTATTTTATAAGTATAGATAACTGTTGTGATTAGACTATGTACTGTCAAATCATATATTACATTCTTTAGTATAATAGGCACTCAGTGATAAGCAATCCTATTAGAAATTATTATCTTCACTTGATAACAATTAATTTCATCATCCATATTTTTTACCGTTTCAGGAGCATCACAAAAGGTCCATACCAAAGGATACATGGAACCTCCTCCTTGATTTCGCCACGCAAATAGACGATGGCATGAGTAACTATGATGCAGAGGGAGCATGGCCTGTCCTCATAGATGACTTTGTAGAATGGTGTCAAAAGCAGGGGCTCACAGCAGACGGTGTCACAGCCATAGAGCCAGCGTCCGGCTAGCTGATACTCTACGGCTACCAACACGATTGGGTAGTACACAACATGAAAGATACAAAACGTGAACAGCCCAACTTCCTTGTAGCATTAATAAAGTATTTTATTAAGCTGCTATCCAGTTTAGTGATGTTCACTTTGAAGTTGTGTACGGTCATCACAGTCGAGTGGCTTATCATCTTGATAGTGTTCGAGTTGTGTAGCTGATGTGGTTTTCCTATGAGTGTGTTTCAAATGTTGAATGCCAACTTAAAACTTATTTTTGTTATGTTATGACAGTTTTGATGTTACACAAATTAATTCATAAGGCCTTCAATCAAAGGAGGTTAGTCTGTTGGCGTTCAACAATTAAAACTATAGATACTTGGCACAGACAAGTTTTCTTGAGCTGTTTCATTCACTCATCTGTATAAAGCTCACGGAACTATTCGTCCGTTAGGTAAACAATTTCTCGTTATAGATTCTCGTTGGTCCAGTTATTACCCCCTCGGGTATCAAATTAAGATTCGGAAATATATTATTTTTCTCTCATTAAAAGGAGTTTTGTATAAAAGAATTTCAAAATGGTTTTTTCGAAAATTTTCAATGAGTCCCTCACTTTATTGAATAGTTTGCCGTTAATGAATTTAAAATTAAGTGTAAATATGTATATACATTAATGATATTATTTTTTTAATTATTAAAAGCTTAGAATTTTTTCTGTTTTAGTTATTTTTTTAGAGGTCAGCTTTGGTGTACCGTTGATAATTTATAACAAGCAGTGGATATTACGAATATCTTATGGACGCAAATAAAATGTTCTTGCTTTGCTAATTTATTTACTGTTGGAATTTGCACCTGGGAAAAGTGCAATTTTTAACAAGAATAAATGTGCAATCCCTGGTTCAACTTGTAATTTTTATTTGAAGGAGGAATGTTCTAGAAATGTATTCATGATTATCATATTTCACATAAAAGATAGTCGTTGCAGATGCTTGAGTCCAAAGTGTGTAGATCAAAGACCCTAGTCAGTCAAGTGGAAGATGATTTCATAGAAGGATATCTTGCTTGAATTCGCCGCGAGTGGCGCTAGTGTAGAGTGATGTCTTTAAAAATGTTACTGAACGTTTACTGTTTGCAAGCTTTGCATCGCGGATTTTCACTAATCATTCATGATTGTTGTGAAGATTGCGCCATTTCTGATTAATTATGGCAGACGACTGCCAATCGTTTGTTTGTTTGAAGCGAATTTTGTCTTTCGGAAACATTTCCTCCTTTTTTTCGGAATAAATCGTTACATTGAAGCATTTAATCAATATTACATTTATTTGGTTTTTATCAATATTGACCCTGCCGCGCTAACAAATACTTTAGGACTCTCACTAGTGGCGCCAACTGGTGGCCACAGACACGATGTCCCTCTTGCGTAAGGTACACATGGTGTGTATAAGGCGCGTTGGGGGTTAAAACTAAGTCTACTCCACCCTCCACCGCACTAATAGAAGAATGAATGTGCGTACAATGCACACATACAAGAAAAATATAAACAATAAACGAACTAACTGTTCCGCGGACCGCAGACAGCTAAGTCGCGTTGGCCCTAAAATGACTTTTTAGGGTCAGCGCATTGGAGCCATTTCGTCGCGTGGTTGGCCCGGTCCTTACGCCAGTAATATATGTGTATATAAGTCAATGTCGGTACCTAATATTTTTTTATTCTTCATAGGTCATCTCGTGAAGCATAACAATTTTCAACCTTGTATCATTAACTTAAAATTTGCAAATGCAATACTTGAACGACATAATAATGTAGATAGCGCCGTCTGTGATTACAAGTTTTTCTTATAAGATGTATAAAGATGAAGGGCGAATAGTTATCGATTCCAATTTTAAATGTAAAACGCAAGTAAAAAGAGTAGAAATCAGTTCTACAACGCGACGAGATCAGAGTTCTTTCTGAATTCAAAAGTGGCCTTTGCAACAAATAAAAATAAACGATTAATTTCATATTTACCCTAACAAATAATAACGCAGTGTGTCGACTCATTTTTTAATAATATTTTCATAGACCTAATGTACTAGAAAAGTGATTTTGCTTCTAGAATTACATTGAATTATTAATTTAAATAAAGATCATAATTAAAGTGTTTGGTACTTAGTTTTTTAATGTACAAAAGATAAAATTGATGTATTGAGTATTAATTAAATTAAATTGTTGAATAATTAACTTGTTTTTTTTTGCAAACAGTGAAATTAGTCGCCGTTCATAAATGTTGGCTAGAAAGAACGGCAAAGGCCTGCACAGGAGAGGATAAAATGTCCTAGAAATGTTTTTACTACAAATCAGCGAGCTGTACCTCTACCATGAGTTTTCTACATTAACGTAATCTACACACGCTAGCGACTATAGGCATGGAAATTATTGCTACTTTAAAGGAATTCTCATTTGATGATATTTTTTTTTTTTATAGCATGATTTCACTTGCGATATATGATTTGCAATGATTTGTAACCTACGTCATCGATGCTGATCGACGGTATTTTTCACAAAATCATGTGCGAGTATCACACGCAAGTGTCAAATTATCACTGATGCAAATTATATATACTTTCGTAGAAAAAAATTATTTTTCTATCCTGCTACATAACATGTTAAAGAAGTTAACACTTTATGTCACTTGATTTAAGGTTTATTTTTGAATAATCTTAAAAGCTAATCAATGATAAAGTTTTTTTTTTTTTTAAATTTGTTCATGACCATGGATACAAAGTCCTTCAGTCGCATACATTTTATTTATATTCTTAAATATTCTTTATAACATGTAACAGGCTATGTCATGGACGGTAACAGATGTGACATATGAAAACAGAATCATATTCTTTATCACCTGCTACTTGTGATTTATGCCATGCCTAAGCGACTACGGTGAATATATAAGGTGCGTTCGAATTGGGGTATGGTAGCAAAAATAACAGTCAAAAATGCCAAAAACCGAAATTGTGGATTGTGGGCGAAATTGGCGTTTTGAACTGTTTTCGTTCACCGTTCGTTTTGCTTGGAAACAGTTAAAAACGACATCGTGAACTGCAAATTTTGACCCACCTCCGAGGCAGGGTCGTTTGTGATCATATTTTGACATCTTTGAGTCTGACAGATAAGTTTCGGAAAATTCATACGGGAAGCGAAAATTCTAATTTTTATTGTAAAATTTTATAGAAATACTAACAGGTAAGAGAATAATTTGTTAGATTAACTTTGTTTAATGATTAACTGAAGGAAAAAGGTAAGTTGAGACAAGTGACAAGCAGGCGATCAGAATGGAAATGTCATTTTTGTATCTAATCAAAAAGTGTGGCAAAAGTTGCAAAAGTGTTGAAATTTTCCAATTCGAACGCATAAACAAAAATGCCCATTTTGAAACTGTTAAAAACGACATCACTCGAATTCGAACGCACTATTAGTATAGCGAGCGCCGCCTCTAGTGGACACTTTTGGAAGCATTTCATACAAAATGTGTCTCCGTAGTCGCTAGCGACTGTAGATTACGTTAGTGTAGAAAACTCATGGTAGAGGTACTGTATACAAATTATATTTTTTTCATAGATTTAAAAAAAAAAAAAAAATATATTCATCTATTAATCCACAATTGGTCTGGGCTGCGTAAAGACTTGTTCGTATTCCTACAACTTGCGAAAATCTGATCAAGCATCCCACCCAATAGGGATACCTTACCTGAAAGCTGACCCACCTGTGATGTATATACTAATAACATATAGCTTGGACTTTTTGGCGGGAACGCGTCTTTCCATTCTATACAAGGCCAGAACGCATCCATAGGAAACTGCTCGCATATATTTTGTAATACTACAAGAATTTTGCGTACTAATCTTGTATAGTTTGTAACGTGGATGCTCGCGTCTTCGTTCCCGACTATACTGCACCATTTACACTTGACAAGTGTGTTAAAAATCTAGTTTTATATAGATTCAGTTAAATATGGAATTATATTTAAAAATAAATTAGCTTTCTCTGTCTACGATTTATTAGGTAGGATTAAATAAATAACACAGACTTATATTTTTAATTAAAAAAATACTTTTCAACTTTATATTCAAATTAATATTATTTAAATTTATATATATAGTATGCGAGATGTTTAATGCTATTTGCGATAGGTGCTGAAGCTGAAAGTCGGCCTGATTGTATTATATTTTTTGTTCGCTTGGTCTTAATGGTTCTTTCTTATTTAAAGTTGTTGAAAATAAAATTGTGTGCCTGTTGGTCTGTAGTGACATGTTTTATTCGTGTATTGCGGACTATATGAAGTGATTTATTTTGTGACTATATTTAATACAACTCGAGAAAACTGAAATAAGAAGGCTGTATGGCTCAGGTCTTTGCCTGCCTTTTGGCGAATAATACAAACAACAACACCAAAAAAAAACATTTATTTGTCAACTTTGACAGTTTGACAAGTCTCGAAAGATAGGCAATATTTTTCAAAATATTCGCTTCATTAAAAATTTGATAAAAAAATAGAAATCAATCAAAATGACTCTACGCTTGGGTACTGCTTTAAAAGAACTAAGAATCCATTTATGCCAGACTAGTAAACAATCTCAGGGAGTGAGGTAAAAATAACGATTACATAAACATTAACATAACCTAAAAGAAACATTTCAAATTGGATTTATTTTCAGGGATTTTATTAAAGCAAACTACGTAAACATTAAGCGTGAAAATCCTAAAATGCCGATTCTGATACGCGAATGCAGTGGGGTACAGCCGCGCGTATGGGCCCGCTACGGTAAGACATTAAAGCTGAGAGGTATCTTCGTGCTTTGTTTTTGCTGTCCAGAATGATACAAAAGCGTCTCCATTGAATCCGTTGACTCACGGATGGTACGTGTATCCTAAAACTGAAAAAATAAATAGAATTCCAGGAACTGCAAGTCAAGAGAATGAAGAATCCTAAGAACTTCTGTAGCAATAGAAGATATCTCCTTCTATAAAATCCTATTTATATTTGTATTGAACATATGTGCGTGCTCACCATTATTGAAGGGACTTACTTTTCACAGCCATTATTTAAGTTCCATGAGCATTATTGCCATCCCTCCCCCTAAATTACAGATAAAGGAAGTGAAGCATCGAAGGACCTGACCAATATGAATGCCACTGAAGTCCTTGAAGCTATCAAGACTCTGGTTAAATAAAGTACTGCTTCACTTGTTCTGTAGTTTAGATACAGAATTCTAAACATATGTAATCATATAGGCCATATTATCTAACTTCAGTACCAATCACAATTCCATTTAAATTACAAAAGATTTTACACCATTAAAGATTGTTCAGTGGTTGTGAGGAAACCATAGCATGGTGCTAGGATACTTTGTCGTACCCACCTGGCTGGCTGCCACCCTCAAGTTGAAAATCTGTCGCCAACCACCTATCGGTGTGTTCCGACAGCTGCACTTGAGAGCCAGTTCCTTCTAGGCTTTGTGTGATTACCACCTTCGGCCACATCATCACTTTTCATGGTGAGGTTGCAGTCAAACAAATTTTGTTGCATGATAGATGTGTCATTTTAGTTTAGTAATTTGATGAATTTAGAATTCCATTACTTTTATTATTACTATTAATTTATACCCGCATTTATAGTATGGAGGTGTACTGATAATATTTAGGTATAAACCATGTGCAATCTTATTTAAGTCTGTTAATATCTTGTCAAATGTTGATTTCAGAGCGTGGAGCAGAACGAAGCACCCCACTTACAAACTTGGGAGCCAATGATGTCCTGGAAGCTATCAAACAACTTGTGAAGTGAATTAAAAGTTTATTTATTTAATTTAATTATGTATATATACAATAGCAAATAGCATGAGTGGTTTTATTTATATTTCAATAAATCACCCAACCTGTGTTGTGGCTTTCCTAAAGAGATGGTATCCTTCAAGGCCTTATGTGCTTACCAGTTACCTTCAGCCATATCATCACATGTTACAATGAAATAGCCTGGTGTTAAGCGGTTAGCATAGCCATACTGACGCAGGATCACAACAAATTTACTGGCTGCCATATTCTTTAAGATGGGAGGTACTTCCCAGTTGAGCTGCTCTTTTAGCAAAAAATAATGGGGTCAAACTAAAGACTAGAAAAAAACAAAGAAAAAATTGAAGATTTTAGTTAAGAGTAGAGAATTCAAAGGACATATTTATAGAAATAATTTATTCTCCTTAAAATCAACTACCAAAATCCTAATATAACAGTCTGTCGAAAACAACAATCTAAAATCTACTTACAAAATATTGACAACACATTATTGGGTTTCAATTGTATAATTTTTTAACTATTTATTTTTTATTCTAGCATAATTATGATTTTATATTATGGAATTGACAGTAATAGTTATATCTATTATGCTGGACAACAAGTATATTCTAATAACTAATTAGGCTACATTCTATTTAAAAAAATATAAGTATTTAGGAAGGACTTAGTTACTTATCATATAAAATAAAACAAATTGTGCTATAATGAGTTATTAATGCTATTGTACTGCTACTATAACTTTTATATAAGCTCTAAGTTGTTCTGGGTAGTTTCTCAAAATCAATTAATTATTTACCTGGTGATTATTATCGTGTATAGTAAGTGGCATTAGTTGTGAGCACTCTTTTAAAACATAAAGTTATTATTGTTGAATACGATCACGTGACGGACTTTTTGGCGGGAACTCGCAGTGACGTTGCGTTTTCATTTTTATTTTCATTAATTCGTGTATTTTGAGTTTTATTGCATATTTTCGGTGGTATTTTATCCAATAAAGATCAATCCATGTGCACCAGTGAAGTGAATTGAAATGAATGATGTGTATCGTGTCTTTTCAAGTTGTCTCAAAAAGTCCGTAAAGAGTTTTAGTATATGACCACCAAAGATTTTCATAGGGCATCGTGCCTCTACTCTATTGATGACCACCATTGTAGTAAAACGACTTTATGGACGGTGACTGACTGAGGACTATGTGAAAGTGATTTATTGTGACTAGAACTTATAATATAACTGGAAATTGGCAAAATACACAAGCCGTGAGACGCCATTGAATGAAAAAAAGGTCACGTGACCTTATTTAATATACATTGCAACTTTAATAACTTAACTTTAAGAACTTTTAAACTTTATCTTCAAAAGTGTGCTAACGACTCGTGCCGCTTACTATATCTGAATGTAATTAACAAAATTATATATATTAAGTTCACAATTATATTTAAATAAATAGTCGATTTTGTTTCAGATAAGTAAATGTTGTGAAAATCATTCATGCAGTTAGATGTAATCAGAAAGTATAAAGGATTTTTCATGTCTACAGAGTAATGTGATATTCTGTAACTATATCAATTAAAATCTTCATAATGTCTACTCTTACAGATATTATTGTACGAAAATTCACTGGATCCCCTGGGGACTAGTATTGGCTTGCCTAGGGTTGCCAGGTCAAATCCGAATACCAGACCAGCTACTTTAGCCGGACACTTGTTGACAAAGTCGGACGGACACCGTTAGTCTATTTTTAAGATTTTTTTGTATTAGTATTAATAGCACAAAAAAATTAAATTGTCTTGGATTTTTCGATCTTTTACCATAAAATCTGTTTAAATTCTAATAAAATAAAAGTGACTGATCAAATATAAAAAGCTGGACAGGCCAGACACCGTCAAATTTTCGCATCCAAAAAGCCTGTTTTCGGCCTGTTTATATTTGGACTCCTGGCAACTCTTGGCTTACCTAACAAATGTACGCTTCGGTAACAGTCATAAAACGATCTTCCTTATAACTTGCATTGTTTGTGTTTATAGAAATTCACTCGATAAAATAACTGCCGCAACAATATAAAAAAAATATCACGGTCACTGGAAGGCTGGTAGGCCGAACAGTTCAGGCTTGAATTTGGCTAATGTTGGCAACACTAGGGTAGCATGTTTGGTCAATCTTTTGTCCAAGTGAGGGTCAGGCACCATGACCGCTTGCATGCCTGCTGATATGCCTGCCGTCACGCCGTGGGGAGAGTCTTCGAATACTAGGCACTAGAAAAAAAAAACAATTCATAAGTTCAGTAGTACGCAACTGATATGGCTTACCGATTGTGCAGAAGATACATTTTCAAAGCGCGGGAAATGCTATTATTGGTCGGCTGCTGCCGCCATGTGTGCGGAGAGGCGTGAATTGCGAGTGAGACGGAACTAACAGCTGCAGTGTATTATGAACCTTATAGTAGTGATCTAAGGTTGATTGTAAGTTTTAAGCATTTTTTCGTTAATTTTCGGGGCCATGCTTTCTTTTCTGTGCGAACGAAGATTCACGACGCGCCTTATCTAGCGTTATCTTAGCGTTTGGTACTACTGTACCTACTTAGTATGTACACTTACAGTCAAAGACATAAATATGTATTCAAAACAAATCGCTCTTAAACTTTTCATTTAAATTTTAAGACAGACTCGCAATTTTACCCCACTAGACTTATTCGGGTTTTCTGAAGCCGCAGGTCTATGCCAATAAGCCTAATAATAATATACAACGAAGTCGGTCAACGCGTACGTCCCGCCTGATGGTAAGCGGTTTCCGCAGCCATATGGACGCTTGCAACACACGAGGCAACACTCGCGCCCACGAGGCCACGACACAATCGAGCTCTCGCTCGCTTATTCACGCGCAGGAACACAACATAAAGTTATTTGGCTGCGGTATTCTGTAAGGTGGAGGTATGCACCCAGTCGACCTGCTCGCTGAGCGAATAAATGCTATGCTCTACCTCTCTTCTATGTACATATTACTTTAAATCTACATATTAGGTACCTAGTATGAAGGCGATGATAGTGTTTTCAGACTGTTAACAAAAGGCATGATATGATTCAAACTGATTCAACATCCTCACCTTAGAAGGATCAGGTTTGTCTGGAAACCTGGATGCAGCAACCAGGAACACATCTGGATGTGGCTTCCCGAACTTGACTTCCTTGTCCGTGCTGCCCATGACCATGTGATGGAAGTACGAGAACAATTCCTTATGTGCTGCTATTTTAGTCTTCACTGATCGATCGCTAGACGACGTGGCTACTGCGAAGGGCACTTTAGTTTTGTGGAGGTGCCGTATTAGTCTTTCTGCTCCTGTAAATAGATATGAAAATGTATTGACGTTAAAAGGTTAATTTGTGTCCATCATAGCCACGGTTAATTTAAACCACCAGGATTGGCTATATCTGGTTGTAGCCTGTTCGTTTAGTTAGGTTTTTTTATATGACTACGTGAGTGTACAAGCGTAAGGCCCACCTGGTGATAAGCTGTTACAGTATGAGGCACGAGTGGTGAGCACAGATAGGCAGTAGTGGGGGCAAGTTCACGCATGTACACTTTTGGCCAAATCACAGTAGCCAAATGACACGCGAGAATCCAATAGACGACGAGCATCGACTGACGAACCAATCGTGTGCAGCTCGCCGCTCCCCCTTCTTCATTCCGCCAAACAGACCGATAAATTAACTACTGCTCAGGTGTCAATCCGTGCTCACGACTCGTGCCCCTTACTATACCAATGCTTGTGATGCTAAGGGAGGTCCATCACAACACAATCGACACTTGTTACACCCGGGGCATCACTCGGGCGTTACCAATGAGCTCCAGCAACCTTACTCACACGCAGGTACAGTCGAGGACATAAATATGTATACACTTAGTAAAATTCAACAACGGTTTCCTCTTAAACTACTGATTGAAATTATGAGATATTATAAAGGCAGAATCTTCTAACATATACTATTATGATTTGTGTAATAGTTTAACACTTAAATGTTAAACATGCGAGAAAATCGCTTTTGAATTTCAAAAAGTGTATACATATTTATGTCCTCGACTGTACATAACATTCAGACCTGTTATTTGAGTGCGGAATTATGAAAGGTACCCCAGAAGAACTGCTCTTTGAGCAAACCTCTCAAAACTAGTGTTACCCGTGTATAAATATGGGCTGATCACCTCATACCGAGAATCGACGCGACGCTGCGCGCACTTTTTAAAATAAAAATTCGGGTATGCCTTGCGGCAGCATGAGTCATTTGTCACGAATTCTGTCACTGAATGTGCACCTTTTTGTGTAGTAAATAAAGTTCAATATTCATTTGCTATCTAAACTTGCCGCGTCGCGCCGCGTCTCGGTGTGAACTGACCCTAAAAGTTTACCAAGTAAAACTGGCATGTAGTAATATGGTTCTTTGCACGTAAAAAATCAATTGTTAAAGCACCAAAAAAATGTTTCCCAATCAGATTAGCATTTTCAAACATTACGAACTCTTTAGCTTTACGAAATTAGTATAGATAATGTAATAATAAAATTTTAAATAACATTTATCACAACATAATCAACAGCAAATTAATCATTGTATGCAAATAATGATGGACTTTGATAAGATACTTTTGAAGTGGATTCCATTATCAATGACAAGTTTTTATACCATCTTGAATGTTCCAGTCTATCAATAACTAAAGAATACATACCTAGAAGCAAAGTTCGTCAGTTCGAATTATACAATGATTTTTTTAATAAAAATATTTTACCTTAAGACCAGATTATTACTATAATCATAATAAACTTAAAATTGGTACATAATATAGGGTTGAAATTAGACAATTGTATTTCATGTTAATAACATTGATATTTTTTAAGCAGTGATATAATACTTATTGTGTCCAATTTTAAAAGGAATAAATATTGGAGTTTGAAGTTTCATCACTTCTCATATACCTACATGACATCCTAACTTAATATTATAAATGCGAAAGTGTGTTTGTTTGTTTGTTTGTTACGCCATGACGCCTCAACTACTTAACGGATCATCATGTAATTTGGCATGCAGATAGCCTATGGTCTGGAGAAGGACATAGGCTACTTTTTATACCAGGAACGCGGGTGAAACCGCAGGGGACAGCTAGTTACATTATACACCATTCCTCCAATATTTGGTGTTATACAAAAGCTTCTGAATCACCCCTATTCTCTAGCTGTCTGTACCAATTCTAAATTCTGCAATTTGTCTAAATTGTTTATCACAGGTCTGTCAACCCTATTATTGTTTTTTTATGTCTACTTAAGTATATTGAGTGCAAACAAACCGTCTAAAAGTGGTGCTCCAGCCAGCATTGTGTCTCCGAGCACCAACAACTGATCTCTGAACTCATTCGGAGTGATTGGTAAGCTTAATTCCTTGCATAAAATCTCTGAGAGACGCTGTTCCGTACCACCGAGGACCTTCATCATGAGTTCATCCGTGTATTGATGCCCATATTTGGCACACAGTTGAGTTATCATTTTCTTGTAAACTAGTTCAGTATCTATAAAAATGAGAATATTCTTGAAAATAAAAGATTTATGCTTTTAACTACAATTTTTTTATGGGTTCATAGCTAAGTTGCTAAATGGACCCTATTATTAAAGGTGCGTTCGAATTGGGGTATGGTAGCAAAAATAACAGTCCAAAATGCCAAAAACGATCACAACTGGCGTTCGATTTGGAAAGTTGTGGGCGAAATTGGCGTTTTGAACTGTTTTCGTTCACCGTTCGTTTTGCTTGGAAACAGTTAAAAACGACATCATGAACTGCAAATTTTGACCCACCTCTGAGGCAGGGTCGTTTGTGATCATATTTTGACATCTTTAAATCTGACAGATGTTTCGGAAAATTCATACGGGAAGCGAAAATTCTAATTTTTATTGTGAAATTTTATAGAAATACTAACAGGCAAGAGAATAATTTGTTAGATTAACTTTGTTTAATGATTAACTGAAGGAAAAAGGTAGTTTGAGACAAGTGACAAGCAGGCGATGAGCATGCAAATGTCATTTTTGTATCTAATCGTTCGATTTGGTACATATCGTGTGGCAAAAGTTGCAAAATTGTTGAAATTTTCCAATTCGAACGCTTAAACAAAAATGCCCATTTTGAAACTGTTAAAAACGACATCACTCCAATTCGAACGCACTATAAGCCTATGTAGTATGACTGTCTGTTACAGGACAATATCTTTCTAAAAATATAGGTAGCCAAATGGTACAAAGTATATGTCCACCTTTATAATGAAAACAACACATTACTAATTTCGTAATTACCTTTTTGATTTCTGATTCCGGTGAATACTCTGTTACTACAGAGTATTCACCGGAATCAGCCCAAGTTTGACGCTTGAATGTATTACCATTTTTATAGATTTCTATAGAGGATGAAAATCATTAAAAATATTACCTTTATAGAAAACTACACATCTCAAAACACAAATTTGATATAACATTATAGGTAAATCGACGTAAATGAAAAAACAAAATTAAAAAGGTAATTACGAAATTAATAAAGAGTATACAAAAATCTAGTCTTTGTTCAATTTATTACATTGCAAATTTTCCCATTGACATTGGGTTATGCGACCACAAAATTGAGTTGGTTTTATTTTCAATGTACCGAAGCCTCTGCATGAAAGTTAGACTCACACTTGGCTCTGTTTTTTTTTTCTATTTTTAAATTATCAATGGAAACACTGGCATACATTTATAATAGATTTTTTATAGTAGGTATGACTGAATTAATTCTATTGATTAATATATGTATATAATCAAGAATGTTTTATTATAACCTTGTATTACATTATCATTGACAACAGAGTGAAAGGTCGCAGTCAAAAGTAAACTTACCTAATATGAGTCCGTCCATATCGAAAATACAATGAGTGACCTGTTTGTAATCCTTGGTGGAATACAATCTTCTTCCAATTGCGTTAGAAACAGTTTTTAATAAATAAACCCTCATGGTTGCACCGGTTATGTAAACACTTCTCAAGCGAGCGAAACTTTTAAAATAATGTCAGTGTTGTGGTTTCTAGAGGTTGTTTTGACAGTCGACCGAAATTCCTCCTGCAAATGCACAGCACTTTTTGGATTAACAGATTGCCGAATATAGCAAAGTAAACACAGATTAGAGAGTAAAGTTTGATAAAAAATCTTAATGCTTCATTACAGTTTCTAGAAACAATTACAGTCAAAATAAAACTTATAAGTTTTTTAGTGACTGAATTAAAATTCATTGATAAACTAAGAGTTAAATACTTACTCAAAGGATAAAATAATAAACTGAACAAAAGTTTATGATGAATGAAATATTAATGAATAAATAAAAAATCTAACAAAATAAACGTCACATTTGCTAAGTAGCCAATGATAGGCCAGATTTTTTATTTACTATTTTTACATTAGGAATATTAGCCAATTACACATCTCTCCAGTTAAATGGGATTTTTAATCTATGGTTCGGTGTCTTGGTCCACAAACTAAGTAGAGATACTACGCATCAGACAGACATGTCAGTACATGCTGTTTCAACCTTAGAGAAATCCAGAACATGACAGTTTTTTTTTTTTAATTTTGTCGGGTCGGTTGTTGGTTTTTTTTATTGACCGAAGTATTTAGGCAAAGGAATCAGAATTCAACAGCCTAAATGTGTAGTAGGTAGGTACCTAGCCTTTCAAAACTTTTATGTATTTGTTTGATATTTTGGACAGAGAAATAAAATACACTTTCAAGGTAAAGCCCTTTATTCAATTTAGGCCCCAGAAGGGCACTTATACATATACTCTATATATTTTTGGACAATCTGACAATATTGGCTATTTTTCCAATTATTAACAATAAAAAAAATACCTAAGCAGTTAATACATACGAAAAAATAACATGAAAATAATAATAAAAAAAAACAATAACCTAAACAACACACGACTATCTATATCATAAAGGTATATTTGTTACCAGAAATGTATAAATGGCAAATATCTGTAAAAAAATATTAACTTAACAAGCTTTCCAGCCTTATTATAACAACTTAATAACAGTTAATAAGGTTGACATTACTGTGAAAATAATTGGGCACAACTTTTAGCCACTGGTGAAAAATCTGTACACACGGCTACCGATCAAGCTATACATTTCTAGTATAAGCTGACCTCCCATAGTACGGAAATCCTATACAATGCGAGATCAGCTTATACTGGATATTTATAGCTTGATCTGTAGCCGTGTGTACATAAGTATGAATACTGAATTTCAACTCAGTGGTACAACACAGTTCGCGTTCAGTACAAAATAGTGTCTTACATAGGTCTAAAACGACAAAACCAGCATGGCTACATTCGGGTTGATCAGAGAAGAACAAACATTGTTATAAAATTATGCAAATTACAGAATAAAATCTACAAAAAATATTTAATTTACCAGTGGCTTGTTCCAATTGTCCTGTGTGTGCAAAAGCAGAGACAGAAGTGGATGTTGAAGGCATATGAAAAAGATCTGTAAACACATTAAAATGTATTAACTTAACAAGCCTTACTATAACAACTTAATAACAGGTGAAAATATAGCTCAATTAAACTAGCTTTCAAAAAAATAAAACATTGAAATAAGTCTTTTTAGCTCTACAATACATGTATTGTGTACCTGTACACAATACATGTTAAACTTATAGGTAACATTGTTTTATCCCATTCCCATTGTTTGCATCGGACGTTAAACATGATAAACAATAAGGTAATTCAACCGATCCAAATTATGTATTATCGGTTAATGTTTAGTTTATCATATAATTTTAAAACTTTATTTAAATATAATGAAACAACATTTATAACTATTAAAGTGTTAATTCCCTTAAAGAATAATAGTTCAAGAGGAGTAGAACAAATATTTACCAGAAAGTGGCATGTTATGCTTCAGTACAGTGGATTGTACTTTTGGTGCTGCACAGTATGTATAGTCGTAGTGCCTTTTACGTACATATGAGTGATCAGTAGGTTTGTGTTCTGAAAAAAAAAGGAAAATTATTAATAGTTATAACTACCGTTGCCAAAGAGTTTTTATTATATTTATTTAACACCTCTGAATCTCAAATGATGCGAATGTTAAATTTAAAATATTTATCTTAAAGCACTTTCTTAATAATTAAATTTCTTTTTACATGCTTGTAATTTTTATGTTAGTACCTACTTGTTATACCTAATTTATTTTATAATTTAAACCTATTTATTTTTCTTGTACAGTGCTCATCCGTCTTTCGGCGGTGTTTGTAAATTTATGTGGATATATAAAGTATTTATGTAGTTACCTAGCTGTTAGTTTTCCTTTGATCATAAAATAAAATACAGATAATCTTCAACTAAGTATTATACTTAATATATATAATTCAACAAGTTCAATTTAGGTATTTGGGAAGTAAGATCTTATTAACATACCTTTATCATCAATTATGCTTTTGAGGAAATACCATCCTCAATTTCAAGTAAGTTGTCTGGCTTTTCTATGGCCGCTCTACCCTATGCTAATCCCGCGACTTGTCTTGTCAATCACTTTGGAATACAACACATACATTTCAAAAGTTTAAGTAACTCACAATGCACTATTAAAATAAAAAATAATCTAAATACGTCCTGTCGTAAGTAAGCACTAATGTTCCCAATGTATTATATTACTTTTTGTTCAATGTTGTTCAAACGTTCTTGCGTAAATTAACAGTAGATTTATAACGTCCTCTTTCGTAGATAACTTGCAGTATTTGATAACACTAATCAAGACTGGAATAATAGCGAAACGGGATTATTGAATTATTGATTGATTACTATGAATGATCAGCCATTATCAATGACGTAATAATTGTAATGACGGACGACACAAAATGGTGGCCCTTGTAAGGCGAAGCAGGGGGCAGGACGAGGGAGAGTGGGACGCGTAAACGCCACGTAATACATTGCTCCCACAGACTACATATGTTTTCTACGGTTCAATATTTTAGTTCCATCATTACTAGCCGTGGTCTTGGTCTTACTAGTTCAAGAATGGAATCGATAAGAAAAAATAGGTAACTCAAAATAATTAAAAAACAGTAGCTTTCTAATAAAACTTTTTAAGATGATATTGTTTTGATTGATTTGATTGTTTTTTGATTTTATCTAACATTATTATTATAATTAAGTTACGATATATTTATGTTGGCAATGCTACATTCATGCTACATTGCTCGCTTTTGGCTTTTGGCTAACTTCAGTCGGCCAGTGCAGCGCAGTCAAGCTGCGACCATCATGGATCGCAGTTGAAACGTCGCGATCTGTGCGTATGGCGTTTACAGTACCGCAAATTTAAGTTTCAACTAAAAGCCATTCAACTTTATTTCTATTTATGAACAATTTATAAGAGTGTAAATTAATTCACGCTTAAAAAAATTACTCGCCGCGTTGCGAACATGGCTGTGAAAGAGTGTTGTTGTGTTAAACTGTCGCCTAACAAAAAATCGATTTTCGGATTGAGAATGAGGAACCAAATATGGTATTTAACGCTGGCTGCGTGTTTCTTGGCGGTCGCTGCTGCTGCCGATACAGAAATAACGTGTGCAAATGTGAAAAGTATTTTTGAAAAGAAGAAAATGTTGTCGGCGGTAGACATTCAAACTCAACCAAACTCAGGTGAGTACAATCACGCGCTATTTCACAGCTGAATGTGATATTTGTGATAATGAAACGATAATGCATGATTATATTATTAGAATATATTGCTTTACCTATGTTTGTTTTATAAAACTAGTTATGCCAACATATTATAGCTGACACCACGTACATAAATGTGTAGTTTTATTGCTTCAAAGGCATTTTACTACCTAGTTACTAGAAAAGTAGACCGTAGTCGATTTTTAAAATAGCTCAGATCATGTTGTTTTTCTCTTTAATCTTTTTTAGGTTACATTACAGTATTATGTGGCAGTAAACTTTGTTACGTCTTCCTGTTTATATGAGCCATATATTGGTCAAAAATCAGCATCAGCCTTAATCTTCATAATGGTGACTATGACTTCTTCAAGCGATGTTTGTAACTTGGCTAATTATACAAAAAAACTGATTTGCAGTCACTAGAACCTTAGCTCCTTCTATTTATCGATTATCTATCATAGATGGTAATCTTTATTGTTATCTGTCAATCCATCAAAGCAAACTAAAATATGATTGAAAATTACGCCACCGACAACATTTCTACAATGAAATTAACAATGGAGGTAACCTCAAAGAATCTGTATAAATGATGATAAAAAGACAAATCTTTTGTCTTCGGCAATTTTATAAGGGTTAATGTAGAATACTTGACTTACTATCAAGTAAAATCACACAAAGAAGTTAATCTGCAAAGTGCAAGTTTTTAATTAAGTTTCATCATGAAGAAATTATAAGATGAGTTGAATAAATTATATTACATACTTACCCATTATTTAAAATTTTCAATTTAAGCCTATTACAGCAAGTAATTCGACGATTACACGCAAAATATCTAATGTTTTGCTAATAAAAGAATCAGAAAGCCCAAAAGCTATTGGTACTATAGAACAAAAAGCCATTGTGAAGACCAGTGATAAGAGGCTTATTTTTTACCTGTTAAACAAGACGAGACAAGAATGCTTGAGGCCTTCCTAAATGCTTATAATCCGAGATTCCTTCAGGCCATTCCCAGACTTATTTATTTGGTAGGTACTATATTATTCTCACTTATGTTAATATCCCTATTCAATGAAAATGTACCTTTTTATCAATAATTATTAAATTTGCGAGAAACTAAAGTTTCCCCATTTAGACAAATAACAGTAATCGCGTCTCGAACAGTGTTTAAATAATTATATTTAAAGGCTCTTAGTTTTTACAACATTTGCAAACACTTCATAGTTAAGCTTTAATAACTTCATCTCCGAGGTTTTCATTTCGTTTTAAATTAAGGAAGGAATATTATATTTTGTTGGTGTAAAAAGTATCACACCAATATATATACAAAATAAACACTGAGAGAGAATACTTATTACAGAAAGTAGACATTTGCAGGTAAGCCATAGATTGTACAAAAATTGCAGCTGCATATATCAGTAAAGTTTACTCTTTTGCAGCCGACCTTCAAATCGTAATAGTTCAACAAAATAAACATCTTCTAAAAGTTAGTAACATGTTTCATGTAGGTGTAGTTGATCGAGTAGGCGAGTTGTGAAATGAATACACAGATTGCGACATAAACAGATAAAATAGCTGTTTCTGCAAAGCTAACCTTTAGAGTATCTTGTCTTCATAATATCTTGAATGTTAAACTTTATAATATTGTAAATAAAGCTTATTTTTGAATGAAACATCGTTGGCAATGTCAAGTAATATCAAACTTGAAAGCTTGGTCAGCAGTGGGCAGCAGGTACGGGAAATGCGCGTGGGCAAGGCATTTACATTACGGAAGGCTCACACACAATTTGACATGGTTTTCAGACGTTTATTCGGATTTATGTAAGCCTACAACTGGAAATACAATAAAGCTCCTTAGCTGTCAGAACTCTATAAGAAAGATAATCTTAAATATAAAAGTAGGCGAACAATGAAGAGATTTATATGCTCCTTAAAATTGGAAAGTAATTAATAGCGATGTTGTTTCACATAAGTTATGAATACCACCAACCAGCTCTTCGGCGTTGTAGGTACAGTCATTAAATCTTCCTTTATTTGGCATTCGAAAGTAAATGCCAAACATCGTTTACGCTCGTCGATATAATCGTCGAACAATAATTCTGTGAAAATTTACAGTCACGGACGCGGAATTTGGCACGAAAAATCTCTTTGGTATCTTCCCACGAATGTCATTACACTTACTTGAGTAGCTAATTTAGCTGTCAAATAATATGCTCCTTGTATCATCTTCAAAACTGATGTGGTAATTTCATGAGCACAAAATTAAATAATGACAATATTTAATGAGATCCAATCTCACACACACGAACTGCAAAGGTATTCCATGTAGCTTTGAAGTTGAAACCATCCCATCAGTTTATGTAAACTGATACAACCTACTCGTGGAGCTAAAACAACCTCTCGATCTAATAACACTAATCGATTTGTTTTTTACTAAATTGACTCATGTGTTTAACTTAAAATATTCAAGGTCTGAACTTTATTAATAGTTTATCTTTCATCGCGACGGCAGTGTGTTATTTATACGCAAATATATCAATTTTATGCGTCGCCAAAGGTAATTGAATGGAACCTGTGAGATCAAATAGATACCAGTTTTTGCTATTAAGATGGAAGCTGCAGCTGAAGAGCGGAGTCGACGCCGCATTTCCCAATAAGGCGACAGTCTGATAGATCGGCTGGTACCAATACCAACGTGGCACTATCAAGTTTTACAAAGTATTTTGCATGCCTTGCAGGTTGTTTAGCATGCAATACTCGATCGCCGGGACTTCTAACGGGTGACTTGTCGCGACAACTACCGGCATTTATACACGACAAACGGTCGTATATATTTAACAAGCCCAAAGGAACTTTGAATTTATGATTTGAATACAGGCCGGAAAGGAGTACAATGAATCACTGCAACAAATTAAGTTGTGTTTTCGGTGCTGCCATCCGCTAGATTTTTGCATCACCATACAATACACAGTCTAAACTTCTAAAGGCTAGGTTAGTACTTATTGGTATGCTTGTATGGACTTAGAGCTATACAGTAAGTAATTTCCAAAATTCTAGGCCATTTTATTAACTGTTATTGGAGACGTCAAGGATATGGAGGCTATGGTATTCTTTTGTAAGTTTACCTACTACCTCTAAAATATCGACAAACTTAATGTTAGAGACATTTAAAATTCCAAAGCAAATCCAGTCAATCATCAAACAGTAACGATGTGGTTAGTAAATAAAAAACGTAATAGACTATAATATATTGGTGGAACGTGTACTTAAATCTCGGCATAGCTTAATTGGATACAATGATAATCATTCTACGATCTCAATCATTCATCAACATTTCTTTAAAATATTTTGAAAGCTTGTGAACCTTGATATAGAGTTTGTTTGCCTTTGATTTCTTAACACAAAAATCCCTTACTATAAAAAGTGTCATAAGGATGGACATCGTTATCATAGGACGGTGTATCCTGTTTGGTTAAGTACTCACTTTCTAAACTAGAACATCTATCATAGCTGTCACAGGAGTCATATTTATAGATAACGAGAATACCCCGTGGGGAAGCAAACCGAAATAAAATAGGTTGGCGCTGTTATAAAAAATATAAAAAGACAAAATAGGTACACCTAGGTAATTTTACTTTAAATTCTCAAATCTACCTTGAAAATAATATATTAATTTCATTAGGAGTTAAACGTTTTAGTTTTACAAATTCATTACAAAACAAGAATCAACTAGTTGTACAGTTCCACCATAAAACGTGTATTTTTTGCTGCATGCATCTTTTCTTTCGAAACCTTTTTTTTTAACAAAAACTCCCAGGTATGCAAGTAAAGCTACCGAGAAACTCTCACCTTTATTAAATGTTTGGTATGACATACAAAATCGTTCAGTGGGTGGACTGGTTGACAGCGAGTGTTGAGTAAACAGCAACCGAGGTCGACAACCCTGCGGAACCGACGCCCAGTCTTATTGATTAGAGTCCAAGTGATTACTAATTTATCAGTTCGCGTACTACTGAGAATCTTCGCTTACTTATTTCTTGGGTACTGTCCTTTGCGGTAAAGCATTCGATGTAAAACTTGAAAATTGAATTTTTAAAGTTATAACGTTTTCCTTGAAGGGTGACAGCTTAGAGGTGACAGCAACGGCTATTTGGCGCGAATTTAAAACTCTTTGAAAAGCTCTATTGCGCTCTACGCACAATTACTTTCAAATTAACTAAGAATACTATGATAAACGATTTATCTTTCTTACCAATAAAAAGATCCTTTTATAAAGCGTTTCCAATCCAATAGCGAATTATCACATACCTACGATACTCGATGAATAAATCCTATTGTGCCTCGTATTATTTGGGCTTTCACGGCGTACCCTTTCAATCAAGCTAACTGAATAGGGCTCCATCAGTCACAGGGCACGTCAACCTTTTATGTCGTAGGTATATAACCTCTTATTCTGTAATTAGGCCCGCGGATTCCAGAGAACAGGATGTTTAGTACAATGCAGAGTTTTTGCAGGGATTTTTACATCTGCTTTTTTTAATAAGTACAACTGCATTCTTAGTTTTTTTGCCGATAAGTAGGTACATACTTACATGAATCTTAAATGTATCGTTCTTCCTTTCAAGATGTTATATTATTAAGAATATTTATTCGTATAATTGACCTCATCGGGTCATCATAATGTAATAAATGACCATTTGTGAAGAAATAACTCGGAATGTGTAATAATTATTTATAAAAAACATAAGGTAGGTGGCTACATAGGAAAGTATAGGTACCACATAGACGTATAGGTACCTGGTCTACCATTTAAAACTAGAACAGTGGCCCGAGTGCCAATGCCAACCCTACTCTTAGTTATAGGTGCAGTGCAGATATTGAACCAGTCCATCCGAGTCCGTCTGTCTGTTCGTGCGTCGTCGCGGACATTAACTCTCTCTCAGTAACTTTGGAAGGGCCAATCTCGCCTTTTGATAATTTTATGTCCATATCTAAATATCCATTTCGAGCTCGAATGAAGTCAACAAGTTGATTGTTTAACACTCTCGGATTCGAAGTCGCTGATTTTGGAATAGATTGATGCTTCAGTTATCCAGGGCTGCGTTCAGTAACTACACACCGGGCGACCGGTGCGATCGTCGGACGACGTCCGACACATACTATTG
The DNA here is from genome assembly GCA_947623365.1 of Achlya flavicornis. Taxonomy (NCBI): domain Eukaryota; kingdom Metazoa; phylum Arthropoda; class Insecta; order Lepidoptera; family Drepanidae; genus Achlya; species Achlya flavicornis. The sequence continues at coordinate 15,658,991 of OX392470.1, read as the reverse complement.
AACTGTAACTGAACGGTACGATGATCGTCGGGCGATCACACGGCGTTGTTACTGAACGCAGCCCTGTGTCAGATATGGGTAGGGTTTCCACCTATCCGGGTTTCCCGGATTTGTCCTTGTTTAGAGGGCGTCTGGAGAGCGTCCGGGCGGGGTTTAATTTTTTGCCCGGGTTTAAAAGTTTTCAATCAACAACAATCAAAACTTTTTTTTTATTTTACTGAGTAATTTAAAAAAATTGCGCTGGGGCTTGCTTGGGGCTGCTGACATTTTGAAGAGACTACCTATTATGTCAAATTTATTTCAAATGGCACATGAGGTCGATTGAGAACATACAATATTATATAACGTTTTCGGCAAGTTTAGTTTATGACAACATATCAATTAGAAAAAACCATAAAATGTTATGAAAGAACACCCATGCCGCATATCAATGGCAAAGTCGTAAATATTATAGGTACTTATGAATAGATTAAATGGATCGTTAAATTCGGCTCAGGATTGTCCTAAACACAGTCGAGGACAGATATTACGTAAAGTGGAGAAGTATTCCCATTTGCGCACCGTTTTTTTTAGCACCGATCCTATTCCCTTTTCAAGACCGATGCATATATATAGTAGTGCATATTATAGTTATATTTGTACTTATCATTTATTATCAATAATAAAAATAAAAAAAATGAATCGGTATTCATATGGGAACAAAAATTTAAACTCTCAATAATAAACACGGTTTTAATCCAGTACGGTGACCATGGACTTTAATTTCGTGTAAAGCCTTATCAAGCCACCCACGAATGGATGTTAGCAGAAGGGCCTATGAACGGCCTAGTGTGTTACAATTGAGTGTCGTGTACTACTCGCTCCTGTATCTCTGTAGACATTGAACGGCGTTATATGGCTTATCTATTCACGGCTTAATCTCCCAAGAAGCAATAACTATGGATTATTATGGTCGAGTGCCACAGAAATTAAAATTCGAGTGCATTCAAATCTTAACTAAAAATAACGTCATGGAGAGTTTCGTGTAAAGTAGGTAATCCGGAAAATCATCATTTTCAGCCAGTGGTTTTAGTACCAAAGAGTTTTTAATACTGAACCGGACATTCCAACGGGTGAGGCAGGTGCCGACCTGTCGCCGTCGGTCGCCGGACCGGTCCGCGCCGTGGCATTGCCCGCAAAAAATGCATTCGACATATTTTTGCCAGTGTCATTGGCAATCGGTAAATAAATTGGCGATATGTTGGCGATCCAATTTATGCGATAATTAATTCTTGAATTTAAAATTTTGATCTTAATTTATAGAAGAACTTCTCCGCACGTGGTGTTATTAATCAATGGTTTAATTAAATTTTTGTCTAAATATTTACACTTCATGTCAAGCGTTGTACGCTGCTAGCTGAGTGCCATGATAGTTAATGATAGGATTGTCAAAATATTTACTTCGCAGTGTTGTCATTCCGAATTTTTATTTAATTATCTATAGATAGGATAGGTAGGAATGATATCTCTAACCAATTGTTTTTTTTGTTTTGTTAATAACTATATGCCGCTAGAGTATTATTTATCTTATAGTTAGGTACCTACGATTACTAATTAAATGCCTACCATTAATCGAATCATACATTATGTAGCAACCACTAAGTATACCAAACCAATAGTTATTATAAACATTCGATGGTAGTCTGTGCGTTCGGTAGGTTTTTTGTTAGGTTAAATGTCACTATGTGTCACTCACATCTTATAGTCAAGTGTCACTTATTCAAAGTGACATATTCTGATAATTTAATATTTCATAATTGTACAAGTACTTATGACTATAACTATGCCGACAGACAGACACGACTGTCAGCCGCGAACACAGTCATTTATGCAAAAACCACTTTTGCTGAATAAATTATTGAGATATTATCTTAATTATACTATCAGGACCACTTTGCCATCAATGTTGATTATCTAAATAAAGTTCTTTGTCGGTTTCCTCGTGTTTATTTTAATCTCACCTCCGATTTTATAGGATTGATGTTTTATTTATAAACGGTTGCACTTTTGTTATTTTTCGTTTCTGAAGTTTATAGAGAATGGTATCTATAAAAAGGAAAGTTCAAAGAAAAGTACCTACCTACAGTTTCTGTTAGTTTATGAAACGTAGGTACCTACTTATTCAGAAGTTCCTGTGCTAGAAACAGTGATTATTATAAACAAAAAGTTTTAAAATGTACTTAGGTAGGTACCTACCTAAATGCTTTAAAGAATTTATAGCATAGTTTTGGCATAGTGGAAACTCTCTTACAAAACAGAAAACCATTTCTTAGACGTGTAAATTGCCCGAAGTAAGTGCTATACTGCTCGCCAGTTCTCTTTTCTTATCTTGAACTTGGCTTGACACTAGGGCATGTAATATCGGAATGTTTTTCAATTCCGATATTGATTTCCGATATTGGATCTCAATATCGGAATTCCGATATTAATATCGGAATTAGATATTTTTATTAAAAATTGCACATATTCCTTATAAATAGCACACATTCCTTATAAACTTCACATAATTATCTATCTATACTAAAATTATAAAGGGGAAGAGTTTTTTTTTTGGTTAAATTGGCTAATCTGTGGAATTGCCAGTCAGATTCGTTTTTTTTCCCACTTATAGGAAGCTACATTCTCCCCGAGTATTATAGGCTACTTTTGATCCCGGGAACGCGGGTGAAACCTCGGGGACAACTAGTTCGTTATAAAGTTGGATTGAAAACATCTTCTGCTCAGTCGAGCACTCCTGTCAAAGTGGTCGTGGTTGCAATAGGTAGTGTACATGGTGGGTCTTCAATGTTCTCCTTGACTAGGGTTACAGCTACAGTAGCGTTGTGAGTACACTCTCCCACCCTGGACAATAAGACTCTTCATCGAGTGTTCGTTTCTGCAGATGTAACCAAATAACTTCAGAATTCGAAGCTGCATAGTCGATGAAAGACTATCTGTTATTCTAAGCTCCTGCAGGATCGAGTTATTGGTGTGAAAGGCCGTCAACGGAATTTTCAAGAAGCGTCTTCAGCACCACATCTCCAGTGCGTCAATTTTCCGGCGATCTTGTAGGCTTAAGGACCAAGTTTCAGCTCCTTAGAGAAAGATCGGAAAGACCAGGCATCTCATAAGTCGAATCTTTGTTTTCCTAGTTATCCTACTGTCTTTCCAAATCTTCCTACTGCTGATCTTGTAATTGCGCATGGTTTTCTGATCTCATCTTCACAGTCTCCTATGTTGGAAGTGGTAGAGCCGAGGTAATGTATCTTTTGCGCAGTACGTCCATTCTATTAAGTTAGGCCCGGTCTATTATTAACATTTTCATCTTGTGTGTTGATTGCAAGTCCGTGCTATTATTGGAAAATCTCCTCGTCTATTAGTGGAAAAAAATCGAATCCGACTGGTAATTCCATAGATAAATGCATTAAAACAAACGAACAAGAAATCTTCAGTTTCATTATATTAAAACTAGCTGTCCCCCGCGGTTTCACCGTTTAAACAAACAAAAAACCCTTTATTATATTAGCATCATCATATCAGCCCATGGATGTCCACTGCTGAACATAGGCCTCCCCCATTGATTTCCACTTCGAACGGTTCTGGGCCGCTTGCATCCAGCGACGCCCAGCGACTCTGACCAGGTCGTCGGTCCACCTGGTGGGAGGTCGTCCCGCTCGGCGCTTTCCAGTACGCGGTCGCCACTCGAGAACCTTCCTTCCCCATCGGTTATCGGCTCTTCGAGCGATGTGGCCTGCCCATTGCCACTTCAGATTACTAACTCTACGAGCTATGTCCGTCGTTTTTGTTCTCCTACGAATGTCCTCATTTCGGACCCTGTCACGTAGAGAAATTCCAAGCATAGCTCGTTCCATAGCTCGCTCAGTGACTCAGCTTATTTATGCGGCCAGCAGTGAAAGACCAAGTCTCTGTCCCGTATGTCATCACTGGTAACACGCACTGATTGAAGACCTTTGTCTTCAGACTCTGAGGTATTTTAGACGTGAAGATATGAGGTATTTTACATAATAGAAGCTTCCCGAACGCTGCCCAGCCGAGTTGGATTCTTCGATTGACCTTTTTGTCGAAGTTGGACCTACCTAATTGGACAATTTGTCCTAGGTAAACATACTCGTCTACAACTTCGATAACAGTGCTCCCAACAATCACCGGCATTGGCGGAATATGAACATTAGACATAATTTTTGTCTTGTCCATATTCATTTTTAGGCTTACCTGTTGGGAAACTCTGTTGAGGTCATTGATCATGATGTTCAAAGCTTCCAGCGATTCCGTCATTATGACTATATCGTCGGCAAATCGAAGGTGAGTGATATGTTCGCCATTGATGTCGATGCCATATCCCTTCCAGTCCAAGAGCTTGAATACATCCTCCATTACAGTGGTGAAGAGTTTCGGGGAAATTACGTCACCCTGTCTTACACCCTTCTGCAACTGGATTTACCAATCCAGTTGCAGAAGGGATTGACATGGTGGCTTTGCTGTACAAACACTTCAACACTTCGATATAGCGATAGTCAATTTGGCATCGCTGTAGACTCTGAAACCGGCTTGTTCGGGAGGCTGGAAGTCGTCAAACCCACGTGTGAAACGATTCGTGTATCGATATTAGCATAGATGTTAATATATTTAGTATACTAATATTTTCCTAAAAACTAAGCGTCAAGCATTTTTATGGAGAATGAAAATCGTATTTTGTTGAAAAAATACGCTCACTTGCAACACTGGTAGACAAAATTGATGTACGATACGTTAATTTTATAGCTCTAGGTGACCATACCTTGTGGCGCGCTTAAAAGCTTTATTTTAAAACTCAAATAGAAAAAATATCCGATTCCGATATTACGATATTGGATCACTCAATTCCGATATTGTAATATCGGAAAAAACGATCCGAGATTCCGATATTACGAGATTCCGAGATTCCGAGATTCATGCCCTACTTGACACCCTACCGCGTGTCTAGATATTTTCTCTAATCTAGCCAACGATTTAAGAGCTATCTTACAAAAGTAGAAATACATAAATTGACATTTGCTTTGCACACATTAACTCTATTTGCACTTGAAAACTGTTGCACTCAATATCATATTATTATTGCGTTCGATTCTTGAGAAGTTAAAAGCTATCAGTCGTGTTTAGGGTTGCCAGTCTATACGTAGTCAACTCTATTGTATTTTCTTTATTGTAATCGAAATAAAAAATAAGACATGTAGATAATGATAATATCCATGTTTTTAAATAGTTGTGGTCGGTCAGATCTGTACAAGCATCTAATTATTAAAATAATCGGAATCTGCGGCTGTTAATTTACAATAAGTGTAGGTATATAAGTATTTATTAACCAAGGAAATAAAAGCATTTTTTTATTCCACCATACTTTCACTAATATATTAGCAATTTCAAATCATGTTGCTTTATTCATAATATGTCTTAAAATCAAGGCATACCATCATACCAAAGAGAATTTCGCTTGGAGTCAACAAACTGAGTTATCTCCGAGGTGGCAACCCTGGTATAGCAAGTGCAACTATCAAAAGTTATGTCCATCGGCACATTAACTGGACACTTGAGGATGCTATCCGAAGAGTCAACGGCCATTTATGTGCAAATGTTCATGTATTAATTACATACTTTAACTGTCACTCACTTATCGGCCATTTGAAGGTTTTATGTTAATAATTAATAACTGAAGTCGATTGAAATTAATTGTTTGTGTAGGTATATGTTTTATATTGTGATCATGAACGTATAAAAAAATCAGGACGTAGTGTCGCCCTACGAGAGAAGCACCAAAATGAAGCCGGCGTTCTTGTAAATGGCCTCACACATACATATACATATACACCATAGGAAGCCGATCGGTTGTCATTCCACATTGAGACGTTGACAATGACAAAGTGACAATAAGGCTCAGTATCATTTGTGTCTGCTTGGGCCAGAACTTATTTTAGTCACAGAATATTTAATAGTACATATTTTAGTCATGCATTAGTAGGAAATTTTCGGCTTCAGTTCCACATCAGTTCATTTTCGCTTAAATGTATGTAACGCATTCCTTGCAGTCTAGTAAATTCTCGATGTACCTGTGTGAGTCCTACCAATTACTTGCATACAATAGTTTACGGCACTCAGGCAATAAAGTTGACAATAAAAGTCAGCAATGTGGGGACTGCAAAATTTGTCTAGCATCTGCAAAAAGTAAAAGTCGAAACCTGAATTAAATCGTTAGTAACTGGCTATATTTTATCACATCTACACTTTAATTTTCGGTGAGACTGAGTGAGAAAACTCATTCAGCCCGTTCATTACAAAAAACGGGCAATTTTTTTTTTTTGTATTGTTCATACTATAATTCTACCTATTCACGGGTGTGGTATTTGATGCTCTTTATTCACGTACCAAATTTGGGGCACTTTAGTTACGTAACCGTGTAACAAAAACATGAAATTCGTGCGGTAATTTGAGACGTAAACAAGGCGATCCGCGCGGATCGTCAAACAGTCTAAGATTGTCAGCGCGCGGATCGTCAAACAGTCTACAGGTAAAAAGAAAACTAAAAAATGTCTCTAAATGTCTATCTCATCTTAAAAAAATCTGACTAAAACATTATCAAATAAAATAGGAGAAACTAGGTATATCGCGCAATGGTATCGATGCGTACGGACAGGTTCGGGCCAGGGTCGAGAATTCGATACCGAGTTATGACGTGGCGAAAACAAAACTAGTTAGAATCGATTCTGTGCATTCCGACGCTTCACGGATTCCTTCAATAAGAATGCGAGCCAGCGAGAACGTATAATGATTATAATCTCGATACAGTGTACGATTCGTCATCGTCTGATTTAGTTAATGGAATAGGCAATGAGCGTGTGAATCGGTCGTGATGATTTTTGATTGCGGCGGAGAGAGAAATTGTCCTCTTGTAAATAGAATACGGATACGCCAATGGGGACCCGGCCTTTGATTGTCTATGATTATTTTCTGTGTTGCAATTGAAAAAAATGAAGCTGTTGATAAGAACTGCTTGTCCTTTTTTGTACTTAGATTTGAACCAAAACCACAACCATAGGTACCAAAACTTATATTTTTATTATGCTAACATCATTATCACAGTGCCTCTTTTTCTGTCAATATGGTAATTCGGTATTGAGTAAGTAAAACAAGACTCGAGAAGTCGAGATTGAGTGCGATAATAAAAAAAAATTAGGTAAGTAAGTACAGTTGAGGTCAAAGATATGTTTACATTTAAAGTTACAAAAATATGTAAGCAATTGTACAGTCGAGGTCAAAGGACCTCTACCGTACAACATTATTAATTGTGTTAATATCGACCATAAACTAAAACATTAATAAGGAGTATCTAATTAAAGAGCTGTGCTTGCGAACTCCGTAGATGTATACGCGAAATTAATAAAAACATGACATTTTGGTGAGGGCCTGGAGACTGGAGGATGCAGGACGCGGTCGCATGGGAGCGGAATGCGGTCCGGCAGGCGAGGGGCGGCAGGGTTCGGGGAGGGGAGGGCAGGCTGCGCGGGCGCAATGCCTGACCATAAACTAGTGTTGTTTCGGAGCCAAGTATAATCAGCGATTATGAAAAAATCCGTACAAGATACCTACCTACATGTCGGATAAGTTTATGAAATGCTTACATAGCTTTGGTTAAATGAGAACAGAATTCTCATTTTTTTCGTAGGCAAATAGCTGTTGTTTGAAAAGCTGAATGTGTAATTTTATTGAGGGCATTACCTAATGTGTATATTACAGCGGTTATAGTTATTTATTTAGTATTACATTATTATATTTATTAAAGTAATCATTAATGTAGTTTACACATTCTTTGATGACTCATAATTTGAAGATATATAACACGACTTTAAAGCTTTGTCTTGAATGAAACACATTATTAAATATACCCAAAAAATTGCGGATCTATAAATCCGCATCTTTAAAGATCTGTCCGCGGATGTATGCGATCCAGCACGTTCGAACGATAAGCACAGACTGAACTTAACGCGTCCCGTAATTATTTGTACCGTGAGAGTGCACGGACGATCACCCCGCTGGTCCATAACTCGCACTGGGCTTTGTTTTAATGAATTTTGCAAACCGCACTGTCATATTAAAAAGTATTAATGTCAGATATACCTACTGCTAAGGTTATGCCGAACGGTAATCGTTAGGTAGGTACACTTGTTTTAGTAATAATCTTGAGTACAACACTATTAAGTTAGTGCTTTGTTATATGAATACGCGCCTTGTTTTTATGGTCCAGACAAAGTATATCAAAGCTTTAAATACCTACGTATATTGCGGATGTGAGAATGTATGTAACATGGATAGTTCAAGTTATACGGGGTGGATACGACGATACGACATTAAATAAAACCACGTAATGTACTCATGTATACGATCAACATTTATTATGGGAGCAACATCGATATCGCAAAAAAAAACGCTTTTCATACAAAAGGTACATGTCTCCTCGGCAAAAATGTATGTAAAGCAGTAATTAATTTTTGCGATTTCGAAGTTGGTCCCATAGTAAAAGTTGATCGTATACATGAGTACATTACGTGGTTTCATTTAATGTCGTGTTGTCGTATCCACCCCGTATAACTTTAACTATCCATGTAGGTACCTACCTACATTCTTAAATCCGCAAATTTTAATTATTCAGCAAATGCAGTAAGTACTCTTATAGATCATTTGATCCCTTTGGTATCATCAAAATTAAGTACTAATTTATTTTCTCGATAGCAACAGCTTTAATGGCATAATAACGTAGTCGTATACAATTTAACTAAGCGTGTGCTTAAGTGTACACCAAGGAATTGTGTAGTCATTGAAAACCGCAATTTATCGGTGACCTACATAAAAAGGAGCAATAAAACACCTACGGGCGGACTCGGCTGTAATCTATAGCATTAGGGATGCCACCTGTTACGTTTGCCTTGACATTTATTCAGTGGTACTTGAACGGCTGAGAAGCAGTTTAACATTTTACCACTAGGTAGGGTACTTAACCAGTTTCAATTTAGGTAATTACATATTTTTATATGAAAGTAATTAATAACCGTTACTGTTTACGCAAGAGAACTTTGAATTTAATTAATACTTTCTTCGAATACTTTTTCCTACACACAGCAATTTACCATAGCAATTTGAAGAAATGTTTAATGTAGGTAACTTTTAACTACTTCTTACTGAAGTATTAACATCGAGATTTCTTTTATAAATAACTAATTTACAAGCTGGCAACCCTACGCAGGTTAGCCTCTGCTTTCTATCTTCATTACTGAACTATAAACTTTGTAATGGATAACAAAAACAGATACAATGCAATGGTGACTTTGCGAGTTGAGCTTTGAATGTGCCGTCGATTTAAAAAAGGTTTCCATGTACTTTCCCATTAATTAGTTTGGTATTTTATCGGTTGATTACTGTTTCTCACGAAGTTGTTAGTAGGTCCGTAAATAAATCGTGAATGTAAAAGAAATATTTTACATAATGCGTGTTGCCAGAACAGAAAATAATAGTGTTGGCATCATTAATAACCTAAATTCTAATATATGGAGTTTAATATTTTGCTATATTCTGGTATTATGTGTTACGTTATTTTCTAAATAGATGCTAAAATAATGAGATTGGCACCAATAGTTCAATTTTTATACCTACAATACACATTGAGTGTCACAACGCGCAAAATACCTGTCAAATCGGCTCAAATTGGTTCGAATTATCAACAGTTTGACAGGTATTTTGACAATAGAGGTATTATGAGAAAAACGCTTATTGACAATGATAGTTACATTTAAAACTATCATTAAAACATCAACGTTGGTGGCTTGTTTTGTGTCGGCAGCAATAAATCAAACAAAGCAATAACCAAAACCGACCTAAAACAATGTGTAGTTTTGTTTACGTTTGTGTTTCCGGTTTGCGTTATATGGACACATGTGATCCGATCTATTCCATTTGCTGACTTACATACACGTAGAGGCTGATATCACGCCGAGTTGTGAATGAACTGGACCCCCATCGGCGCTTAGACCCGAAGGGAGGGGGGCTTGGAATTCCAAAAACTCGAGTGGGCGATGTCGATGCGCTTGCGCATAAAAAACGAACAGATCCGATACAATAGCCTTCGGGGCAAACGTCGCCGTAACAGAAATAATTTAATCTATTACTTAGTAGGCTTTTATGCTTTATTTGTAATATTTATTAAAAAGAAATTTAATTCTAGATAGTTTGTAAGTATACCTAATTCATTTATTTATGCTAAGTCAAATTTGCGACTCATCCAAAGCTTAGCAACATTTTACTAAAAAAAATTTATCCCGCCGATACGATACTTTAAATAAAATATCAAATTTTAAATCAATAGATTTTGTTCGTACTAAGTATGTGCAGTTGAATCCCAGAGCGTTGACACAGGAAAGCGCCGGGCGTTTATAAAGACATACCCGCGCCATGCTTGTTAAAATAACAGAATAATGAGTCCCCAGTTTACTTAACATGACAATGATAGCTGTTTGTGGAATGCAGTTCATCTCGCCGGCGCTAGCCGGTACGGTGATAGAAAAACCCCCAGGTTTCCATTCGATCTGGTGCCAGAACACGTACGTTGAACTCCCGACTGCTTACCAACTGCCTTTTGAAGATTAATGCAAGTATTTACAGTCGATGCACTTACTTTTAACTGTGTAAGATGCTCGGGTTTTTCTGACGTCGGCGTCGTAATGCGGAAAAGTTGAAGCATTGAATTTAGACGTGTCTTGGATATTGTTGTAGTTATTCGGACATGACGTTTGACTTTTAAATCTAGATGCCATGGATAATTAATGTGAAATTTAATCGTGATTTATAGTTTTACCTTATAACACAATGGTAGGTACTAATAGGACGTATTTACCAATTAAAACAAGTTATTTGCGAGCTAGGCAACCCTCGCGACAAAATAAACCAATAACAGAGTCAAAATTCAAAAACATCTCGTGTGAAATATAACAAGGATATTAGTCGTTTTCACAGTATTGCGACTGAGGAGGCGAAGAGGGCAATCGCGACCGCTGCACCGGCCATAAAGCCTACCTGCCTTGTAGATATTATCTCTACCCGTCAAAGACACCGGCAGAGATCTCCAAATGTCCAACGATCGCGAATATAGACTCTCTTGTTTCAAACACAAAGGTTTTATTCGCGTAACTGTTAGAGTAGTAACAAACATGTAACGGTGTTAGGTTACAACACTTTTGTTAGATAGTACACCTTTTGTAGCACGGATAAACATTAGTCATAAATGCCGCAGTTTAATGCAATGATAGTGATGTACGTTGGCTGATATGGATGATTTGTTGACAGTTTTCGGCTTACGTTGCAGTTGGGATAAAATTACGTGAGCTCAGACTGTGGTACATATAACATAATCAGAATCTAGGGCGGTGTGAGTGTTTCTTTGAAATAGTATGTTATACCTAGGTGATGCTTTAGTTTGAGTTTAGTCTAGTGCAAAGTAAGATTAGCTGGCAGTCTAGGGAATGCAAAACCGTGGCAAAATGAAAACCGGTTTTTTTTCGGTTATGGAGAGGTAAAACCGGTTAACCGGTTTTAAAACCGGATTTTTAAATGTTCGCTCGTTTTTTTTCCACGTTATTTCTATAGCTCGAATTATAGGTAATAACCGTGCCTTAGATTTAAAAATCGCAAACTGAGGAATTATAGTCGGTTAAAGTTAATGAAGAGAGTATAAAAGAAAACTAAAATTCATCATCACCATCTGCCTGCCCTGTTCCCAACCATTTGTGGTCGGCGCAATATGTACGCTTCTTCCATTCGTCTATTCTATCCGTTATACCAACTTTCACTCCTTTCTTATTAATGTCATCTTTCACACAATCCATCCATCTCTTTTTCATCAAATTGATGGAAATAATAGTTTATTTAACTCTGTAAATTCATCTTCATCAGATACTCGTTTATATAGACTACACTGTTCCTTTCCTTTTGATTATATTTTACAACGAATGAAATCATAAAAACATCACATTTGCTTGGTTTTTAATTGCTATGATATATGATGACTTTATGTTAAAAAATTGATCAGTAGAAGTACTTATATAAACATTTATTGAATTATGTTTCGTATGTATGTATTAATTTCACACGTAATATTATGAACATGTCATATAGTAGCGCCGCAGCAACTTGCGTGTACACAAAAACGTGATTATGATTATACGAATGTTTTACTTAGATAAATTGTTGTCGTGCAGATGGTTAAAAAATAACACCAATCAGTCAGCTTGCTGTTTGGCATACTTAAGAGCCTTCGTTGACAGTAGTTGCTCCGATAGCATGACATTAATGCTGGCGTCCCGCAAGGCTCTGGATTATCCCCAACACTGTCCCACCAGCATATTAATGATATACTTTCTATTGCTAGCATTCATTGCTATGCAGATGAAATTACAGGGGACGCTCATTACACAAGCCGTCCAAATATCCCTCGTTCTATATTGGAGAAAAGGCGCGAAGTACTTGTATTAAATCGAGAGTACACAAACTAGTGACTCCTATTGGGGTTGACTAAACCTAGTCTATTTCAACCCCACTAAGTCACACGCAAGCCTGCGCATTCACCGTTGCGAAAAGTCTACTTTCTGTGGCTCCTCATTTCTAGTACATGTCCCTCAACATCACGAAAAGCATTGGGATCCTTCGCGTTAATATTTGTAGCGACGTTCTGTTCCAAAATCATCAACAATGTATACAAAAAAGTCCGGCCCAAGTGGAGTAATTCTGTCTTCTGTGGGTACCTGGATACCAGCTTTGGTATTTAGACTCAGTTCAGCGACGTGCTGTTATAATTGTCGACGATCCCGAGCTCACAAGTGTTTTAAAGCCCCTTAGTCTGAGGAGAGACTGCCTTCTTATGTGTGTTCTATTTCTTTTCCAACGGACTGTATTCTGAAGAATTGTTTGACCTGATGCCCAGTTACCTTCTACCATCGTACTGTGCGGTTTCAAAGAAGCTTCCTAACTCGGACGCTCAGGCTGAGGAATGAGCTCCCCGCTTCAAAAAGTTTGAGGCTTGGCAACGTGCGAGTGATAACCGTTATGTTTTAAGCATCCATAGGCTACGGTAACTGGTTATCATAAGGCGGGTCGTACGCTTGTTTGCTGCCTTAGTATTGTAAATAAAAGTTTAACATATTTTATATCTATCATAAAAACAATCATTATTATAAGTTATTTTCTTACCAGCTCAACACAAAACACATCAACACACTTCAGTTCATCACAAAAATACTCAATGCATTGCACTCAGTTTACAAAAAGGCGGCAAATCTTCCTTTGTTAGTTTTTCCAAACATTGAAAGAAAAACCGAAAATAATCGAAAAACCGGTTTTGGTTCCATGTAAAACCGGTTTTTTTGGTTGGTCAAAACCGTACCGAATAACCGGTTTTTCGGTTTTCGGTGAAACCGGTTTGCATTCCCTAGCTGGCACCGAACACACAAACGTAGAAACATAGTGACAGAACAATAAGGATTGTTAAGATAATTTTAATGAGCAACCAATCAGTATGATTGAGGAAACATAAGAAACCTTCCTACGGGGTGCTTAAAAGCCAAACGAACGTATAATCCTGGCTATATGAATGCTAAAACACTCAATCAACTATAAAAGCTTGTGAACGCAATAAAATTAGGAGATATCGATGCTTTTAACTTATAGTCTCGGTTGTTAGTTATAAAAATTCTTTCTGAATCACCTCGATCCTTCCAATGAACTCAATAAAGGTCGGGGAATGCGGGCTTTGTATCAATTAACATGGAAGTTAAACGTGGTTTGATGAAGGAACCAGTTGCTAACGTAAATAAACGAAAGCAGATGCATTTAGATGTTATTCGGTATTAAAAACGTTCGTAGAAAGTAACATTAATCTTTTTACTTGCATTGTAATTAATGTCTTTAGTTTTAAATACGGTTCAATGATAAAGCCTGAAATGTTGCTTAATTTCAAGCAAAAGGCAAATCAATGAAATCTGACGATATTTTCTTAATCCCGATTAAGATTAAGATTATTAAAAATAAGGGGCCCAAGTTTGAACCCTGTGGTACCCCTGTAGTACTTTGATCTCATAATGCAAAATTGCTAGTTAAACTCCGCTAACTTAAAACCTACTTTTTATTCTAAATTTCCTTCTTCGGAAAGATTCGATATCTCCAATCGATGTGGAAGGGAATCTTATACAATTCACATGCAATAGTGTCAAACGCATTTACCAAATCTAATTGTTTCTAGTTTAAATCTGAATGAGAATGAAAACCTCCTTTTCTTAAACTTCCAAACATGTCATACATAATACATCCCAACGATCTATTTCCAGTTCTTGTGTACAGTGTGTATAAACGACATCTGTCATGATATAGCTTGCTAACCACAAGAAAACAAATGACAATCTAGCTACCATTAATTTCAACGTAGAATCATTAGCGCTGACAAATGAGTCATTAATGAATGCTTAAAACGGTAACAGTTATAATTAATGCATTATATGTATGTTATAATGAACTGTTGTAGCTAGTCGAGATGGTAGCGACGTGAGATCGCGTTACACAATGCCTACGAGTTTTGTAGCTTTTTTATAGAGAAACAAACGGTCTTGCTGGCAAAATTAGTTACTGACTACCTACTATGAGTAAACCGTACTTTAAAAAAAAAGTGATAGATTTGCAAGAATATTCTTTAGGTATATGGCCATAAAATAAGTAGTAATAAAAGAATTTGTCGTTTAATTTGTTCTAAATTATGGTGACTCAATTATTGAAACAAATAATAAAACATAAAAGTTGGATTAATTACGTATTTTCTGGAGTTTTTATCGGTTATTGCGGTTTAAATGATTCATATAGAGGGAATTTATAGTACACAAGTGTTTATTGTTTATACTTATATTACTTCATTGTGAAATCAGTCCGGTTCTTACCGAAGAATCAGCAGGGATTAATTGATTCGGTCAGTTTTATTTACCTGAATATGACAATGTTACCGTTTTTCAGGAAATACGCCAATTTGGTAATAAGATTCAAAGCAGTCTGATTCATTCAAATTGGTCTCCATCCTATTGATTTGGTCTATTCAAAATGTCATATTATTATCAGAGCCATAGGCTTTATTTTGTATTAAAAAAATGATGTTCCTCAAGTCAATGATGGTGCCAAGCCAATGTCAAATATAGGTTCAAAAGAGCATTTTATGAATCTC
Organism: Achlya flavicornis; assembly: GCA_947623365.1. Classification (NCBI taxonomy): domain Eukaryota; kingdom Metazoa; phylum Arthropoda; class Insecta; order Lepidoptera; family Drepanidae; genus Achlya; species Achlya flavicornis. Next base: position 15,643,678 of record OX392470.1, on the reverse strand, counting down.
TATGGTAAGGCAATAGACGGCAGTTGTGACCTGTCATATAATAAGATGCTGTAGGTACCTAATATCCAGCTAAGATTCTGCCGGCCTAGGTCCGGCGCCGGCCAGTCGGGTGATGTCAGTAGTCATATCGGCTAGAGCTGACCCACATAACAGTGCTATTTTCGGATGGCCTATAGCTGCACTGCACGCCAGATGAAATTATACACTCAGTGACAACTCTTTAAATAAGTCACTTTATATCTTCAGCGAAATAATGGTGTGATTGAACTTGTCGCCTGTTGCTTTATGTAATTTATGTTTATGACAGTGCGTTCTTCCTTACGTTTGTTTATTATTTTCTTAGCTGGCATAGTAGGTCATATATTCGGTCAAACTGCTTAGTAGAGTTGTACCTACATACCTTCATTCAGATTTTCTTCCACCTGTTTCCAGTGAAGGTGCACCTGCCCGTGTTTTGGACCGGCACCTTTTCAGTGTCTATATAGGGTGACTGGTAATTAGTAAACGATACTTAGCTCAATTACATGCATGATTGTACTCATGATTACAAACAACTTTCCCAAAGAAACAAATATTGATAAAAAAAGCTGATGGTGTATTATTATTCTTGTTAGGAACTTAATATTATGGGCTCATGTGCTAAGTAAATTTAAAAAGAATGTTTCTTTGCGAAAGTTGTTTGTTATCGTGAGTACAATCATGTGTCTAAGTATCGTTTACTAATTACCAGTCACCCTATATACTTAAGCCATCCGTCACTGCTACCTACCTAGCTTGATTTAACAAAGTGTTTAAATCACAAATCTCAGTTCTTCTCATCTTTTGCCAAGATTTCATCAGGTCATTGTCCTACAGTATAATCTCGTCTCGTCACCGGTCTCCATTTGACAATTTAATTCAGAACCTGAAATTTGCCGCTTCGTTTGCCAAATTATACAAGGAAAATGATTTTTACTCAATTCTAGTCCTGAATAACAGTGAATAAGTGTTATACAGTTTCGGAGAACGTCTTCTTATAAACAACGCCCACCTTTCATTGAATCAGGATCGTTTACTAAGAACAATATTATCCAAACATTATGACTCATAGTCACCTTCTAATACTATATTTTTACTAGCTGCCCGGCGTGACTTCGTTCGCGTGGTGCTACCCTACCCTAACCTGACAGCAAAATCCCCATTAACAAAATGATCCGCCATTTATTGAATTCATTTGTTACAAAAAATGTGATAAATGAAGAACCGCTCGACCGATTTTGTGCAAACTTCACATAAACCATCTACTAAATAGTCCGAACAAAGCCTAAACATTTGGTTTGGATAGGTGAGCCCGTTCTTGAGTTATAAAATTACAACGAAAAGTGGCATTGATTTTTATATATATAGATTATGAGAAAAAACATGTTATTATTCCCGAAAATAGCTTCTGTGATGTAATATTGATAATAATCGGGAACTGTTGAATTCAAATCGACGCGACGTATTGCAATATGGTTGCATGCAATAGATAACCGACTGTATTTGTAAACGCAAAAGGTAAACTTTCGGTTAGACTATGTACCTATTCTAATGTCCAAAGACACGATACGCCATGATACCATATCAATTTCAACGTAAATTCTGTAGTAGCCGTTTGAATCTTATCGTGTTATTTCTAGTGTAAAGATTAGATTTTACAGAACTGTATTTATTTATAAATATAGAATAATATCAAAAATAATATATAGATAGACTTAGATCACAGATTATATTTTAACGGAATTGTTATCACTTATCGGAGAAGTGTTTCATAAAGAGTGTATTCGCTTTAAAGGAATTGGCTTGGCACAGCGCCTCTGGCGGAATACTCGTTGAACTATTAGTGACATAATCCACCTGACAGACATTCTTTATATGTCTGTGAATAATCTTACTAAATTTTTTCGGGTTTTCAATTCTTATTAAGATAATATTTCAATTTTCAATTTTCAATTTCAATTTCAATTTATTTATTTGCTTCATGTAGTATTTAAGGTGTTACAATTACAATAAGTTTAGTCCACAACATGAGCCCTGCAAGGGCATTGCAACATTAAATGGCGATGATTAGATTAGCTATATATATAGTATTTTATTAATTATAAATAGTTATATTAGTACTGGTTAGTTATTTTAGACATTATAATTTAATCATTTTATATTGTACATTATGAATTATTATAGGATTATTATTAAACATTAATATTATTTACAATTATATTATTATGGACACTCCGTAGGAGACCGCGAGATCGTTCGGTTAGTAAAAATTTTGCGATTACTTTTATTCCACTTTATCTATCATAAACTCGTCAATTGAATAATAGCATTTTTTTGTAAGATGGTCTTTTAATTTATTTTTAAATGTTAAATCTTTCTCTTCAATTTTAATATGTTTCGGTATTTTATTAAATAATTATTATTGATTTGTAGTATGGGCTATTTTGGTACATTGTGAGCTTAGATTCCGGTATTACTAATTGGTTTTTACGGCGCGCACTTTTTGTGGGTTCGAACATCGATGCATTTTTCCTAACAAACAGGGCTATTTCTAAGATATAGATGGATGGAAGAGTGAGCATTTTTTCTCTTAGAAAGTGCTGTCTACAGCTTTCAGTTTGTCGGATATTTTCGATAATGCGTAAGCATTTTTTTTGCATTATAAATAGGTCATGGGCGTCGGTACTATGGCCCCACAAAATGATGCCATATCGTAACCAAGAGTATGCGTACGCGTAGTACGCAGATAGTGCGCATTTTTTGTTTGTATTCGTCTTAAGGACGTTCAGTGCATAAATGAATTTTGATAATTTAGATTTTATGTTTAAAATGTGGTTTTTCCAATTTACGTGCGTATCAATTGTTAATCCTAATAAATTGAAATTATTTACTTCTTCGAGGTTATGTTTTTCTATGAGGTAATATTATTGCATCAAGGAGTAATAATGCCCTTTAGAGTAGTAATGAATAATCAAATTCCGAAACTAGTCAGTGATTTGTCACTGAATTTGAACAATAAGGATCAATGACTGCATCGTGTATTTTTGACTTGGCCAATCAGAGTGCATGCGTCCTTGACTTAACCAATCGGAGCGCATTGTCGGCGGTGGGAAATTGGCGGAATATATTTCAACCAAAATGAGCGTCATTGCGCTTCTTTGGGCTAATTGTTCGATATATTATTGTAAGATTCAGCTAACGTTTTAATACATTCAAATGGTAGGTACTTATTTTGTTTGTTTATAGAATCATTCTATTTCACTAAGCACATTTTTGTACTTATCTAAATATTAATACTTATACGCGTCAAAAAAATCTTCAATAAATAGTGATCTAATAAACTGCGCAGTTTTCCTCTAAGAAAAGTTGCGTGATCAACATTCAAGTTTATAAGCAATTTCATTGCTCCAATACAAGGTTTTCCATAATTAATTGTATTGCAATTAGAACTAGGTAATTGTTTCCTCATGGCGTTGTCGATTGATCTGCCCACTAATAAAATTATACAGTATATTCCTAATATCCTCCATTAATCGCAATGTACCTATATAACCTACAACGTCATTAGTTGAGTTTCGACTGTGTGTTCATGATAATACTGTTCAATTTTGATAGCTTGATTATGCTAATTGACTAAACCATTCCATTTTTTTAAATATTATACTTAGCTTCTTTGTCTTAAATTGTTCGATTTTTGAAAATGTTAATACTTTCGCAGTGCGTTTCTTTTTTCTTTGAATGCATTTAGTAAACACTTTTTGTTGTGCCTTCCTTTGATATTTTTAGACTGTACCAGACTGGACGTTTTTTTTAAAATTTTCTCTGGCATAATGACTAGCTATTCAGTGCCAGTTTTTTTTTGCAATAAGCTACTTATACGGATCTAACATGCAGAACTATCGTCAGTTAAAATACTATTTTTAAACCTTTATCTGATTCATCAGCGGAGCGGAAACGGTTGCTAGCGGTCTCGACGGAATACTTAATTGAATTATAGGCATAATAGTTTTATTAGCCAGACTAGACTTAACTTCCTTTCGATGAAGATATTGCATCAATAACAATAGGCTTTTCTTTAGAAATAAGTTAGTCGTTAAACTATTCTTAGTAGATGTTAGTATGTAGGTAGGTACTCTGTTTTATTTTATCTGCGGTAGAGGTCTGCTTAGAATTGAGTTGAAGGAACTAAGCGGTCTAAAGGATTTCCTTACCGACATATTGCTAATCCTTAAAGTTAGGGATGGGATGGCTATTAAACTGGAACACAAGATAAGAGCTTAGTAAGGGGCGGCTGCGTAGCCGCCCCGTACGCAATACGCAAGAGTAGACAGCAAATAGAACTTAGTAAACATTTATTGTTAGACAAGCTATCCCAACGGTATCAAACCAACTATAAAAAGTAGTGTTACCTCCCTGTCTATACCTTATTTTATCGGGGCTACCGCGTAAGTCAATGGTTATGAACTTCATTGAAATGGTCTTCTTTTTTCTACAATCCAATTATATTTAGAACATATCACGGAGACGAAAATGGCTAAGAAAGACATATTTTGACTCGTCCGGTGACCCGCTTGAGGTCTAAATGTCATAAAACTACAGATAATGAGATTTCAATTAAGCCCCGTGAAGAGGCTTAGTGGTGAAGAGGAAACAAACAGACAAGTTCAATCGCATTTATTTACAATATTAGTAATTATAAAACAACTTTCAATAAGTTAAAAAGTGTGTTCGTGAGTCATTGCTTCCGTAAGTAGGCGGCTCTTCAAAAACCCACAAATATTTAACTTTATACATTCCCATTAATTTTTGTCAAACCCCAAGAAATATATTTGTCATTTTCACCCGAGGGTTTCAAAAGGTGTGCGGTGGGTCTTTTGTCCCTTTCTACTTATTATAACAGTATCTCGGGTCACTTCGGTTAGCGCTCGCGCAGGTAGGGGGTGAATCACCCTGCGTCCGACCGTTAATAAATTGATATATCGCTAAGCGAACGAATCATTGCTCCTTACTCTCTCTGTTTAGAAATATTCTACATACTTAAGCGGCAATGGTGAGTGAATTAGTTGATTTATTCGTGTTATTGATTTGATTCAGTACGGGGCACGGGGACAGACGGCAGCATCGTAATTTATTGAGGGAATGGTGGCGCCCGCGCCGGACTCTTAATACTTACGCAGCTAAATTAACTGTTTTTATTTCTTCATACTGATTTATCGTTGGGCATGCGCACATGCGTATGTTATTGCGATTTATGTTTATAACTTCACGAACTCTTCACTGAGCAAGACACGAACATTTATGTAATTTGTTTACATGCACTGCCTATGTAATTTTTAATTAGGAAGTACTTATTATTGTATACGCAATACGGTCACTGAAGTTGCAGAGCGTGCCCGTCTGACAGTTGCCGTAGCCTAATAGATGCATCAAACAACAATACAAGAAAATACAGATGGGTTTCCTAATTTGGTTTTGGTCCTAAGCAGTGGCAGTGGCGTAGCTAGGTAACCAAAGGCCCTGGGGCAAAAAATAAACTAGAGCCCATGTAGGGCCCCAACTAAACAACATATTTAAAATGTTCATATCAAGCCATCTCGTTTATCTCGTTACACCTGGGGCAAGACTACACTCACACATTAAAAAAAGACATATCGTAGCATGTTCCGCCATCTTGTCCGTCATGATAATCCGTATGAAGGGTCACCTGTTCACCGGATCAACTGTTTGTTCTTATGCGAAATATTAGGCGCCGATCCCACAGAGACAGTTCTAGAGGTCCGCGTTCAGAGATCTGCGTTTTTTTTTTTTCAATAACTCTATAATTTGTAAGTCAGCGTCCGAGGGGCCCCCTGAACTTGAGGCCCCGGGGCACTGCCCCGTCTAGCCCCTGGGTATGCCACTGGTCCTAAGTCTTTTGATTTTCACCAACCAGCTAAGATGGGCCTAATGCTTAGATGACCTCTAACGCAACTCATAATGGCCTCTTTTCATGCAAATGTATCAATTTGCCATTAAAATATGTAAGTCTCAGAATAGTAAAGACGCGGATTTGTATTGAATGGACGAACCATTGCACGTGTTGCAGCAAAAAGGCAAATAAATCTGAGAGAAAAGACCCAGGCACAGTTTCCGTTAACACTATCGTTGTTATAAACCAAGAGGCACTTGACAGCTTGTTCGCTATCTGCTATGTTTATCTGGTAGATAGAGCTCGCAGCTGTACTGCGTCTAGCTAGGACCATTTTATGTCCTTCTTCATAATGCAGAAGTGATTCTTAAATTGGTAGTCTTATTATTGGTCTTCTGTCTATTTCTGCTGTAATTTTTCTGTAATTTTTTAAAATAGCGTTAAATATCTACTATTGGATTTCACCTATTGCGCCGCAGGTCGTGGGTTCGATTTCCGCACAGGACATGAATTTGTGTGCATGGAAATGTCTGTATGTCCTGAGTCTGGGTGTAAGTATCTATATATTTAAAAACAAAAATAGCATATGTATTATATCAGTTACCTGGTTTCCTTAGTAAAAGCTCTGCTTATGACCGTGTGTGAGGAATGTCCCAGGATATTTATTTCGTCAACATTTACTTTGTGCTACAGAATTCTGGTAACGAATTTTATAAATGAGAGTTAATATTTTGGGGGTTATGAGTTTGACCGGTATGTATGTATGTAGGCATATGTATGTTCATCTGTTCCCTCATAACTTCTTACTAAACCCTTAACAAAGGTGCCAGAGTAGAAGACCTTCCTCCTCCCCAGCTCTTAATCTTAATTATAATTAATGGTCCTTCATACGCGTGTTATGACAACACCTATCGTGTCATCTGATAACCACAAGTGCTACTTGTCTGTCGGTGTCGGTATTAATGTTTGTGGTCAACTGATGTAATAACATATTAATATCTTAATTATAGGTACTTAACACTCTTCATCAAAAATGGTAGGTACTTAAATGCTACGAGCCAGTCTTTTCTAGGCTTTGTGTGCTTAGCGCCTTGGTCAAACAAGCTTATAAAAAGAAACTTTTTCAATGGATGAATACGGAAATGTCGTCACATTGCTTGACAACGACTAGAAGGTTCATTATATACCTTCATAGATGATTAACTATTCGAAATTAATGGCAAAGCCCTCGCCTCCGTACTTTGGGACCCTTTCAAGAAGCAATTTATACGTTTCTATAACAAATCATCTCAAGGCTATCTGAAACTATATTTTTCATAGAAAACTGATGACGTCTCTTTCTAACACGTGATGTTCCGCATGCGGTTGAATGAAATACTTAGTTAGATGCCGCAGAAATTATCACGTGCGAATAATACGGTTTACCTATCTTCATCATAGATGTGTAAGGAATTCATTCAATGTACGATAGAGTCCGTCCACTGTATTTTCGTGTCGGGGACCTCAGAATTGTTCAATGAATAACCTACTAATTGTGTTTTAACAAGTGTTTTTGTTTGGTTGATTCAGCTGGTACTGCCGCTGCAAGGCATTCCAAATTATACACTCTTGTTCTATTTAACTATGGGTTCAAAACCATATAATTACAGCCTTACAAGGGAATGTATGGGAGGGAATTAAAATCTATACAGACGACATGTGTATGGAATGCTCCAGTTGGATACCATTTTTCACACTCCAGTGAAAAATTGAAAATGAATTCTAAAGCACTAAACACTTAGCTAGATGCAGTCATCTAGCTAAGTGTTTAGTGCTTCCTTGACTTAGTCAATCAGAGCGCATGTGTCAGTGTTTTAGCTAATCAGAACGCATTGTCCGTGGGTGGGGGATTCGGGGAATAGATTTCAAACAAATGAACATCATTGCGTTTCTTTGGATTCATTGTTCGATTGGTTTTATCTTCTATCTAGGTAAGTAAAGTACTAACTGTGGTACTACCTACTAGACCATACTCCATCTCATTCTTACAAACATCGTTGATAAAATATAGAAAATAATTATTGTCAAATTTTATGACACTGCTGCACTGCCATTTACGGGAAATAGTAGTCACCATTTTGATGGCGACTAAATTCATTCAAAACAGGCACCTATTTACCTATTATTTGATACCTATTTTTTTTGTAGAAAAAGGTATACCTAGTAAGACCGAATAAGTAGTTTGTAAATAATGGAATCAGCACCAATGTACCTATAGAGTAACTCTCTTTTCTCCACCTCTCGACCTGTTGTCGTCTCTTACATAGGTACCGTAACAACGCGAGTCGAATTTACTCGCAGTAAAAATTGCAATGCAAGAATTCGATGCTATCTAACCAATATCATATTGCCAAACATAAATTCCTTTGCATCACATCGGCTCCAGAATAAAGCCCATTACAACATTGTTCGGTTTGTAAAGGATTTGTACAAAAGGCGGTTTGTTTCATCGGATCCCCGTGCAGTTTGTTATAATAACAACACTATCTAATCTACATCTAGCGTTGTCTGTCGGCGTATTGTTCAGCCACCGCTTTTGAGTACAGTACAAACAACGGAATGGCTCTCAGAGAGTTTAGAGAATTCGTGGGGTCCTTAAATTTGTATCCGGCGTTTGGGGAAACGACTTTACGAGTCAAGTGACATTTTTAGGAAAGCTCTTGTTGTTTTTCCCACGGCTGCATTTTCTCTTGTCCGATGAAATGAGAACTATTCGAAATAAATGCGATTTCCTCCAAGCATCGTGGCATTTTGCGAAAAAGAAAATGAAATTCATGATGTTTTGATTTCTTTTATGACTTGCGCAGTGTCCCACAACCAAGGTAGCCGCATGCTGCTTATACTGCACGCAACGTGAAGCCAGTGGTCATGGTTGAAGATCGTTGACTGCTTCATATGCAGTAACTTGTAGTGTACCTACATAGTATGGTATAATAATAGTATTTACCTCACCTGTTGGTTCTTCTAAAGTCTTGTTATTAAAAATACCGGGCCACAACCTGAGGATGCTAATGAACTGCCTTGTTTACCAGATAATCATGGCTTAACTGCCACTGCCAATATCTCGTCATCATCGATAGCCAGTTTGTTTATAAAGTTATCGATTCTCAAAACAATAACCGATTCACGTGTCACCTACCCGCCAACCCTTCCCGGCAGTGCGGCACAAACGCATTACCCGGCTATTTGCGGTAGGATATTGACCGCGACTGCGCCCGCGCCGGTACCGCGGACTGTTTACCTTACACATCGCACCGGCACACGGCTAAAGATAGCGTTGTTTAGAGATGGGCGAAATGGAATGAAATATTCGAAATTTGAATTTGGTATTTGATTTTAGAACTTAGGTTTTGGAGAGTAGGTGGTAATCGTGAAAGGAGTATGCTGACTGGTTGATCTCACCACAGGCATATAAGAACGAGGATCTCACGTATATTTATGGTCAATTTCCGGCACTAAAATAATATGCCTAATTTCTTTTTATAATGTACCTACATCTACATTGTTTTTTCAAGCAGAGTCACGGGTAAAGACTAGCAGATAGTCCATAACCACATCTCTAGAAATGTGATTGAAACCTGTGATTGAAAAGCACGCACGCTCAGTTAATTTAAAAATTCGTAAAACTGTTACATTCTGTCGTTACGTTTATTCTAATTTCTTACCATTACGTATTTAAGTATGTTAAGGTTAATTTTATTTGATCTAGGGTGAGAAATGCGTATTATTGTTTATTGTAAGGTTGGCGGTCGAATAACTGTTTTTATCCAGAGAAAGTGAAACGGGAAATTCGTCATTGTCGCCATAGACGAATTCTTGTATGCAAAAAAAAAGGTACCCACATTTACTACCTATAGAACTTCAATAGAAATGTAAGAAGATCTTTATCAACACTGAGTTTCTCAAATGAGACGTATATTTACTTTAATAAACTACAAATCTTTTAGCAAATACTCCAGGTTTCGAATGACATAGCAATGGGATTATAAACACTATAGTTCGTCAGAGTACATCTTCTTGACGTCCATTCATCACCTCGCGTTGTTCGGGACATCCGGTAGGGATGCCCAGCGAAGTAAAATAGTCGATAATAAGGAAAGGTTAACTCGATATGATAACTTTTAGTCGATTTGATGTAATTTTTCGTTTCAATAATTTTAATTTTGGTAAATAACGTGACATTTAAAATATTTTTAGAACCCCTAATAAAAATAGGTATGTAGGTAGGTATCGAAGTCAAAGTAAAGCCATTTATTCAATTTAAGCCCTATTTAATTTCAGTAGCTTTGACCTTAATAAGTGCCCTACGCACTTATTAAGGTCAAAGCTACTGAAATTACCACCAGTTTGGAAGTCGGTCTTCAACTGAGAAGAACCGGCAAGAAACACGGCAAGGTTATATTTTTTGTGGATAAAAATGAATTTATTAATATATTTGAATTTAGCGGGATTGGAAAAATAATAAAAATGTTTTTTTTTTTATGTAAACTTAATAACATATTGCTGGTAATCTAAAGACATTATAATCCTTTTAAAAAAATGTGCAAATTAATCTCGTCATTATTCTTTGCTCGTAAAATATCCGAGGTTATTTATTTGATTATTTTAGGAGATTATTACCAATTCCATTTAGAGAATAAGACCGTTCTTTAAAAATATTTTTATTAATTTTATAAAATACAAGTCTTCAACATATACAATAAGTTAATAAATATTAGGTATATAAAATATCGAATGCGATGCGATACACATCCCTATCTTGTATTTGAATAAAATATTTTGTAAATCTCGCCGCGGCTGTCCAAAAGACAACCAATACTTTGTCGTCAAAAAAGCAAAAAAAATCGGATCTACTGACACACACTTGGTCGAGAATTTCTGAATTTGTATGGATTGGGGATTAGTGGGTATTTAATTTTAAATTAGGTATATTGTAATGTCGAAAAATAAAAATATTTTTTCTAGTTTTAGAATAATATTTTCATGTTATTTCAGTAACTTTCGTAAGATTTATTTAACTTACAACTTGACACAGTTCACATACTTCACTTTTTTATATAGGTATTTAAAATATATACGTGTGTCGTTTATATATATATATTTGCAAACCATACATTGCAATAATCCATTTCAAACTACTTTGTTCCAATTTGCCGCTTCACTGGATTTTGTAGTTTATTGAAATATCACTATGGAAAGACGAAATTTTAATCCTGCACTCTTGAGTCTTCTTCCAACAATATTGTCATTTTAAATTCCATAGTGTGAATATGTGTGTAATGTTTTTTTTTCTTTTTACAGGTAAGATTTGTCAAGAGTTTTTTTTATTGGACTTGGATTTGAAGCGTTTATAGAAGTAAGATAAAAGTGGGTAAGTTTTTGATTTTTAAAACAATGCAAGACAATTTTTCTTGAAATGTTTATTGATATTTTTTTCGTATTTTTTTTATTGATAAGTTAATAGCGATGAAAGTCGTCGTATCATAAATTCATATTACAAAAGAAGATTAATATTTTTATATTTCTATTTATATCAGATGAAGCGCAGTAGAGTTTGCGTAAAAACAAATGCGGGGCCCTCGTGTAAACAGTGTTCGATGATGGATACATTCCAGGGGATATCTAACTATAGAGATGGAATATACGCATGGTAGTTATTATACATATAGGATGGGTATATCCAGATGACATATTTTCAACCCTATGCTTGGTTCGTTTTGAATTTGAAACCGTGAAAAGAAACTGAAGTGTTCGTAGTTTCACATAAGGATTCGGAGACAACGCCCAAGTAGCATAACAAGCTGTTTAAAGGCTGTATTAAAGTTCGTTCTTATACTAAAAGCTGAATATTCAGGCTGTAAAAAGGCTGTATAAGCGCTTATACAGGCCTTATAAGTGTAAAAAGGGCCCACATTACACAGCTTATTTCGTTATTGGAGCTGTATAGAGGCTGTATAAACAAAAGACAAGTATAAAAGCTGTATTAGGGCTGTTATTAGGTGTATAGAGCAGCCTATACTCTACGGATATCCTCTTATAAGTATCTTGTAAGAATAATAGTTCTAAATAGGTTGTCGAATAGAATTATGTGAGAATAAAATAAATAAAACTATTTACGATGCCATATTGAATGGCGACATAATATTGTTATTAAAATGGAAAGGATAAAATCTTGGACATGGATATCTTATGCTGTTTATTGATGAATTCAATGTGCAAATTTTAATTTATTGTGAACCTGTGTATGTTTTCCGTCAAAATATTCACGCGCCAACAAAATAATCAAGCCAAAATAAAGAAATTATACTAAATACAGTAAATAAGTGTTTGTTTTTAAGGTTAGGAAGTTAAAAATATATTTATAAATAATAGATATGAGTATACAAGATCATTATTCAAGATGATAACCATGATACGGCTATAGTTATTATGAAATATTCCTTTAATTGTAATTTAAATGTTGTTATTGTAAATGTAAAATGTCGACAATTTGCTATACAGCCTAAACGATACTTGGAGTGTGTTATAAGTCTTAGTAGCTGTACTAAGTAAGTTATGAACGTTTATTGCTGTATTAAGTAAGTGAACACATGCTTAATACAGCCTGTATACAGCTTGAACGATAAAACCAGCTTGAAGTGTCAGAAAACACTTAACGCTGTATTATAGAGTTATAATATCTGTTTCAGAACCCTAAGCTGACGCGGATCCCTTTATACAGCCTGTATACAGCTTTAACGATAAAACCAGTTTGAAGTGTCAGAAAAAGCTTAACGCTGTATTATAGAGTTATAATATCTGTTTCAGAACCCTAAGCTGACGCGGATCCCTTTATACAGCCTATATACAGCTTTAAAGATAAAACCAGCTTGGAGTGTTATTAAATTCTTAACGCTGTATAGTAGAGTTTTGATATTATGTTTAAGAACCCTAAGCTGACGCGGATCCCTTACTAAGAATGTTATACAGCTAGAGCTGTATAATATCTCATAAATCACTCTTATAAGTATTAAAACTGTTCTTTACACTCTTGTAAGTCTCTAAAAGAACTCTAAGTTCTAAATGGGCTGGTTTATTGATGTAGAATATGCTTGCGTGCTGCTTGGGCGTAGCTTCCTATTAGTAAATTTTCAGAATCAGATCATTGGATCCGGAGATTCCTCCTCAAATAAATGTCTGAAAAAAAATACAGAAATCATCTCTCAACACATTGACTTCATATCAAACATGACGTGTTCTTATAATCCAGAGCCTGCGTTTGTCTGGATTGGGTTTATTTGTTTTTTATTTCACCTCACAGACTGTTGAACCCTAAGGGTGATTTTCTATTGTTGAGAAAATGAGTGTTAGGGTGGCGAGGTTGGGTGGTGTGTGAACAAGTGTGGCGTGTGTGTGAACAAGTGTGGCGTGTATGTGATACATAAAGGTTCACGAGGTTTAATATTGTGTGAGTTGGAGGACAGACATGGCTCAATCTAGAACATAAACTCAAAAAACTATGCCAAATAAGTTAGATTATTGTCACTTTGCTTTCAATTTAAATGACACATTCTTTTTTTTTTAAGTATCAATGAATATGATTTTTTTCTCTATTACATACGACGTCCCTAGGTACATTTGTAAAAGGTTTAGAACTAGGAATAGAGTGTGAAAAGGATGCAAGTTTAATCTTCTTTTAAATTACATTGCCGTGTCCTACATTCGACCTATATACCTTTGTGGGTTGCAGGTGGACACAATGGCTGGTCTAGTGGCCACTTCACCCAGATGCAAGCGTGGATACCGCGACATGTACCTTAGATTGTGATCTTAAGCTTTAGCTGCACTTGTCACGTACGAGACATTACGTCACGCGATGTGACCTTTATTCAAATTCAGAATATCTTTTTGTGAATTGAAATGGTTTGTGTGACACTTTATTTTCTTGTCGTGAATTGAGTTCGAATTTTAAATTTGGAATGCTTCTGTAACCATCGATGTTTCTGACCGAGTAGTAGAGTTAAGTCAGAGATAGATAGGGGAGCATACTAGTCTAAAACAATTTTAAACAAATACACAGAGTTAATTTCATGATTCGAATAGAACTGCAACTTCGCGCGAAACTCGGTCCATAATCGTCGAACTTACTCCGTGAACTATTCCAATTTGTTGCTCACTTCAAAATATTTGGCAAATAACACCTTTAAACTGGTGCTTAAAAGTTAAGTTATTTATTCGACGATAAGAACAACAAAATTGTCCAACATTGCCGTAACTGACAAAACGTTTTTTTTTACAAATTGACAACAAACTTATAGTCATTTTCAGAGCTCTTTAGAACTCCTCAGAATACATTACATATAGCCGCGATAATGATCTAGAGAATTGACACATCCGTTTCCTATAGTGTACGGTAACCTCTGTAAACTAAAATCGACTAACGACTTTGCCCAATGTGATTTATAGTCGATTATTCGTTATTCGGTTGAAGGGTGACGATTGTAGTAACTTAATTTGGGAAAGGATGCGGGCTTGTTTTCAAATCATTGGGTTGTACTATGTTTATAATAAATATTTTTATTCTTTATCTACTGTTCGAATAATTGACAATCCTCTACTTTCGCTTCTATTAAGTCAAACAGAACACTGAGTAGTTTTACATCGAAATGCTATTTTAAAGTTTCTAAATAGTCACAAACAGGACATCCGCCAGCAGCTAATGTAAGTAACAAAGAAATACCACAACATCAAATAAACATCATTGATTTAAGTTTACACATGATCACGTATTCGCTAGCGGCCGTACCTTCTGTTTTCGATCATAAAATGTAAATTACAGCTCAGCTTTCATTTCTACGCCCGCCATAACAACTGTGAAACAATAGCTAATAAAATACATATTTATTATTGTACTTACTGAATGCACTTGCACAATAACTAAGAGTTTTTAAAACCCTCGCTTCGGCACATCTGCCCTGTTATTAGTAAAAAAAAAACTTGACAATGGATGGTAACAAATAGGACTTACGCAACCTTATCTAACATGACATAGATGGAGAATAGTAAAACAGTGTCAGACTATTTTACATGGTCGGATTAACACACCTGCAATGGGTTACCTGGTAAGTTAAATACAACCAGATGGCACCTACTTAATTTTCTAGCTAGCTTATTGCTTTATTGATACAAAAATTGCATTGTCTTAGGTATTAAATTGATTAAATAATTAAATTTACGAGATACAGAGCACTCATTCTCATTAGCGCCCTCGCCGCGTTCGAGAGATAAAATCTATGTGGTTCTTTCTAAAAATTTTACGACATTTTTATTTTTCATCATTAACAAAGCGGCACCTACAGAGTGGCTATGAAAAAATAAACACTTAAAACGCAACATGTGGACGAGTGCGACTCGTTTGTAAAAACATTTTTAGCTTTAAAAAATGTACCGCGAAGTTTGTCTTTTTATGTGCCATGAAACATTTTGGGAAAACAAACACTTTTTGAAATGTTTCTGAAATAAACAATATTGCAATTGTATAACTACGTCCGAAGATCACAAATCTATTTAATTATAGTCTACTATTACAGATAATACTTTAGATTGTTGCTGAATCTGTTGTTTACAACCATTTTACAACAAAACTAATTTAGTCTCATTATGTCTCTTTCTAAAAATGAACATAAGAAAAGGATGTAAGAAATTTAGTCCTGTCAAATTAGTCCAATGCTTGTTTTCAATATAAATTTAGTCGCCATTTATCGCGGTTACGTCCAAATACCCGCAAAACTAGCTTAAAAGAGCTTTGAATCGGGGGGCACGGCAGTTTTATTTATCAAGCCAACAGTTGAGTGGTTATTGAATCAACGTTTTCCAAGTGGCAATTTTCCATCGTCAATGGGTAGCGGTTCTGGCGACAGATTGGTGCAATGGTGTCATGGAGCACCTGGTTTTGTACCCTTGTGTACCCTTCAACGGCCAAGTCACACAACATTAACTATAATAATAGAGACATCGCAGTAAGGAACCTTAGACTTGGCACGACTTTGTCTAGATTTCATTACTTTTTAGAAATAAACAAGCAGCTCCATAGAGACTTGGCTAGTTTTTTACAGAATGTTTTTGGTGGGATATGTTCTATCCCTTTTCCCATAATGTTTGTAAGAAAGAGATGTGACGCGCCTAAAATTAGTTTAGTGCGATTTACAACAAATCGGCAACAATATGTTACATAATTGAATCTATCATCCATTGTCACGATTGTCAATTTTTTGTTACTTAGTAATTAGTTACATGCATCACTGAGGAATTATTAATTAAAGACCAGCACACACGCGACACTTTTTTACATTGATTAGCATTAGAAAAACGTGTATAATGATGTGTTGATTTAAATTTGCAACAATATTTCAAATCGATACGATCCAGAATGTGTAAATTTTGTTACGAAATGTATGCGACATACATTGCATTCATTATTCTGACAATTGTACTGGACCTTCATACTACTATATATCATTAAAATAGTTAATTTTGTTGTCTTAAATTGCATGAAACACTTTACATACAATCATACTTAATACATCTAGTTAAAAATCCATGTTATGTTTGTGTCAAACATAACTTTTTGAAACTTAAGTGAGTTCTTGAGGGCAGGCCGGAGAAGGTTTCGGACAGAATACAATCAGCTATCCCACAGCCATACTAGCGTAATAAATAAAAGCATAACCATGGACCATATATAACTAATTAAGTAAACACATGCAAAATACAAATATTTTAATTATTCTGTAGATAATAAATCGATTAATAGCCAATTCCTATAATTGACGGACCTTATCAGTTAAAATTAAGACTTTTATATCTTTACTAATAATAAAGTAAAGCTTTGCATAACAGACCGTCTCATATGGAAGTAGCTATCACAGGTAAAATTTGCTTACGAAATGATTCATATGCCCAGTTTGGCAATAAAAAACCTACCTATTTGTAGGCAACGCGATTCGTTTTTGTGTATAAGAACCTACATAAGTTGACCTACAAAACCTAACCTATAATACTAAACCTAAATAGTATTCCCAGAATTAGGACCATATCTTAGTCTGAAGCATAAATCTATCTATCGTGCCCAATTTCAACTCAAACAGTTATATAACACATGTGCACAGATGTACATAAACCCATTTACAATTTTAGAACAAAATCCATTAGGTACCTAGGTACTTGAAATGTTTTTATACAACTTCAACAGCTCCCAGTCAACCCTTAGCCCTTATCGACCACACTAAGTAAGGTAATCATTTCATTTCACCAAGCACTTAACGCGTGCTAACGGGTCTACTCACGCCCCAATTTGGCACCCAATCTGCAGATCTAATCGGGAGATTGCTTCGCTGATTGGGACTAAATAATCCCGTATTATAAAAGTAAAAAAGAATTCACGTATTTTTAATCAAAGTTACTTCAGCAATTTTATGTATTTCACAAGTATAAAGAACTAGGTTATGTACTTATGTACCATGCATGATTCCAATTTATTTTCTGATATTTTATCTCCACTCAGTGTATTCAATTAAAATCTAATGTATATTTTTATTCAAACAAGTACAAAAAATCATAGGTAACTGTAATCATTAGTTTTGTCTTTTATCACACATTTTCCTAAATCTAATCTGAAGTTTGGTAACGAAGTCGGGTCATGAGAAGCGCCCTTTATTTTCGCCCCCTTTGAGACCTCGCGAACTTCACACAGTTCGAGATTTTTGGGTAACGCCCAGAATATTTCCCCAATAGCCCTTCATTAATATCTTGTTTGTAATTTGTATCGCGCAATTACTTTTCTTATACTTAAAAGAAATAAGGCAAGGGAGTTTGTTGAAGGGAATTAATATTAGTCCTTTATAACCGAAGGGTGTAATTTTCTACAACATGTTTGAGATAAGCAATATATCCAAGCTTTCTTGATTTTCACGTAATATAGCCTTTTTTTATAAACTCCCATATTTATTTTGTCTCACTGATAAGGCGGTTAACACACTGCCACGCATCCCGCTACAAGTTGCGTGTCATCGAATAAAAAAGAACGCGCGTGTGTATGCATTTTCTTTGTGATGGACTGTACGTGTTTTCTATACAAACGGAGATTCTTACAAGCAACGTTAAAACACGCATTCACGCGCTACGCTGCGTGGTGCGTGGCAGTGTGGTAACCGCCTAACAGTTCAACATTACTTAGTACATTTTTTCTAACTAAATTCGTATTTATAGGTAGTTATTTCGTTATCAAAATATTATTTTGACTAACTTCAATTCGATCAGCGAGAAAACTGAGTAAACTGTAACTTTACTGTGTAAACCATATTATGTACAACATAACTGTCACGATCATGGCACACCGTATAGAACCACAGAAATCGGAATAAATACTAACTCTCGAACGTAAGTAAAATAATATTTTGATCTGTGTGCGTATTGATTGACCCAAATGTTTTAATTACTACGAATATCGATTTATTATATTTTAGTCGATTTTCATCCCATTTTTTTAAATCGATTAGTTACTAATTTTTTAACTGAATCACCTATCTATTAACGCTAAGAAAATAACGGCAGTTCAAAGCCCTATATAGTCCCATTCAAAAGAAACCAAGAATTTCACAAACTAATTATAGAGTTGCGAACATTCGATGAATCGACTCGATTGTTTATAGCTAGTGCAGTGACCTGACTCTTTTTTGTTGCTAATAAAACGTTTCATAAAGATTTTATTTGTCAAAAGTCAAAACCAAAATTACATGTTAGTGACGGACCACCTGCGTTGGACAGATTAGGTCGAAAATTACTATAGCCGCAAACCATAAAAAGATGACCTGCATTTAGACAAACGAAATGTCAAATGTGTCTCTTACCACGGTCCTGACTACTCCTGACTGAATTAAAATAAGCTATTAAGTTTGTGATTTTTTATTATGTTTTCTTAGTAAGGCTAAGTATGCTTGTGACAAAAGTTTATTTCCGAAGTCTTCTCAGGGACCTTAACTGGGACACAACATAATAAATGAATTTTCAGTTGGAATTTAATAAATAATTCAGTTATCCACAATCCATCAGATATCTTTACACGAATTACTTAACACATGTTATAACAACAAAGGCCATAATCCAATCAACCATTCAAATGAGACGAACAAACCGTGTGAGCCTATAAATATACACACAAGCATAGTGTAAAACAAGTGATTAACCGACCGCCGCTGATAGACATCTCAAATACCGCCGCACCATTGTTTCAGGGAGAAAATTCAACAAAAGCGACTATTGAGTGAGTTAAAGTAGTACTGCCCCACAGGTGTGAAAGAGAAAGCACTAGTTATCCCGCAATGGCCACACGTAATTACATGGACCACCCGCGCGATCTCGCTCGCACCATTATAGAATAGCTTTTTGTGGGGAAAATAATAATCAACACAATGAAGTCATCAAACGAAACGCGGACCGCGTGCGGCCCTAATCGCTTGCTAGCAAATGATATTCAAAATTTTATTTTCACCAATTTACCTCGTACACACGGCTACGGATCAAGCTATACATTTCTAGTATAAGCTGACCTCCGATTGTAAGGAAATCCTATACAATGTGAGATCAGCTTATACTGGAAATGTATAGCTTGATCTGTAGCCGTGTGTACAATACGTGCCACTAAAGATGAGACTTGACACAACACATGGTTTGACTTGCGCAGTAGACGATTTATTCAAGAGCTTTCCGCCCTGAGGTAGTACGTTGGTGTGGATGACGGAAATCCAAAATGTATAGCTTGATGTGTCGCCGTGTGTACTACTTATTCTTTATTCTGTGCCTAGCTGAATTTCGAAAAAGCAAGCTGGAGCAAACTACACCCTGTAGTTTAAGCTGTTCGTATGTGTCAATAAGTTCGTTTCTCTTCTGAAATATTGAAAGAAGATAGACAAGTAAAATATCAGTCCTGAAAGAAAGGTCTTACTTTGATATATCTACTGTGGTCTTACTTAGCTAGCAGCTAAAATATAAATTATTACATCTATATATATAAAAATCAATGCCACTTTTCGTTGTAATTTTATAACTCAAGAACGGGCTCACCTATCCAAACCAAATGTTAAGGCTTTGTTCGGACTATTTAGAAGATGGTTTATGTGAAGTTCGCACAAAATCGGTCGAGCGGTTCTTCATTTATCACATTTTTATTATTTTACTTTATAGGGTCATTGCGCTGGATAGCGACCGATTAGCTGAGTTGCTAACTTTGGTAAGTCACCACATACGCTATATACGCGCAAAATAGTGAGCGCCGATGTAAATGGGTCCCAAATATAAAACAAAAAGTTTTAAAACAAAGTATAAAACATCACACTTTCATTCATAAATTATGAAAAATGATTGGAAAACCGGAAAAATACCGAAAGTGTTAGTTAGCGACCACATATTTCAGTTTACGACCACTAAGAATGCTAGATAGCGACCACTATTTTAGAATATAAAAAATAAGTAATAAAACATTTTTTATTGATTTAAAATATATTTTTTTCCTTTTTAAACCAGACATAATTAAATAAACACAAATAGTATTAAATCATGCTCTCTACAGCGGCTCTTTGTGGACGTACGTAGGGAATAACAACGAGTAGTGCAGACTTGGCAACACTTAAAAGCCAACCTTTAACCCGCTTTTCACCTGCATCCATCCTGCATCAGTTCAAAATCTGGTCCTCTTGTTTCGATAGTTTCACGTCACTCACGTCACGTCTCTTTTTTTATACTGCTAAAGTAGCAAACAAGCGTACGGCCCGCCTGATGATAAGCAGTTACCATAGCGTATGAACGCTTGCAACACCAGGACCACCAGGGAAGAGATATTGCAGGGTCAACAAGCCGCACGTTGCTGACCCTGGAATAATCTCTTCACACCCATTTTGAATCCCATGATGTACTTACTCCCTTGGGAAAACCACGGCGGTGAGCTCATTTCACACCCTAAGCACCAACGATAGGATACTCGTCTGCTTCCTTCTCCCTTCCGCACAGTACGTGACTATTTAAGATCCAATGTGTGAGGATTGACTCCCAGTCGATGGCGAGAGGTGCGATGGTAGAAGAAGCTGTAAGCATTAAGTCAACAATTCTTCAGAATATTGTCCGTTGTATAAGCGGTAGACACACATAAGGAGGCAGTTTCTCCTCAGATTAAAGGCCCTAAATCCCTTGTGAGCTCGGGATTGTCAACAATTCTGATGGCACGTCCCTGAACACAATTTAAACGCCCAAGCTGATATCCAGGTGCTCCAACACACAGATGGCAGCAGTACTCCATATGGAGCCTTAATTGCGATTTATAAAGTTGAAGTTTTCGCTCCGATGAGATGCACTGCTTCGCTCTATTAAGCACATCGGGGTTTTTGGATAACAGTTTGACCTTATCTTCTAGATGAAAAAAGATCCCAGCATCGGGATCCTTGTCATGTCAGACTTCATGATTTGTGGGACGTGTTCTGGAATTGTGGAGCCACAGCCTATGGGGTTTTCTTAGCGGTGAACGCGCAGGCTTGTTTCTAAGTGGGATTGAAATGGACTAGGTTTCGTTAGTGTACTTACGATTTCAGACAGAATCGTTCGCGTATTTCCTCCACTATGGAACGAGCGATATTTGCACGGTCCGTGTAATTATCGTCCCATGTACTGTCGTCGTTAATAGACAGCATATCATTGATATGCAGGAGGAACATTGTTAGGGATAACATGGAGCCTTGCGGGTCGCCAGCATTCATTAAGTATCTGCAGATATTCCTCACCCTGAGTCTCAATGGCTAGTGACAAACGGTGTGTGAGATACACTAGAAGTTCACCACACCTGTGTGAATGTGTTGGAATTCCGTATTGTCGGTCGCTCAACAAATCCTCCTGGTGATCCTCTAGGTATAGGTTCACATGGGTAGAACGACGACGGGACTTCCATTTTCGAGTAGGAAAGCGAGAAAAGGCGCGTTAGTATATGACACAAATCAGGAGCAAACTGTTTCAACACCATTGCCGGTATACCGTCTGGCTACCTCGACATATGGATGTCTACAGAGAGCAATATTTGCTGAACTTCCCGTTGACCACATAACAATCTCCGGCATGGAGCTGTCACACTGCGGGATGGTAGGCGGTGTGTCGTCCACAACATCCAAAGTCGAGTAAGAGGCAATGACAGAGCCTAAAAGGTCAGCCTTTTCCTTAGCACTATGGGCTAAGTTCCCGTCCAGTTTACATAATGGTGGGAAGGACGACTGGCAAAAGCTTCCTTCAA
The DNA here is from genome assembly GCA_947623365.1 of Achlya flavicornis. Lineage (NCBI taxonomy): Eukaryota > Metazoa > Arthropoda > Insecta > Lepidoptera > Drepanidae > Achlya > Achlya flavicornis. The sequence continues at coordinate 15,621,407 of OX392470.1, read as the reverse complement.
CAGCTTTGGCAAGAGACCAAAAAGAAGAGAGGCTCGTCCGTCTTTCGCTAATTCTGATGACGAAATCGAACTTAGCCCTGGCAAACATTAGCTTACTCTTCCCACTGTCGGTACCGTCGTTCACGGAATCCCATATGCAAGGCAAGTTAGGCAAGAGTGTATTCCCTGTCCTTCGATTGTCATGAAGAGCTTCTTTTAGGTCTTCTTGGAAGTATTGGACAGTCTCTTTATTCCTTTTAGTTATTTGCAGAAATTCAAAGGATTCATCTTGAAAAAAAATACAATTAAAAAAGTTAAATAATAAGAATATTGAAACTTCTTAATTGATTTAACTTTTAATTAATCAACTAATCACGTGGTTGAATACTGAACATACTTAAGCAGCTTATTTTAGTTTTCAGCTATATTCTTTTCGTACTAAATCTTGGTGGTCGCAAACTACCATCGTAATTTTCGAACTGTATCTGTTAGCGACCACCTATTTAGTACAAATGTTTGTGAGTGAATTAGACAAAGTTTTATTATGAAGCCATGTGGTCGTATACTGAAGATATGCATCTTAAGGCTTTAAACACTCCAAATACTAAATTGTGTAATCATAAATAAAACATTGAGAATATACTAAGCAAAACAAAATAAGACTGTATCAGTCAGAATACGACCACCTGGTCGCTTTCTAACACATTGATAAAATATTCATTTCAGTAACCGACCACTGGATTTTAAATTAAAATAATAAAAAAAAATACTAAATTACAATTAAACAATTGAAATTTGTACATAATTGAAGTAACCATGCATCTAATTTGACTAAACAACTTATTCTAAGTAACAAAACTTACCTTCGAATGCCGCGCGCCTTGCTATTTTTTTTGCTCATTCACTGCATGTCCAGACACACTGAATCAACACGTGAACTTAACGTCCTTTTTTTTGTTTTGGGTTCAGCGGTTGATATCAAATTTAGTTTTTTTTAATTACATAACTATTAAAATAATATTAAAGGCATTCTTTTCATTTTTATCTCCTAAAGAAAAGTTATTATCTTCAATTAAAGAAACCTAGGCAGGCAAGTGGTCGCCAACCAGAACTGGTCGCGAAACCGGCGCAATGACCCTACGTAGCGAAGCACGTACCGGGCCGCTAGTTTTATAAAATCATGTACCGAAATATTAAGTATTTTTTCTTTATATACGACGCCATTCCGTAAACTAGCGTACGGCCCTCCTGATGGTAAGCGGTTACCGCAGCCATATGGACGCTTGCAATTGCAACACATTGCTTCACCTGGCTTCACTCACGCGTCACCGACCCTTCCCCCTCTCAACGATCCCTGGCGACCATACTCACAGACAGGTACACCACATAAACTTATTTATCTGCGTGATGTCTGCGTGATTCTGACGAAGTCGCAGGCAATAGCTATATTTTCTATGACTCAAAATATCGATTGGCAGGATATAGCCTTCAAAATACGTTGACAATTTTTTATAAGCCTATTGCTACTTAGGTAGGTAGTGTAGGTACGCCAGTTATAATGTAGGTATAGTTAATGTATGTAGGTATGATTCACTCACAGACATATGATCCTTCGTATGTTTGTGGATTCACTGCGTAACTTATTAGATATCATAAAATACCAAATAGGTTTATGTTTTAACTAGGTATGTATGTACATGTATCATAAAGCATAACAATGACAAAAAATATGCCTAACCAAGAGTCGCTTTTTTGACATTTTGACAGTATAGGGTGGTGTGGTTATTAGTAACATCGAGGAACAGGGTGGTAATACCGAGCAATCCGATTCCGAAACTAGTCAGTGATTTGTCACTGATTTTGAACAGTACGGACCAATCACTGATTCGTGTGTTCTTGACTTGGCCAATCCGCATGAGTCCTTCTCTTAGCCAATCAGAGCGCATTGTAGATGGTGGCAAATTGGCTGAATAGATTGCTAGCAAAATTGATGTCATTACGCTTCTTAGGGTTAATTGTTCGATGATTAGTAATGATAATGACATGTGATATTTGAAATTTCCATAATTGGATCCACCACAGAGAAAAGAAATATAAATATAGTGTAGGTATTCTCTTTTCCATGGGATCCACGTATTTATTTGCCTAGAATTTAGTTAATAAAAATGTAATATAACCATAAATCTATACAGTGAATGTCTCATAAGGACTGTGATGATATTTATTTGTAATAATATCGCAATAAATTAAATATAACAGATAATATAAAGTATTCAACAAAAAACTTTCCTACATTATTAAAAGATTGTTATTCATAAACACAAACGTATTCAGTATTACATGAATCGCCTTTTTTTATCTCAGTAATTGATATTGAAGCCGCAAAATAATAATAACAATACGAATAAATAACATTTATCGTTGACGAACTTTGACTCTTCGTTTTTTTATGAATCAATATTATATTAGGTATATGCGAACTAAAGAAAATGAAGTCAAAGAACGACATAAATCACTCAAATTATAGACAATGCACGGCCTACATTGGTCGACTAGAGAATTCGAGTTTTGAGGAAATATTCTTTGAGTATGCTTACCCTAAAATTTAGGGAACAGGGAGAGCCAATTCTGGAGCACTCGAATTAATCACTCGTTCTAAATAATGTGCGAACTCGTACTTTTTTCGAATTTCGAAGCCGCCATTTTTTTTTTCATTTTTCGAGGGATTGCCCTCGAAATGTTTTGACTGGTCGGGCCCGTTCGTAATTTCGATTCGAGGGTTATTTCGATAGACGCGAGAATTGGGTCCCTTGATAATATTATACAGGTTTCAGATACGGTCACGGCTATGAAATTATTTTGGATACCCGATAGTTTCGAATATTAGATTTTTAAGGAATTGTAAAAGGATAATACAGATAGGTAACGATTTGTTTGTAATTCTAGGTAATTTTTTGTTACTACATCCAAGTATTTTTTAGACATCGCGGAAAAATCAAATTCCACAACAAGTAGGTGATTTGTCACTGATTTTGAACAGTAAGGACCAATCACTACATCGTGTGATTTTTACTTGGCCAATCCGAGCGCATGTGTCCTTGACTTCGCCAATCAGAGCGCTTTGCCGGCGGTGGGAAATTGGCGGAATAGATTTCAATCAAAATGAACGACTTCATTGCGCTAATTTGGGTTAATTGTTCGATGGTTATGGATATCCGCAACCGTAGGGGAAAGTGGGGGAAATACGAACACCTAAGGGAAAACTTAAATAAAACAGTGGAATTTGATCACAGGATTTTTTATTATTTTTTATTATAAAGTTTACTTATCTGTCTAACTAATTCACTAAATAACATTTATATTTTTTTAATGAATTGCAAATATATAAAAGAAAAACAAAACCCCTTATTACAAAACATGGTTTAAAGCAAAGCCAGGTTTTACTGTCATTTGGTCACTTTCTAACGTCATATAATAAAAAGGGACGAGGCTATTTTAAAACCAGGTTTTCCTTTAAACCATGTTTTGTAATAAGGTGCTTAGTGTTCGGCTTTGCCCGACATCAGTCGGGTAAATACGAACACCAAGTGGGGTGATTACGAACTAACATTATTAACGACAGAGATCACATTTAAAACCAAACGATGTTGACTGTCCGTCAGTACAACTCTCGTGAGCCCATTTGTTGCACACGTAGCAAATAATCCAGTCTTCAACGGGGAAGTACTATACTAACCCCCGCAAGAAGTATCAAAAGATGGCTATTTCAATATGGTGCAACACTTGACTCTTTTCTGACTATCGAATGAAAGTGTAGTAACAACTTTTTATCTCCGGAATGCGGAGTAACCGCGGGGAACAGCTAGTATAGCTAGCGGATATCCGAAATAAAAATTATCCGAAACTGATATAAAATTTTCAAATAATTTCGGAAGGGAATTCTAAAATAAAAAGGTTAGCTTTTGAGTTGTACTTCGTAGGCCTGTAGCAAAGGAAAAGTCTACACTGTATTCGTAGCTTCGTAGACCTCATGTTTTCATAGTTAACATTTTAAGCCTACGAATATTAAATATTGTTATTTTTAAGTCATGCTGCTATCAGCAGTGATATTCTGTAACGTTCATTTGCAAAATCACTTCTGAATCCGCGATGAGATTAGAATTTCATATTCTTAAACTGAGTGAGTTCGATACTAGCGCCACCGAGTGATGACGGAAGTGAGAAGAATTACGACAGGTGAGTATTTTGACGTTTTTCAATAGGATTTGGTATTCTCAAACGTAATTCACCCGCCAATTCAGTTGCGAGGTGAGTTGCGAGATGACTTTCGAGATGATTTACCTTTTACAGAATAGCATAGCTGTATGTGGTCACGCACGAACCGTGTGGTAGCTTTGTAGTGACTCTTTTCTTCACAATCATGAAGGCGCAGGTTTTGATTATAGTTCATAACTCTAGTATTAAATTTTATTAATGGCTTGCACAAAACACCATACGAAATTGTATGGAGACCTTAGTTTACAATCACGCCACTTCAAGATTTGAATGAAACTGAAAAATAGGCAGATATTTAAACAAGATTAGCTGGTTAAAACAAGGGCGGAATCATATTAAAAAAATACGACAAAATAGCTCTATCAGATTTATGAACTAATTAATTAAATTGAATACTTTTTTTTTATCGATTATGTAAATGTAATTGATAAAGATCGTGTTACATCGATAGCATGAGTTTATGCAATGAATGTATGAATGAGCCAGTAAAACGAACGGAAGAGTCAACTGAGTGTGACCGAATGAGCCGAAGAGTCGATGTGTTGCCGTTCCGGAAGATTCCGTTTTCCGGTAAGCACAGCACTGGCATTGTTAATGCCAATTTGAAGGACTTATCTGCCACAAAGTTACAAAATTATTGCAGGGCAGGGTTGGGTTCGGCCCTATTGCTGGGGCTTAGAATCACAGCTACGGTGATCCACTTATTTATTTATTTATTTTTTCGTGGGGAAATCCTCATAGGATACCCTACCGCCCCGCGTGTAGCGGCCGGGTTATGCCGGACTTTTACCGGCTAAACCCCACGGTGGTCGCCATCTGCGCTGTAGAGAGGGGGGCGGGCTCTCGTGTTGAACGCGTACCTGCTCACCTCTCCAAGCGCGGCTCTTTGATATATCGTCCTGGGGAAAGTCTGACACCTCCCCCCAGCACCCTCGCTGTGCTATCGCCCATTGCCCTGCTTAGGCTTAAAATAACAGCTACGGTGTTTCCCTGCCTGTCGTTAAAGACGACTAAATGGGGACCTTCGAGGTCGTGGGCAATCGGGGCGGGTACCCTGAACGCCCAGAAGGATAGTCTGGCATAACCTGGCTTCTCCCCCCAGGGCGTTCGGGTATCCTATGAGGACTTCCCCACACTAATGGGTAGGGATAAAGAGATATTTAATTTAAAAAAAATCTTAAACCTTTGGTTTTTTTGAAATAAATTTCCTTCTAGATCTGACCGGAAAACGAATAACATCTAGAAATATATAAAAAATAAATGAATAAAATTTAATACAACATGAATGTAACTTCTTTATTTTGAAGCCTAAATCCAAAATTCCAAACCCTTCTTCTCAATTTTGAAGCCTAAATCCTTGAAATATCTCTATGAAACAATCAAAAACAGGGGCAAAATCAAGTTGTTGCACATTATAAAAGTTATGTTCCTGAAAAACATGGCGGCCGGCGTCGGCGTCGGCAATAAATCGGCAAGAAGCCGTCCCGACACCCGTCTGGATTTATGGAAGGAGCTAATTCACGCCACAAGTTGTTAGCGAACCGGCACTAGCGCCTGCCACCTTCTTGGCTAGGGTTAGCACCAGATTTTAAAAACAAACACCACTTTTTACCATGAATAAGTGGCCGAAGGTGGCAAGACAAATTTTAGGAGAAAGTGCAGTTGCCCCAATACAGCGGTAGGTGCTTGGTAGGTTTTAGATTTTGACTGGAGAGGGGCAGGTACTTAGCATCGAGGAAAAATCCCTTTAGAGTTCAATTCCGCAACTAGTCAATGATTTTACACTGATTTTGAACAGGAAGGGCCAATCACTGCATCGTGTGCCCTTGACTTAGCCAATCAGAGCGCATTGTCAGTGGTGGGAAATTGGCGGAATAGATTTCAAGCAAACTGAACGTTATTGTGCTTCTTTAGGCCATAAGTCATGTAATAACGCCCTCTTTGGTAAGTTGGATAAGTTTAACTACTAAGAAATCTTTTGCAGTTTTGTTTTACATAGCAAATTCGAAAAGCTAAAGATAGACTTCAAGGGGTCTTTAATTACTCCCCGTAACTACCATAAGTTTAATTAAAAATATTTTTCTGATCTCGGCAACCCTGTACAAAACTACCGTCGGTCGCCGTTGCCCACTTTAGATTTAATGCTTTATCGATAAAAATAAACAATAAAACGTGGCCTGCAGATGACTAGACCTAAGGTATGTAGTAGCAGGTGTCCACTCAAGTCGTTATTTTATATGAATATATCTATTTTTAATATCTCTGGCAACTTTATTTCATGTGTAATACGAGTATGCTCCCAAAAAATCGGTAATTTCTGTGATTCTCTTAATCCCAGTTTCTTGAAGCCTGAAAAATATAATAGGTTGGCATGATTTTGTTTGCTATTTATTTACTTATTAAATATTTATTCAGTCTTCTTTGTAATTTTGCCGCCGCGCCGGGGAACGCAATTGTTTTCAGTGCGATTAGAATGTAAATATTATGTAATGAATCTAAGCTTGTTTTGAAAAGAGTAATTGCTGAGTTTATTGACTGCTCTTCTCAGCAAATGCAACCTTCCGAACCGGTATTAGAGTATTAGAGTCAGACTTTTCATAAGTGCATGCGAAGGTCTATTTGAATAAATGATTTTGAATTTTGAATTTTGATTCATTTTCAAAAACTGACGGTAGGTAAATCTTTTTCGTCTACTCGGGTTGCTATATCTCGTTAATATTCTCTAATCGTAAAGCTTCTTTAGCAGGCACGTAATCGAAATCACCATCAGAAAGTTGACTTGTGAAATTCAATAAAATCTAGTACGTATTTGAAACAAGTATTCCAACAGAGACTGTGGCATAAGTTAATGTTAAAACCAGCGCAGGCGCCGCAATCGCAGACGCGCATTCCGCGACAACTAAGCCGTTTGATGTATGTGCGACTGGCTTTTAATGTCGCTGTACTGTCTGTAGAGTCAGACATTTTCCTTATAAAATCGGGAAATTGAGTTCCTATTGACAAAAAAGCTTTCGAATGTTTAAATTCATCATCATCATTATAAAGTCCCACTGCTGAGCACAGGCCTCCTTTCACTAATCTGGCTAAATAGGAATGGGCAGATACTCCACCACGCGTGCCCACTGCGGATCGGTGGAGTTAAGCTAGTTGGAGTTTTAACGACTATCACAATTAAGTGATAACCGGGATCAACGGCTTTACGTGCCTTCCGAAGCACGGAAACGCTCGATTTGAAATACCACTAGGCGGTCACCCATCCAGGTACCGACCACGACGGTGGTAGCTTAACTTGCCGATCGAGGGTTAATAATGCTACACCACGAGCGCTTCAGATATATAAATTACGAACAAAAAATAAAATAAGCCTTTATTGCTTTACTAAACATTACATTTGAAAAGAAAAATTAAAACAATAGAGGTAAGAAAACTATAAATTAACCTCAATTAAAACATATTCTCGGATTCGGCTTATCTCTCCTCTTAACAGTTTGTCTTTCGACAAAGGCCTCCTCTAAGGATTTCCATTTGTTTCTGTCCTTCGCTGTACTGTACGTAACCATTCTGGCCAGCTTCTTGCTTCAAGTCGTCTTCCCATCGCTTTGGCTGTCTTCCTCTACTTTCTCTAGGGTACGAAGTAATTACCAACAAATATCCTACGAATATTATAAATGCGAAAGTTTGTGAGTATGGATGTACCTTTGTTACTCTTTCAGGCAGAAACTACTGAACGGATTTGGATGAAATTTGGCACCCAGATAGAATATATTCTGAATTAACACATGGGATACTTTTTATCCCGGGAAATCATACGATCCGTCGGGAATGCGGGTGAAACCGCGCGGGACAGCTAGTGGTGAAATATAGATGACCCAAACGCATCGAACAACAAGTAACAACCCAAAGAAGCGCAATGACGTTCATTCTGATTGGCCAAGTTAAGAACACACGATGCAGTGATTGATCTTTACTGTTCAAAATCAGTGACAAATCACTGACTTGTTTCGGAATCGGATTACTTGGTATTACTACTCTAAAGGGATTATTCCTCGATGCCCAAACGCAATCGGGAATATAGAAGCTCATCTATTTTTATTTTAAACGCTCGAATCTAATCCATTAGATTTATCCAGCTCTATTAATTACTTATAACTCAAACATGAGTCATTAATTTGTTTAGTTTTAAACGCTAACAAACCATAGACTATATCGAGTAAAAGCTTCCTTATATCGCATCGCGTCGTAACCGTATATCCATAACCTATTTCGACGCTCTGCGAAAGCGGAATGCACTCATCGACCGCTGTACTCATAATAACTTAGTCGATTTGCTTGTTTTTTAACTGGCAAGTGGCTGGATCGAGATTCCCGCCAGATTAAATAAAGGACTTGTTATTGCAGCACACAGGAGTGGCGATAACGGTAAAGCGGAATCGCGAAACGTTGCAGATGCAACCAATGAACGGTGTATTTGCACGTAGGAATTTAATGTCGAGTTAAGTAAGATTTACATGTTATCTTAGTTGCAAGATGCTCTTTGTGGATTCTTTTGTATTCCTAGTAGGTAATTATAGGAGTTATTTGGGATGCAAACAGCCCTTTTTATGAAATTGTGTGATTAATTTTAAGCTTATTTTCAGTTTTATCAGCTTATTTTCTGCTGTTTGTAACAGTATGTAGACTATATGTCTCATCTGAAATCGGAAATAAGTATAATAATAATAGTATGACTTTTCCACAATTCTGATAACGCGCGCCTTTGTGCTAAAAGCGTCTATAAAAGATGACGCACCCGCAAATTCTTTTATAATTAGACAATCCCGCCAAGTCAGGCATTCCGGTCAAATTGGCCATATCTGGCGAGAGGAGGGTCGGCAAAAGCTGTATGTTGGCGCGAAACGAAGATGGATGGCCGGAGTTATAGGTCGAAACTTCGAAAGCCTTAATTACAGGATCCGCCGGTCTGATCGGCAATGGTTAAATTTTTGACTTTTTGGACCTATCGAGATTTTAAAGGGTTAATTTAACTCGTGCGATTTCTCTAATCTCGTTTCTTGGCTTAATTATCCCAACCAACCATTTATGTTTTAATTATATGATGACCTTTTTCTCATTGTTGGGGTCATACAGCAACAGCCCCCGGGGTTTACAACCTTTGGCCACTTCGAATAATTTTAAGTTTTAACAAATATCTAAATACCACTTCTAAGTATAAGACAACTGCTACCGAACAGTTTTATCTGTCATGTGTGAAATAAAATGCCACATTAGTCGTATTATGACAATCAAACCACACACACGGCAAAATTTGGAACTAACGTCTTTCCTTACTAATATCACCCTTTTACGAAGACAGTGGCGCCGCCATGAACTGAACTGTGTATTTGGTGGAATATCTACACGCTTGGCCATGCTGGTCACGTAGAGAGACCAAATTCCCTACGCCTCCACCATATTATGAATATATAAGAATGGAGGAATATTATTATGCGTAGTTGGTAAGCAGCATTCCGAAATCGTTATCTATTTTGAGAATATTTTTTTCTGATTTATGAGAAGGTTATTTACGTGAGTACTGGTTATTTATGTGAACTCCCATTTGTCCCCTAAGGGAATTTTGAAAAACCCTACTTTAGTGGACACCTATACGGGTACTAGGTATGTAGATTGTAGGTACATAATGAGAAATTTTCTTATGATACCTCTATGCTTTAAATACCTGTCAAACTGTTTATAATTCGAACACATCGAGATTTATGTTCGAACCAATTTGAACCTTAAGTTGTATTTTGAGTTTTAGCATAGAGGTATCAGGAAACTCCTAATTTAAAATTTCTAGGTCTTTTGAGCGGTTTGAGCTGCGACGAATTTACACACATGATTTTATAAAATGTATTTTTCTTGCAATGATCATTGTTCAGCATGAGACGGGAGATTTCATTTTTTTCATGTTTTTTTTTTTACCTTCGTAGACCAATGTGGCTAAATATTTCAGTGATTGGCGACCCTAGTACGTCATTTGGCATATTGTGGAATTTATGCTTTTTGTTTATAATGAACTATTTTTGTATATTAAATAAAATAGTTTTACTGTTTTTAGAGGAACGTTCAAATATGGCTCATATTTCCAAAAAAACGTTCATAATTGACATCGCCATTATAAGTAAGATAATTAAAATGCTCCAAAACTAGTAATGAAAGCTTAACGACAATCAAGCTTCAACGCTAATGGAGTCATTTTAAAATTCAATCTCACTAGTGATGGGACATGTAAGTCGAAAGAAAATACTCGAGTCACGTAACACTTGTTCGAGCCCGCACTTTACTCTTACTTCAAATTCAAAGCATGGAAGCTAAATCATCCGGTTGTGACTTGTGATCGACCGATAATTGGTTGCCATGTAACTATTGTTTCATCGAGTGAATTTAGCGAAGCGGGGGATTGGATCAGTTACAGTACGAATTTTACAGAATATTAAGTATAATCGGCAAAACTATAGATTATTAACTGGCTGTCCGATGGCATTCGGACGGACTAGACTTTTGTCTCGCCTCATTTTTTTAAATCAGCCTCCATCAGTCTTTGTTTTGCCAATATAGTTGATTCAGCCGCTAACTTCCATGCGCGCCTTATCAACCTATTTTGTAAATATCACATAATAATGTATCTAGTACAAAATTGGACATTCCTCACACATGTATTCAATGCTCATGTACCTATTCAATAAAAAAGTAATGATGCCATAACGCGCATATTAATGAATATATTCAAATTACTTTAGAATGACATAAAGAAACCTATGTGTGACTCGAGTCGAGCTAAACAAGTTCGAAAAATTATTGAGTTTTAAAGTTATTCGAGTATAGGTAGGTAAACGAATAAATAGTGTCGCATCACTAAACTACTAATAAATCTAGCAACGATTGACAAAGTACATTTAGAACGATGTAATGGCCCGTGAAATGAATCTGATATGGTTGGTTACTTTATAGTTTACGGTCTCGTAGTGAACAATCAAAATATTATAGCCTGGATTGGTTTTTATTTAGCACGGTTTCGAAAAGTTCTTGAAGAGGACATAGCCCTGATTAGCGTACAATTTCCGACAAAAAATTGTCCCATTTTATTTTATTTTGTCGCCTGATGGTAAACGGTCCCCGTAATCTATGGCCGCTTGCAACAGCGCGTTGCCGACCCTGTAAAAATCTATTCACACCCTTTTTGACCACCATGCTGTTCTCCCTTGGGCAAATCACGGTGGAGAGCTCATTCCACAGCCTGAACGTCCGCGGTAGGAATCTCCTGTCTTAGAGCACATTAGGGTACTCAAGTAATATTTCCTTAGCAAATCTCTGGGTCCCCCAGTTTGCTGCATTGCATTGTCTATCAGTCAAGCAATGTTTTTTATTGCTATGGGCCTACATCATCTTTCTACCAATATAAGCATTTCTTACAAACATCGTAATTCATAACTCCCATACTGACGGGTAAGCGCGTGTTCAAACAATCAGTCGAGGGTGTGTGTTTATTTGACTTCCATCACACTGGGCTTACAACAGAGGGCGCTGGTATAAACCTACTAAATTAAACGTACCCTTGCACGTCAGCTATTATTAATATTACAAGAACCTTTATTTATGAAGTCTTTGGATTTGTCGAACAATTTTCGTGTTCAATGATATTTATTTTAGATAAAGGTATTGGACAGGAATACAGGAGTCTGTAGAAGATAAACGCTACATTTGTGTTTGAAGTGTAATGAGGAGTTTTCTTATGATACCTCTATGGTAAAAATACCTGTCAAATCGTAACTTAAGGTTCAAATTGGTTCGAATTATCATCAGTTTGACAGGCATTTTGAGCATAGAAGTATCATAAGAAAACTCCTCATTGTTTGAAGGTTTTTTTTTTAACCCCGTGGCTCTCGGATCACAAATGAAAAAAGTCAGGATCTCACATCCAAGAGATAGGGCGCGTTTCAAAATGTTGAGAGGAGTGACAAATGCAAATTAAAGTAGTTAATAAGTAGGTAGTAGGTCCTAGTTGGTTTCTAGTCTATGGTCTTAATTTATCATTCGTTTTAAAAATACATCAGGATAATGTAACTTTGGTTTTTGTAACGAGTTATTTCTAAAATGTAAGCTGTATCTATGTAATTGTATATTTTTAGAGAAAAAATAAAGATAATTATTATGATTGTCATACGACCTTCAAAACAAATAGTACGCATCTCGATGATACTTCATGATACTGATAATTGATTAGTTATCATGATATATGCGAACGTGAGTTTGTTTATTTGTTTCTGCGTTAGGTACCTACTTACTTAGGTACATCTTTATGCGTCAACTATAGTCTAAATAATTAATGTACATAACAAAAAGTATAACGCAGTGTTGGCCACGAGGTCGACCGCGAAGGCAATTTATGTATAAAAATATATAAGAAAAAATTGCCATTTTAAATGTAAGTTCACTGCGCAGTATAAAAAAACATGTGGAGAACTTGCAATGCCAAACTGCCATGCAAAGACGCAATGTGGAGGGAAATTCATTGGATAATAAATACTAATTTCTACAATAACAGTTTGGCCACCTTGGTATAACGAAGAGGTTGGTAACAATTACAACGATGTAGATGAACTGTAGTTAAAGTACCTAAATCATTCTATTTGCATTAAATATTTCAAAATGGTCATCATAGTGTGCCTAGATTCAAGTCTATGAAATCGTAATTCTTTTAAAGAGTCTGTAGTTTAAGAAAATAGTTTTAGGATAAAAAACAACACCTTTTCGAATTTTAGTTCGAAATTTGAAATAGGAATAACTTTTTTTTTATCACAAGCCCGTATGAATAGTTGATACGACGTCACGTGTGTGTTCGTCCCTTTGAGAGACTCACAGCAAACATTAATATCAAGCTGTGGTGACTCACATTATCAGACAGACATGTCACCCCTAGTTTAAGGGCTCGCATCCTTGTTGGGTCGTATGGTACAAGATGTAGGTGTGAGGCGGGGGGATATTCTTTAATTTCAAATAGCATATTCTTGATCTGGGGAGCTATCAAAGAGGATGTGTGAGTGTCCAGAATATGCCTTTTCTAATTGGTCTTGAAAATATCTAGAGTAGATAAAATATTCTGTCACGATATTGAATCTACAATGATAGGCTCTACTTTACGTGTAGCAATTTAAACTGTCTCATTTTTATTTAATTCACGTAAATTATTTTGGCAAAGGTATCTAAGTAATTTGTATTTAAACACTTTTAATTTCGTAGGTACACCGTTGCTTTGCAAAAGTAGTAGGTAGGCATTATCTAACTGATAAACTACAAAGGCAGTACAAAGGTATTTGCAAACATATTCATATAAGTATGGACACTAGACACTAATACACACCCAAGCTCAGAACAAACTGGCGCCTATATTATAGTGGCGTGTCAGTCAGAGTATCTACCACGCCGCAAATAAAAAGCAAAATACTCTGAAACCGCTATCTCTTTCTCATTGCGCCACAACTTTAATTTTGATCATACAATTGGAATACAATAACACTTAACACCAAGTCATAAAGCTTATATTCCCCTGCAAGTAACTATGCAAATCAGTGATTCCACTTCATCCCGGCTGCGATAGGGAAGGCACGGCTGTCATTTACAAGTACAATTTGAACACTGAAGCTATTATAATAAATAAACATAACAATCGTCGACAATATCTGTTTTGACAATCGATTGCTTTATTTCGCCTTGTATAGATACGTGGAAGCTACAGGCTTCTCTTCTGTTTAATCCGGTAGTAGGTAACCTAATCATATTTGGATGTTGTTTTCTACAATAATGAATTCATGTTCTACTTATAACATGCTTTTAATTTTATTGCATACTTGGGTAAGAAAGAAGATTAAACATGAAACCCTATTAGAGAACAGCAAATTAAATGCAAAGTATGCAGTCCTCAGTATTTTGGATTCTTCACAATGGTTTCCATTGCCGAAAGCTGAAACAAACGACGTTTACTCTGTCGTCTTTACTATAATTGAAAACTCGTCTTCAAAAGATACACCACAAAATTCAAATTCTTTATATCAGTCAGACATAGATCCATCATAAACGTTTATAAAACTTGTCTTACTTTTATATCCATCCTCGAACTAGTACAAACCAAAAGAATAATTTACAGTACCCCGAACTCCCCAGACAGTCAGTAATGCAATAAAGGCCCGCCAATAGCAAGTTCGACGGATGTTTAAACTTATTTGCGACCCTCCGAGTGACACGACGACCCTCTCTCATGCGTCCCCGAGCCGTCTAGTTAAGGAGTTCGACGAAAGACAATTTATTTTGAAAATTTAAATAGCGAACTTGTCTTTGAAGTAGGTAGGTACTGGCTGATCATAATCGTTAGCGAGAACTTTTGCTTTGAGATTTTGAAATTAGAACCCCTTCTCCAATGATGCAAAATTGTTGTGGTTGAAATATCGCATAGGAAAGGAAACCAAATTTTATAGTTCATACGTCCACCTATCGGATGCCCACCACACCTCCGTTACGTACGTAGGTAGGTACTTGACACAAGTAGCTCAATGTAATAATAAAGGTAATAATGTGAATAATCTTAAAATAAAAAAAGTAAGATACTTAGGTACTAGACCTACGTAATGTAGTTTTTGTAAAAAGTATGTACTATCATCTAAAGAAATCTTTTTTTTTCGTCCCACAGACGCTGACCAGCTATGCCTCAACCGGGGTTGCTGTGGGCCCAAGTCTCGGGAGCGGCTGAATCAACAAGCGCGCACACAGCTTGAGTCAGCACTCCGCAGCGAGCTGGGCAAGCTTGCTGACACGCTGTCTAACAGAGCCATGCAGTTTGACGGTGAGTTTTAGTTTTAGTTAGGCTTCAGCATCGAGGAAAAATCCCTTTGAGTAGTATTACCGAGCAATCCGATTCCGAAACTAGTCAGTGATTTGTCACTGATTTTGAGCAGTAAGGACCAATCACTGCATCGTGTGTTCTGACTTGGCCAATCAGAGCGCATGTATCCTTGTCTTAGCCAATCAGAGCGCATTGTCGATGGTGGCAAATTGGTGGAATAGATTGCAAGCAAAATCAACGTCATTAGTGTCATTACGCTTCTTTGGGATGGGCTTCTGCGAAGTTTGCGTTTTTTTTTATTCGTTCGATTATTTGTATCATAAACAGTACTTTAGGCACAGATAATAGAGTTTGGTTTAGTATTTAATAAGGAAGGAATAGATCATAGAGTACTTAATAAACAATTAAATATCTTCTCATCACACAAAAGAGGCGAATAATCAAATGTGAAAAGGGCGAGCCATTAATTTAGATTAAACACTCACAATAACCTCATTTACATAAACACTAATTGATAACCATATTAGTTGATCTCAAGTACAAAGACAAGATCGATACCATATCGAATAATCTCGCTAACATTCGATAATATCTCAACGAAAGAATTTCACACATCAGCCTTCGAGTAGGTAAGTGCACAGCGATATCTGTTCGCTATTTATAACCGCACAGACGCAACCAGCACCCGTTGATTGAACAAAGTGCGATATTATGATATACTCGTGAGATGCTTGTGAGTTTCTTCGTCTACATGTTATGGGATTTAGTTTGAAAATTATCTCTCTTAGGACCTCTTTGACCGTCTCGCCGAATGCCCGTACCTCTTGGTAGATTTACTCAAATTTTACTCACTAAATAACAAATACACTTAGATGAAAACAACTTATCATCATTATCAATAATATATATATATAAAAATCAATGCCACTTTTCGTTGAAATTTTATAACTCAAGAACGTGCTCACCTATCCAAACCAAATGTTTAGGCTTTGTTCGGACTATTTAGTAGATGTTTTATGTGAAGTTTGCACAAAATCGTTCGAGCGGTTCTTCATTTATTACATTTTTATTATTTCACTTTATACGTAGCGAAGCACGTACCGGGCCGCTAGTATTTAATAATTTTGTTCGTACAAAAAGTGTACCTAATATGGTTTCTGATCAAATTAACACCACAGACCAATATGACGGTAAACATATGGGGATCGTACAGTAGATAATCAAAGTGCTTACAAATGTATAAAAGAAGAAGGCGTGACTCTTTGATAAAGAGAAATCGATGCAGAGCCAACACCACTAATCATAGAGTTGTCTAGGTTTTTCATATAGCAACACCTCAATGTACTAAAAAAGGATGTTCCAAAATTCAACCGTAAAGGGCCGCAAAATCGGTGACCGCAGGGCGAAAACCTAGTGCTATAAATAACTTAACACATACTATTAGTCATATTGTTTAGTGTTACTCATTTAACTAAGTGTTAAATAATTCAGTCGATATTATAAACATTGATCGATGAACGAAGCCACTCCTCACTCGGCTGATCATGTCGTGACTCATGTATGGTCTTTTGTTTAGAACAAAGGTCTTACTGGTAAAATAAGAACTTGATGGTTCAGACAAAGCTGCCTATTAAATATTTCACTGTTGAAAATAGCATTTTGTGTGCAATGTAAAGATTTACTAAATCCCCATTGAGAAAGATATTTGGCTACTATATTAGCTAGAAAGTAAACTGAACTCAGTTTATTAAAAAACGAATACCTATAGAAGAAGGGATAAGAGATATATATTTCACTCCGACGATGGCTATGACAAGAACTCTTTTATAAACACTCAAATGAAAAGTATGTCTGCAGATAGTGTATTTGCCTAGGTATTCTATTTAAACTTCTATTCAACCAACGGCATTTCTAATTTTTAAAGATGATAGTATTTGCGTGTCTTTACTACTTTGGTCTTTAAACTATTTCATGTTGGAGTATATTTGCGGTTCTTCCACGAACACTCGTTTTGTGGAATCCAGGTTTTCTTACAGGAGTATTCAATGAGTCTCTTCAAAAAAGTGTTGATGCACTGGCAATGTTTCTGGTGTTGCAAATATATACAGTCACCAGATAATATCAGATGGCCAAAGCCAGTTTTAGGATCGGTTTTCATAAGTTTAGAATAAACGCGTAGAATCTGTCAGACAGAAGTAGGTACTCTTTAAGTCCGTTACCATAATGACTCAACCACATGATGACTCCGACCCTGAATCGTGATAACATGTGTATGGGATGGGACCGATGACTCGCACACATTTATTATAATTACAATTTTAGCAACCACATTATAAAAGTTAAAATGTTTTCAGCTAGGTATTCTGGTTAAATTCCGTAACCTAGTGGTTAACTTACTGGTTTGCACTGTGCAAATAAATAAAAATGTAGGTACTATATGTCTCACTTTATATAAATACAAATATGCGTTTACTCAGCGAGGATTTGTGAAAACGAGAAAACGATAATAAATCGCTTTTATATATTAGAAACAGAAATGGTCCTACTAGGGATCCCCGAAGAACTCCCAATTAATTTGTAGCTCATGTATAAAATGTATTAACATGCCAAATTGCATTCAATTTCAACTATATAATATCAACATTGAGATGTATGGGTGCGTATATTTACATTATTTTTGTCGTAAGATCGGCAAGACAAGAAGCGTAGGTAACATATTTTCTCACATCAATTAACACCTGTAGAACGTCAGTAAAGATACAGTTTGTAAGCGCTAATTTTAGACGTAAGTTACCGTAAAATCCTCAAATAAAATCGTATAAGTAAGAGGTTAAGATTTTTTTTTAAATTAAGAAATTTAAGAGGGATTACCAGCAATACGTAAATATTTAACACCCAATTTAAAATAAACCTCATTAAAAATCTAGGTATATTTAGTTCATTTTAGACCTATCCTCTTTTGCTCCGGGTTTTTAAATGCCTCTAGTAAATCCTTAGGCTTAGTGTCTATTGATCGTTCCCCAACATCTATTAAAAATGTATAAATGCTTATTAATTCCAGAAACTAGGTCTGACGAACTGCCTGGCTAGATATATTGGCTACTATTCCAGATTCATTAATTAATTTATATCAATCATGCACCGAGGCAGCTCAGACGGATGGCGATCACAAATCAATTAAAGAGGTTAACCAAAATTCACTTTGCCTTGGTCAGTAACTGGATGAGAAACTATTATTATACTCAAAGGCTATGCCGCCAGTTTTCGTACCTACCTGATTTAAATTAGGTCTTGATGATGACATCGGAAACTCATCAGCGCATTCTTCAGATATCTTAGTTAGTGACATAAGGCAATTATCCACCGTTTAATCAAAACGCATTCGATAGGTGCTGGAGCCTGCCTACAAAGGGAGCCCTATTTGAAGAGTATTTTATTTCAGGAAAATTATCAAACCCATACGGTTTTATTACCGTAGGTACTATCGTAGTCATACACTACGATAGTACCTACGGTACTTACGGTAGTAGGTATTGAAACAGAAACAGTAGTATGAGGTTATGCCACTGCTATTCCTTTTCAATCAATTAATCTATTTGACTCGTTCCAATAATTTATATGAGAAATTCACGACTATTCCAGTGCGTTTATAATATTGACGATTGTATATATTATTACATGTCTGACAGACAAAAACCGGGCACTTTTTTTCTGCAATATTACCTATTGCAAATAATATTTTTATTTACCTAAAACTTCTTATTAGTTCTTTCTTTCGCCAAGCCATATAAAGGGTTTTGGGCACTTTCCGAGAATTTGCTTCAACCTTTCGTTTGGTGAACACTGACCTATTTTCAATTTTACATCATCCACATTCTTTTCCTCTCTCTCCTCTATTGTCTCCCGAAAAACGAAGCCTCATTCCATATAATGTCCATGAACACAATTAGCACCTCTAAAGACAATTTCCATCGAAACGTTAGTCAGGTCAGGATGTTTACAACAAATTATCAGTAATGAAGTTGTGTCGTGGGAGAGCCTCTTTCACTTTGCGATTGGAAACAGTCTGAATGAAATGTTAGAAAGCTGGTCAATATTGATTGTAGGCGGCTGCGGCGCGGTGTCGAGTACCTAATTAGACTTCTCTTTACATAAATGTATTAAGGTCTTCATGTACTCTATAGAACTGTGAGATGAACCTATTTAGTTTAAAGACGCTGCCAGTTTTGTTTCAAATTTATATCCTTGCAGAGATTGAATTGATTCTTATAGTTCTGCTTATATGCTCGATTTCATAAATACATGATGTTTAATTTACTAAAAATTCCACCGCCGAGCGCCGAGCGGGACGACCTTACACTAGGTCAGAGTCGTTGGGCGCCGCTGGATGCAAGCGGCCCAAAACCGATCGAAGTGGAAGTCAATAGGGGAGGCCTATGTTCAGCAGTGGACAACTGGACATCCATAGGCTGATATGATGATGATGCCTAAAAATTCATCGTCGATTAGCTTACGTTTGGCCTCAATCGCAATATCACCATGGTAAACCATTTTCATTTTTTACTCGCCCATTTATTTTTCTTCTGGTATGACGAAAATAGACCATATGCCGGCTTGTTTCCACAGCGTATTACTGGCAGCAGTGTACAAAAGCCTTTAAATTCCCGAGTCAAACATTCTCGACATTCAATAAGTGAGAAATATCTGACACATTTGAATGGTAAACTCCGAATGGATCGTGTTTGGGAATTTAATAAGACTGCTTTGTAAGATCGATGTTGAAGCAAAGTTTGTCGTTGGATTTATAATTTGAAATCATCGAGAAGAAATCCCTTTAGAGTTGCTAACGGGTAATCAAATTCCGCAACTAGTAAGTGTTTTTGCACTGATTTATAACAGTACCGATCAATCCCTGTATCTAAATGTTTAGTGTGTGACTTAGCCAATCAGAGCGCATTGTCGGTGATGGGGAATTGACGGAATATATTTCGAGCAAAAGAACGTCACTGCGCTTCTTTGGGTTAATTGTTCGATGTTTGAAATATGAAAACTTTGAAATGTAGGTATAGAATGTTCGAGAGGTTTTGATATTGGAGAAGCAATATATTTTTTTATGTCAGACGGCTGACAAGTAAGTGGTCCATCGGATAGTAAGTGGCTGACTTCGCCTTTGGATATTTCCAATACCAGGGGATTGCCAATTTGTTGCTGTCTGTCTTTATTTGTAAAGGCTACCTTTGTTTGCTGGCGGGTGATGTAACTTTGGGTTAAAGTGTTAAAATTTTTACGTACGATGTCGATGACGCAAGTGGGCCTTTACTTAAGTAACCTAGCAAAAAACCGAAAACCGACAAGGAAAGCTGAAATTAGATTATGAGTTAACTAGATTAGGTAGTAGGTACAAATTTCTTTTCTCTGTGGTACAATTTAACTAAAATATCCTGAAAATTATCAAGGCCCAAGCGGTGAACTTTGACCTAAAGTGTGATTAAATTAAGACAATACGAGGCATTGAGGAAAGTAACTAACAAAACTAAAAAGCCCAACCTATTTTAACTTTTTGTAGTTTTCAATAATGTATTGAATAAAAATATTTGACATAATATACATAATAGGCAAATAAATCTAATATATAAAATTCTCGTGTCACTCATCTGAAACGGCTTGACCGATTCTTATGAAATTTTGTGTGTATAGGTCTGAAAATAGGACGTAGGTAAACTATTTTTCATACCCATAACCACAGCCATAACTCTAAGTGGTAGGGTAGGGTAGGGTAAGAGTCGGTAGAACGAAGTCGCGCCGGGCAGCTAGTATACTTATAACATTTGAATGAAACATAGGCAATGTTCTTGTAATTAATTAAGTATTCAAAAGTGGAAGTTAGTCAGTCTCATGGTTAGTGACGATGTGCTCGAGTGGTAACCACACAGACCTAGAGGAATGGCTCCATTGGCCCTCAATTATTGTAGCTCAGTGGTAGTGACGAAGGTTGCGCGGGTTCACACCCTACTGCGAACTTGAGCTTTCGATGAAGGAAAACACTGTGAAGCAACCATAGTGAAAGAAAGAAAATCAAAAGTTTTTGCCAAAAATTTCATTTTTACTACAAGCTTTTTTTGGTGACTGTACTTTTTTGACTGTACTCAATACACTTATGTGTACCAAATATCAAGTCAATCCGACCACTGGAAGTGGGTGAAATTCGACTTGCAAGATTGCACCCGAACGAACAAACATACATACATACAATAAAAGCTTATAAAAAGATTTAATTAACAGCACTTGAAAGATAACAAAAAATAAACATTAAACAGCAACAAATGTACATATTATTATGTATACAAAAAAATTACCTCATGTTGAAACTCTGTCACCCAGGACATGATACTGACCATGGTGAAATTATGGTCAAAAACCCATACATAGTTCAAAAAGCTACTTTTCCACCTAAAAGCCATCAAATAGTTTTACGAGTTAATTGTTTGTCGAACACTGTCACTATTGCCTACTAGCCAATGGGAAAACGGCCAAACAAATAAGCTAATTGTTTGTTCGTCAAACAGCGTGCGAGTGTACTGCGTGTCGACGGAACCCATCAACGTAATGTATGGAGAAAACTACATTATTAAACAAATGAACCCGATAACTTGATGACGAATATGACGATATTTTTCCGGCCATTCGCTAGATTGAATTTCTAATGACTTAGTAGGTTGCCACAGAAAAGTGTATGTAGATGATTAGCCCCGTTCTTAATCGATCGGCAAAGTTAAGTTATCACAGTCGTGGTCGGTACCTGGGTGGGTGACCCGTAGTATTTCAAATCGGGCGTTTCCGTGCTTTGGAAGGCACGTAAAGCCGTTGGTCCCGGTTATGACTTAATTCTGATAGTCGTTAAGCTAGTTGGAGGCCTATTAGGCGGCTTGAAACCTCCAACAGTAGGTTTACCACCTCCACCGATCCGCAGTGGGCACGCGAGGTGGAGTATCTGCCCATTCCCTTTCACCCTAATTTGTGAAAGGAGGCATATGCTCAGCTGTGGGACATTATGATGATGATGAGGTATTTGGAGGTCAGTACTGTAGTACAATATTTCTGACGCGGATCAAGATTAGTAAATCCTTAATCGAGACTTAGGTCTATATTATACTACGACAATTGAATTTGGAACCTCGATTCGAGTCATTAAGTTCATTTTTGATTAACACAATATTAAATATTGTTGATATAACGTATGATTCAGTGTTAAATAGACACCTCAACGTGTGGTAACTAATTACTTAAGTTGAGCATGCTTAACTAAAGTGGCTTGGTTAAAAAAATCACGTGATAAATGGTGGCATATCACGGTCTATCACAAGTTTTTGCACTTGTTTCGGTCTGTGATTTAGTTTAATAACAAGGCACGTCATTACTTATCTGGCGATGATAATTGATTCTTGTAGGCACGTTTTACACGACTGTCCGAAAAATGTGTAATAGGGTTTCAAGTACGGATGTCTGTACGTTGCTTTAAAATAAACTAACGCTTGATCAGATTTATTATTTATTAATAAATTAAATAAATTGTTACTTAAAGTTCGAAACAAGTTTCAGTTCTGAAATTATTATTTTTTCGCGAAATTTACTGTACGAGATGTTGACATACTGAAAAAGCGGTCACAACGTTTAGCATCCTCATTTATAATGCGGTCAGCAAGGGGCAAGGGAGTGGAACTTGCTTCAGGCTTCTGCGTTCCCTAACTCTTTCAATCTAAGGACTTTCAAGGCCCGAGTGAATAGATTTCTTCTCGGTAAGCGTGCTCCATCTTAGGCTTCGTCATCATACCTAATCATCTTTTAAAGGGGCCAGGTCAAAGGCCAGGTCTTTAATTATTTAAAAAAAGTATAAAAATTTATCAACAATTATAACGAGCCATATATCGTATCGGAATTCACGTTCCCATAGTAATTTGTCTTGAGGTCGGATATTTCGCATCGGCAGCGTCATTTCCACTTTCAAATGGCGAGGTGTCTGGGCCCATGTTTGGGTAAGCGTGCCTCGATCCCGTTGCTGATGCAATTATCCGACGCAGGCGCCCGCAGCAAGGGAACCAATTGTGGAAAGGCTGGTTTGTTTTTATCGCGTTTCTGTTCGATATTCAATTTGATTCGATTTTTAATTGGTTGTTAAGTCCTGCTGCGATATGACTTTGCTATACTTCGATGTATGTTTTTTTTTTCAAATATGTGCAACTTAACTGTGCAACTTGATTCTCTAGACAAGTGTCAACGCATACCCCCTTAAGATGATTTAAAGCAGGTCTAGCAAAACCCAGGATTTAAACAAATCCGTCACCTTCTAACTAAAAGAGCAGGGACGATATTAAAATCTGGATTTTATTAGACTTGGCCATGTAATAAGACAGTTCGATTCAAGGTTGATATTTCAAATCACTTGAATACCAGATCCTGGAATTCTATATTCTTCAAACGTAGCTAAAGTTTTCAGTGAGGGAAAAAACCCACCTAGGTGGCTACCACCCTCAAGTTGAAAATCTGCTATGGTATTCTGTAAAAGGTAAATCATCTCGAAAGTCATCTCGCAACTCACCTCGCAACTGAATTGGCGGGTGAATTACGTTTCAGAATACCAAATCCTATTGAAAAACGTCAAAATACTCAACTGTCGTAGTTCTTCTCACTTCCGTCATCACTCGGTGGCGCTAGTGTCGAACTCACTCAGTTTAATGATATGAAATTCTAATCTCATCGCGGATTCAGAAGTGATTTTGCAAATGAACGTTACAGAATAGCACTGCTGTAGCCAAGCACCTAACGCATATTACGTGCATGTGCACAGTGCACAGTAACAATTAGATACCAAGGTGAGATATAATAAAAATACGAAGACACGAACTAAACTCATGCGACTAAATCTAAATCATCATGTACAAAACATAAATAATCTTGATACATTAAGAAACACCCGACCAAACATTTACAGCATATCTTTTCAGGTCACATTTCACTAGATCAAAAGGATCAAGTTACCTCGTGATGCATAGCCCCCTCCCCTCTTCTACATATGTCATTCACAGCTGCGTGGGAGCACGTGCGAAGTCAGGGTTGTCAGAGATCCGGACTTATCCCGGTAAACAATCCGGATAACATCCGGTGTTTGGGACTTCATTTTTTTTTAAATTAATTTATTTATTTTCTTTTTGTTGTTTGTTTGTTTCATGCTAACTATTTAGGTAATCAGTATATGATATTGCTATTATCGCATTTTTTACATATTGACAGTTTAGATAGATAATAAAATAAAATGTCTCCCGATTGTCTGGATTCCGAATGTTGTGTTATTTTCACGATATTTTTTTCCTTCACCGAAAAATGTCCAGCTCATTGTAGTATATTCCAACCCACTTCCAACCCACCTTCGATCTGAACTACTCACTTCCACTGATTTATCACCGCCAAACTTACTTTCCATGGATTAAAGCAATAGGCTATATTTATGGTATAGATGACTAAAGAATTCTATTTAATCCGTCTTCTACAGAGTTGTACATTATAAAAAAATATTAGACACGTATTTTTAGGGTTCCGTAGCCAAATGGCAAAAAACGGAACCCTTATAGATTCGTCATGTCTGTCTGTCTGTCTGTCTGTCTGTCCGTCCGTATGTCACAGCCACTTTTTTCCGAATCTATAAGAACTATAATGTTGAAACTTGGTAAGTAGATGTATTCTGTGAACCGCATTAAGATTTTCACACAAAAATAGAAAAAAAACAATAAATTTTGGGGGTCCCGATACTTAGAACTGAAACTAAAAAAATTTTTTTTAATAAAACCCATAAGTGTGGGGTGTCTATGGATAGGTCTTCAAAAATGATATTGAGGTTTCTAATATCATTTTTTTCTAAACTGAATAGTTTGCGCGAGAGAATCTTCCAAAGTGGTAAAATGTGTGTCCCCCCCCCCCTGTAACTTCTAAAATAAGAGAATGATAAATCTATAAAAAATATATGATGTACATTACGATGAAAACTACCAACGAAAATTGGTTTGAACGAGATCTAGTAAGTAGTTTTTTTTTAATACGTCATAAATTGAAATCCATATTAAATACTCAGGTCTATACTATCATTTACTTATATACCTACAGGTTTGTACGGAACCCTCGGTGCGCGTGTCTGACTCGCACTTGGCCGGTTTATTTCTTTTGTCAATTAAGCAAATAATTGGACTGTTTTACAAAAAACTTAAACCGACTTCAAATTACACTAAGAAGTAATCAAATCCTGATCTGATGGGACCAAACGGGAAGTTCTTTTTTTGTCTGGAAGGGTACCAGACAAAAAAAAATTTTCCAAATCGGTTATTAAATGACGGTGTTATGAGGTTGTTATTTTTATTTTTTTTATATGTTTGTTAACATATAAAAAAAAAAAAATACAACCGAATTGAGAACCTCCTCCTTTTTTTGAAGTCGGTTAAAATACGAAGATAACGAGTGTTGAAGTTCCGCGTGACGTCACGTAAGGTGACGTCCACGAGCCCCTTTGTCACTTTTTATGATTTGTTAAAGCAAAAAATATGTTTTCAATATTTTTATACCACTGAGGTGGCAAACAAGCGTACGGTCCGCCTGATGGTAAGCAGTTACCGTAGCCTATGGACCGCCGACCCTAAAAAACTGACGGACTAATTAGTTTTTTTTTACATAGAAGTCATCCCTATTTACAAATCCCCGAACGTCCAAAAAAAATAGATGTTAACTTCTGAACCGGTGATTACTTAAGTAGCCTTGACCATCTTAGGTGTATTTCAGCGCCAAAATTGAATAAATGAGAGACGTTAAAACTCCGAACGCATAATTATGGCCGAATATGGACTTACATGTTGGAAGTGTGTCTGTTGCAAGTAGTGTCGTTTTTTTTTTAATTCTTTTTATTTATTTGGAGGTTTTTTCAATTAGAAAATGTCACCTCCGTAATGCTTCAAAATTACACACAATCAATAAAACATAAATAAGAACAGAAATCATAAATTAAACATTTCGGGCTTTAATCCCCGAATTAACTAGCTTGTAAAGCATCCTGGCCTCCTCCGAGGTAGGAAATGCCAGGATACTATTACACCAACCAACATCACTAGCAACTATATTTAATTCGATGAACATGAAAACAATAAAACTATTTTCCATTATAAAAAAAATACTCTTCCAGGGAACTGCGGGGCTACCGCGTAAGTCAATCTTAATGAACTTCATTAAACTGGTCTTCATTGAAATGGTTTTATAACATTTAGACCTGAAGCTATCTTAACTCGTTTGGTATTCACATGTTCCATAAATATAATATAATTGTAGAAAAAGGAAGACCATTTCAATGAAGTTCATTAAGATTGAATTACGTGCTGAGCCGAGACCATGATGATGTTAAATTTCAGTGTAGGTAGTTGGAAAAAAATGTCACGCTCGGTTTCACAGTATTTAATGTACATGCGGTAAATCTGGTATCATTTTAATGGTAAAACCACCACAACAGAATGCTTCCTTATTTCATAGAAGATAAAATACAGATTTGAATACAGAATATTTCTAAATAGTGTAACAATATGGTAACAATAGAGACGACTTTGCACGCAAGAATACAGCAAACATGTGCTCAGAAAAAAATTGGCCCAATGTCAATGAACTTGAAGCAAGTAACGCATGAAGGAATGATTGCTCATAATAATATGATTATCAAAATTATATGTCAACTGAGAAGTCTGAGTACGGCGTTTGATTGTAACCGCTGAGGCATACCTACTCATGTGGTGAATTTGAATAATGAGGTTCTCATGTTCGAAATTTAAACATCTGCAAACCAATTTATCGAGTGACATTCTTTTTTTTAAATATTTTGAGTGGTCAGGATTAGGTTTTTCTAATGTATTTGTGTTAACCGCAAAACCGCAAATGGTTTTTACACCCTAACGCGGAAAATTCTTAATTGTGTTGATTTATTCGCTTAATATGGATAATCTCCAATTCCAAGATAAAAGGTATCAAAAGTTAACGTATGTACAACCCAATTTAGGTACTAGTTTAATCTCGATAAAAATTGGGTAATTTTTGAGGAAGCATGTGTAAAATATTTGTAATGCCTTGGACGTCAATTGCTTTATATAGTTTAATTATGCGGAAAAGTTTAGGAAGGGAAACTTTAATACCTATGGCTTATTTAAAGTGATAATAGTTTAGTGTTAGTGACGTCTAATGCCGCGACGAAGATCCTACAATGAGCTTTCGGTGAAGGAAAATATCATGAGCAGCAGTGGTTGTTAACATGCCGACCTTCGGAAAATTCTTCACAGTTCAGAAAAACAATAGATAGCTAGAAAATCTGTGAACTGAAACATAGTAAAATACTAACCCCCTTATTCATAATGAAGTTATCAAACGTTGATTAGCTAAAATTCTGAAGTTCTTATCTGACACGTGACTTTTGGTGATCGAAAGAGTGAGACGGAGGACACTATTACCACCTATTACACTGATTTAGTTAAAATGCGATTATGAATAAGGGGGTAAGACTAATGTTTTCTTATAGCTTTGTATTGAATCATAACTAGGAATTGCAAAATCCGGATTTTTTTCAAATCCGGATTCAAAGTTTATCATCACATATAAATCCGGATTATCCGGATTTTTCGGATTTTGTTTTTTTTTTTGCTATCTTTGGTAATTTTAAATTGTAAGCGTAGTTTTATGCTAAATTATTAGTAGTTTGAAGAGAGGTGTTGTATTTTATTGTTTTTCCATTGCTTGCTTTTGAATACAAAGTCAATTAAACTGCAAGTAATATTGTAAAAAGAATGGGCTTGTGTTTGGCCACTGAGCCGTCCATAAAGGATAATGACAAAGCCTAAGGTGGAGCATGCTAACCCAAACGAAACCTATTCATTCTGGCCGTGAAAGTCCCTAGATTCTAAGAGTCAGGAAATACAGTTGACGGGCCAGCTGGCGCGGTTGGTTAAGACTCTGGTCAAGAATCCACCTATCGCGCCGCTGGTCGTGGGTTCGATTCCCACACAGGACATGCATTTGTGCGCATGAACATGTCTGTATGTCCTGAGTCTGGGTGTAATTATGTATATTAAGTATGTATTTACAATCAAAAAATAGTATATGTATTATATCAGTTATCTGATTCCCATAGTACAAGCTCTGCTTAGTTTGGGATCAGATGACCGTGTGTGAGGAATGTCCCAGGATATTTATTATTTATTTATTTATTTATTACAGTCGCCGTGAGCAAGTTCCACTCCCTTGCTGTTCGCATTATAATTGAGGATGCAAAACACTGTCCGTATTTTCAGTATGTCAACATTGTACGGGTGAAAATTTTCCCGGTTTCTTGTGGTTCGGAGTAAAAATATGGATGGTGGTTGGAATAAGGTTAACAATTCCTGCACACACTCTCCAAAATATATCCTATAGAAAACCGATAAGGCAAGCAACCTTTCTTCGATGGTCGAGACTCGTTAGTTTCGTCATAATTAATCTCATATTCGATGAGTCTTCTGGCTCGGCGGTTTATTGAGTCGAGGGCGAGAGCCTGGTAGAAAGGACTCCGATTGGTGGTGAAAAGACACACCTGCGTCTTGGTAGCATTAAAAGTGACCAGATTGGCATTGCCCCAATCGGAGACTGCCTGTAAAGTTACGTTCAAACGCTCTACCATGGCCTCTCGCAACAATTGGATCTAGTCACTGGTGGCTCGCGCGCTGGAAATATGACAACGGTGCTATCGTCTACGTACCCAAAGATACCGGGCTTCACCAGACCGTTAATATGCAGCAGAAATAAGGTTGCAGAGAGAACTGAACTCTGTGGCATTGATTGCAAAAAGGTCCGACGAACACCCGTCTATGACTACATGAATAGACCGTTCGCTCAGGAAATTGGAAATGCAAGCGCACAGACCACCAGATTTCATATCAAGGAAGCTTGCTTAGAAGGCTGGTGTGTCAGACCCTTTCAAAATTAACAATTTTCTTAGATCAGCCGATGTACAAAATGCTTTCAACAGTAACCCGACTAGAACTATCATTCAAAGTCAAAGTCAAAGCCATTTGTTCAATTTAGGCCCCAGAAGGGCACTAATGAAGCTACTGAAGTTACCACCGGTTCGGAACTTAGCCTTCAACTGAGAAGAATCCGGTAAGAAACTCAGCAAGGCTTTTTTAAATATTTTTTGGACAATCTGACATATTTGGCTTTTTTTTTCGAAATAATTAACAAGAATTGTTACTCGCGCCGCGCGCGTCGCCTCCATCTAAGACTCACTGACCGACTTAGCTACTAGCTAGATGGATGAGCGGTAGCAGCTAGCCGCGTGTGAGCCGAGCGGTGTATATATTTCAGAGTAATACTGACCTAAATCTACTGGATATTTAATGTTTTTTTTAATTTAAACATCAACTATTATCATTTATGATTAAAATTCGAAAAAACCGGATTTTATTCTCAATATTCGGATTTATAATAGGCCCCTAAAATCCGGATTTTTCAGTCATTTTCGGATTTCGAAGTATCCGGATTGCAATCCCTAATCATAACTATTTGTGGTAATGACACCCTCGTCCCGTCTCGACTACGTTGTTCTAAGAAACGGATTCGTTTAGTTTTGAACGTGTGAGAAGTGAATTTGTTTCCGTGAAACTACGGTATTATTATTGTATGTCAATCATGACCATTAAAGCTTCAAAGTTTCCTACTAAGCTTGTAATAAACTGAAGTGTTCTGTATGTTTGAACGCGATTTCAGGAACTAACAGTCAGGTATATGGAAAATGGTGTTGATTCTGTTTTTTACAAATAAAACTAAATTTACTCTCACTATAACTCTTTCTAACAAAGAACATAAGAAAAGGATGTAAGAAATTTAGTCCTGTCAAATTAGTCTTTAGTATGTTTTCAAAGTAAATTCCGTCGCCATCTATCGCTGTTACGTCTACATACCCGCAAATTTAAACGGCTAAGACTAATTTTACAGCTTTAAGTATGTTCTATCCTTTTTCAATAATGTTTGTAAGAAAGAGATGTGATGTGACTAAAATTAGCTTAGTGCGATTTACATACATACAACAGAATCGGCATCAATGTGAGTGTTGTGATGTGACTCCATCTCGCTGCACATAGATATATTCCTTACATTAATAAATATAGGAAGATTTATATACAGATAAAACCTAAGTGCGGAAGCTACTAATAAGTACCAAAGCAATAAGTATAAGTAGTTGAAAAGATCCAAATTCACAAAGCATCTCTACCACAGATGAAGAAATTGCTCCTCGGAAATATCTTCTCTAAAATAACATCGGCGGCTCAAGCGGCGCGGTTAAGTCAACCTAATCTTACTTTACCTTACCATGGTCTTCATTGAAATCCCATTATCTGTAGTTTTATAACATTTAGACCTCAAGCGGGTCATCGGACGAGTCAATGGGTGGCTTTCTTAAATCGTTTGATGTTCACGTGTACCGTAAATATACCTAATAGAATTGTAGAAAAAGGAAGACCATTTCAATGAAGTTCATCACCATTGAATTACGCGGTAGCCCCACTGTTCTCTGATGGTGCGTCCATGCTTGGCGAACCGAGCACGAGCCGAGCCACGAACGAGCACGATTCGCGTAGCGTGGACGGACTTGCGAGCCTCGAACGAGCGCGATTGTAAGTTTTTTCACGTACAAAGGGATTCGTATCGTGCTCGTTGTAGGTTCGTTCGTGGCTCGGGTCGTGCTCGATTCGCGTAGCATGGACGCACCATTAGATATTTCATATAATTAAAGCATTTAAATTATACTTAGTTTACAAAAAAAGTAAATAATTGACAAAGTATCGATTAGGTTACTATTCTTCTGCATAATGGATGTGATAGCGGGATGGGTAAGGTCATTTAAATCAATTTGATTGATGTACATCATTTTGTATAATCGGTCAGCGTTTTTTTTAGGTTAATTCCTAACATATACAGGGTGGATACGACAATACGACATTAAATGAAACCACGTAAAGTACTTATGATCAACTTTTACTATGGGACCAACTACGAAATGACGAAAAAAAATTACAGCTTTTCATACATTTTTACAAGAGACATGTACCTTTTGTATGAAAAGCTGTTTTTTTTTTTGCGATTTAGATGTTGGTCCCATAGTAAAAGTTGATCGCATACATGAGTATTTTACCTGGTTTCATTTAATGTCGTATTGTCGTATCCACCCCGTATAGTTACTAAGTAATAGCTTTCCGCCCCCTCTTTACCCCATTAGGGGTTGAATTATGGAAAACCGTTTCTTAATAAAACCCTACGTTATATGAGGAACATTTGTGCAAAAATTCTAGTTTCTATATCTACATCGACTACCAAGGTAACAAACAAGCATATTGCCCTCCTGATGGTAAGCGGTTACCGTAGCCGTATAGACGCTTGCAACACCAGGGTATCAGTCGCATATTGCTGACCCTATATTTATATTATTTTTTATTTTATCTATGCATTAGTCTTTGGATATTCCCTATGTACACATGGCTACACATGAAGCTATTCATTTCCAGTACAAGCTGATCTCGGATTGTATAGGATTTCCGTACAATGAGAGGTCATCTTATATTGGAAATGTATAGCTTGATCTGTAGCCGTGTGTGTACCCATTAGCCGAATTTTAATAGTAAGCATGACATAATTTGAAAATGTTTTCTTTTTCCTTTCAGAATTCTTCAGGAAACTCCTAGACTTATCCCGTAAGGAGTTCCACACGATGTTCAAGAGGACATACGGGATGATTTACGAACAACACTCGTACGTCTTTCAACAACTCTTCGAAGAACTCGAGAGGTTCGTTCCATTTCAATAAAATATTCATAGCGTTCATTAAT
This sequence comes from Achlya flavicornis, assembly GCA_947623365.1. Lineage (NCBI taxonomy): Eukaryota > Metazoa > Arthropoda > Insecta > Lepidoptera > Drepanidae > Achlya > Achlya flavicornis. Next base: position 15,589,352 of record OX392470.1, on the reverse strand, counting down.
GTTGCCATATGAATTGCCTATCATAACATAATAATACCAAAAATAATCGATATATTTTATGGCCGAAAGAAAGGATATTTTCTTTTATGGTGTTCAGGTAAATTCAGACAACAAAGCATTATTGTTCTGAACCATTAATAAAAGCTTACAAAAGATTCAACACAGGAAATTAGATAATACACTACTTATGTATATTTTGTACCCAACCTAACCTAGATATGTTAATCATAATTATTATCAAAAATTCTGTATTTCCCAAACTTGTTCTTTATAAAGCCCCTTTTTATATGAAAATGAACTACAAAGATATAGTTTCTCAAACTGTACCTTAGTTGCCCCCCTTTTTCAATGTGTTTTATTTATTTCAGGTACTACACTCGAGGCGACAAAAATTTCGATGAAATGATGGACGGATTTTTCGTCATACTATACCAAAAAATGTTCACAGTACTAAATTCGCAGTACACTTTTGATGAAAAGTAAGTAAATAATTAAATATATAATGTAAAACTAGTCGCTAACATTTAATCATAATTATTTTGGATACAAAATTTATAAACCTCAGTACAAATATTACAAAAAATACGTAGGCTACGCAAGGTATTGAATATCTTCAAAATAGAGTCAGTCAGTATGCAATATTTTGGTCCCCGACTGGGGAAATATATAATAATGTTGTGTTCCTCATTGGGGAGGGGGGAAGGGTCGGTAACGAGTGTTGCAAGAGCCCCTTCGGTTACGGTAACCGCTTACCACCAGGCGGTTACGTCTTTAATCTGTGCAGGCGGGCCGTACGTATGCTTGTTTACCGAGTACATCGCATAAAAAAAGTATGACATCGCAAATTTTCGGTCACGCATCCCACATAGCGGAAGTGCATTAACCTAACTGAACTATCGATCTGACATTCGTAACTTATCTTCAGAAAACTCCTTTATAATAAAATGAGATGAATTATTACAAAAGTAAATACTTAGCATCAATAATGTTGGTTCAGTAGCCTCCACTCATGTTATCATACTACTTTTTTCACGCCTCTTTATGTCCCATTATCGGCTTTAATAGTTTGTTTACGTGTTTATAACACTAAAACTGTCCGTCTCAAGTGTTTTATAGGTCTCTCTTTATAAATACGAGTGTTTTAGTTGGTGTTTAAGGGACAATGTAATCTATACTTTTACTTCGCGCTTGAGCTCACTGATAATGGAAAGGCCATGTGGTATTCAAAGCAGGCCGCGTGTTTACGTATAGTGAGGCGACGTGCCTACCTAGTTATAAAGTAGAATATAAATTAATCAGAAAACTAAGTATAATAGGACTATAAAGCATCCCGTCCCGGGGGTCCACTGACGATCACCAATTTTACCGTTCTGAAAAAATGCCTTTCTGACTTTCTTGCCGGAGTCTTCTCAGTTTAACTGTATTCCGAACCGGTAGGAGAGGCGGTCACCCATCCAGGTACCGACCACGACGGTAGTAGCGATCGATTAAGAACGGCTTATCATGCTACACCACGAGCGCTTCTAATTGCCTTACCAATGCCTTAACTGAATAAATGACTGTGTGTGATCCTTCCTTAGTGCACCCCTCCCTAGGGTGTTCAAGAAGTATTTCCTGCTCCCGGGTTCGAATCCTACAATGAACTTGAGCTTTCTGTGAAGGAAAACATCGTTTGGAAGCCATAGCACGGTGATTGGGTACTTCGTAGTACCCAACTGGCGGACCCTTAAGTTAAAAATCTGTCATCAAGCACCTAAAGGTGTGTTCCCTTCCGACAGCTGTACTTGAGAGCCAGTTCTTTCTAGGCTTTGTATACAAAGCCTAGAAAGAACAACCAAACTATTTACCAAGCAACCAAACTATATATATTGGTATACCAAGGTACCACGGCCACATCAAACAGTAAAAAAAATAACTGCCGGTGTTAATTTTTTTTAAGTAGATAAAACTAAACAAATACTTAACTGAAAATAAAAATTTCAAACTAGGTAACTACTTACAAATGAAGTGACATTTTATTTCCATTTTATTTTATTGATTAAACTTATTTTAAATTCACAATACCTACTTGCGAATAGCTAATCACTTCCACTGTAATCGAATTTGGTTATAGAGTGGGACGGACTTACTGCTTGCCTGACGTCATCCCAAATAGTTATTTTTATTGAAATTGCTTATGTTTGACCCCAATCTCATCACGGTGGTGTAGGTGGAGATGGTAATGGTGGTACACTCATGTCGAATTCAAAGCAGTTTATTCAATTTAGGTCCTAGTACTCATGAAGGTTAAAGCTACTAAAGTACCATGAAACTGCTAACACCAGGAAGACCTTGGTAAATACCGATGTTAAAACAAAACCATCTACTTACCTGATGTTGGGTTCAAAGTGATGGTGACCTCGGACCAATACCATTATGCAACATCAGATCATAACCTGGAATAATATAAGTATAGGATACTGTTATCCTGTGGACATAATAAAGCTATATCATGTAGGTACTATGATAAGATATAATTATTTCATAATATTTTCTTATATCGAAAGCTCCAAATCATTAAAGGATTTATACAGCCAAGACCACGATACCCAACATACATACAGTGCAGCCGCGGAATTCGTTTCTAACACCTGTTAATATTCACCAAATTACGGAAAGGGCTAATCTGATTATGGTGGGCCATTCACTAAACTACTTGCACCTTATTACAAAACATGGTTTAAAGGAAAACCAGGTTTTAAAATAGCCTCGTCCCTTTTTATTATATGACGTTAGAGAGTGACCAAATGACAGTAAAACCTGGCTTTACTTTAAACCATGTTTTGTAATAAGGGGGATTATGCCTAAGAAAATACTGAGTCATCCCATGAAAGTACCATTATATAGGATTAGCCATTTCCGAGATTTGGCCAATACTTATTAACAGGAGTCAAAAACGTATTCTCTTGACGGTCGAATGGTAGAACTATCATATCTTTACACCATTAAAAAAGACTCATTTTATTATTGTTATTCTAAATTATCATTTAACATGCATTTATAACTAAATGGCGTCGCCAAGCGCCGGCGCCTCTGATAACGCAGACATGTAATATGATCGTTGTTTCAACCAAGACTATCACATACACTGAATCCATTGTTTCTTTAATACATCGTAATATATTCATTGCCAATAGACATATACGTCCGTCGTTTAGTTTCATTTAATTTAGAATAACCAGTTGCCAATGGTATAGCATTAGTAAAATTAAAAATTAGCATATCTAATAAATTGTCACATCGTCGTTATACATAGAACTAACAATTCTAGTTAGATACTCCTATAGAAGTCTAGTGATAAAAGTCCTAATCAGGGTGAATGAATTGGTCAACTTAATGCTATATGAAACTTGCGATAATTCCTCTTCACATTTCAATGACATGAAATATGTAAATTCCTCCTAATTCAGGTTTTTCTGATATTTCACGATCCATTAGCTTTGATGCATGAATCTAATCTTACAGGTTTACTGTGATATTCTTTGAGCAGTGGCATTAAGAGGGTGTCGAGCGTATCCAGCGCGCGGCAAATCGGTATTTACTGCGGGTGAGAGAGCTGACTGTTGTGTGCGTCGACACGCACACAACAGTCAGCTCTCTCAGCTTGGTCGGCCGTTTGCACCCGCAAGTCATAAAAAGATATACGCAAGTTGTTTGAAAAAGTTGTTTGATTGACATCCGTTACATGAAAGGTATTTTTTATGTAAAGATAATTACTAGTATTAAATAAAAAATCGCAGGAAGGTATAAATTAACCCCCTTACTCATAAAGTGCTATTTAACTAATATACTGTTTAGAGGGTCAAGTAAATAACGTCACTCTAATGTCATTGTCAAATAATGTGACATTATTTACGTGACCATTTAAACAGTATATTAGTTAAATATTAGTTAGTTATGAGTAAGGGGGTAAGACTGTCGAGCAAAAAGCGAAAAAATTACAGTGTTACAGTTAAGTTGATATTAACGAAAAAAGTTTATTTGCTCAGTGAAAATCTACTTAATTTAATCCTCGGATAATTGTTTACAATGTTTGCGAGGCAAACATAAAATTTGGTATAGATTTTTTAATGCACTCATATGAAATTGTGCAAAAATCTATAAAAACGCGTGCTGGGATTCAGAGGATTTTGTGTATTTTGCCATAGAAATATTCTGTAAAATTAATCTAGTAAAATCTCTAATATGAGATCTTAAAATCAATTCTTGTTTATTATAAATATTTTTATTCAAAATGCGCTCCGAATTCGCCGTACAAAATTACTATGAACATAATGTGCCGTCTATATACTATAAACAATTCAGTCGCCCTCGAGACCTCAGAGCGTTGTCACGTCACTTTAGAGAGCGACCGCATCGATCGTGAATTACCGTGTAAGCACACTGCTGCCTGAATGAAAAAAGAAGAGGGTACGTGACATTTTCGATATCTTGAATTTTATTTCTCTACCTACATATTTTAATGAATTTTGCTTGTAAGCCATTCGTTTGTTTGCAATTCCGTAAATGGAATGAGTTTAAATTTTGTATATTTACATAAGTTTTATAGCATAAATTATTGTTTTAGTGTATATTTTCTTAGTAAAAATGGGACAGCGAAAGCAGAGGTATTATAGGAAGCAAAGAAACCAATTCAAGAAAGTAGCCGTTCTTCAAAATCGGTACGTAGCATCTCCTAGTATTAGATTGATTCCGATCATATTGAACTATATAGTTACTGTTCCGACTGCTCTCAAAATTGAGAATTGATAGACTTTGGGATGACACAACATGAATATTTTCCCAAATTAAAAAAGTGCCCGCTATGTTGAACTATTTAGCTACTGGTCCGATTGCTCTCAGAATCGATATTTGAGAGAACTTGGGATCGCAAAATATTAATCTTTTGCCAAAAACGTTTCCGCCATATTGAACTATTTAATTATTGTTACGATTGCTCTCCAAATTGATACTTGGGAGGCCCTTGGACCACACAACATGAATCTTTGCTCAAAATTTAAAATTGTGTTCGCCATTTTGAACTATTTAGTTACTGGTCCGATTGCTCTCAAAAAATAGATTTGAGAGCCCTTGGGATCACAGAACATGAACCTTTTCTTAAACTTAAAAAAAAGTGGCCGCCATCTTGAATTATTTAGTTTTTATTGGTCCGATTGCTCTCAAAATTTATATTCGAGAGACTTTTGGACCACGTAATATGAATCTTTACTCAAAATTTAAAATTGTGTTCGCCATTTTGAACTATTTAGTTACTGTTCCGACTGCTCTCAAAATTGAGAATTGATAGACTTTGGGATGACACAACATGAATATTTTCCCAAATTAAAAAAGTGCCCGCTATGTTGAACTATTTAGCTACTGGTCCGATTGCTCTCAGAATCGATATTTGAGAGAACTTGGGATCGCAAAATATTAATCTTTTGCCAAAAACGTTTCCGCCATATTGAACTATTTAATTATTGTTACGATTGCTCTCCAAATTGATACTTGGGAGGCCCTTGGACCACCAGTATCTAAAAAGTTCAATATGGCGGACACTTTTTCAAAATTTTGAGAAAAGATTCTTGTTTTGTGGCCTCAAGGTCTCTCAAATATCGATTTTGAGAGCAATCGGACCAGTCTCTAAAAATTTCAATATGGCGGACACTTTTTCAAAATTTTGAGAAAAGATTCTTGTTTTGTGACCCCAAGGTCTCTCAAATATTGATTTTGAGAGTAATCAGACCAGTATCTAAAAAGTTCAACATGGCGGACACTTTTTCAACATTTTGAGAAAAGATTCTTGTTATGTGGCCTCAAGGTCTCTCAAATATCGATTTTGAGAGCAATCGGACCAGTATCTAAAAAGTTCAATATGGCGGACACTTTTTCAAAATTTTGAGAAAATATTCTTGTTTTGTGGCCTCAAGGTCTCTCAAATATCGATTTTGAGAGCAAAGGGACCAGTATCTAAAAAGTTCAATATGGCGGACACTTTTTCAAAATTTTGAGAAAAGATTCTTGTTTTGTGGCCCCAAGGTCTCTCAAATATTGATTTTGAGAGTAATCAGACCAGTATCTAAAAAGTTCAATATGGCGGACACTTTTTGAAAATTTTGAGAAAAGATTCTTGCTTTGTGGCCTCAAGGTCTCTCAAATATCGATTTTGAGAGCAATCGGACCAGTATCTAAAAAGTTCAATATTCTTGTTTTGTGGCCTCAAGGTCTCTCAAATATCGATTTTGAGAGCAATCGGACCAGTATCTAAAAAGTTCAATATGGCGGACACTTTTTCAAAATTTTGAGAAAAGATTCTTGTTTTGTGGCCTCAAGGTCTCTCAAATATCGATTTTGAGAGCAATCGGACCAGTCTCTAAAAATTTCAATATGGCGGACACTTTTTCAAAATTTTGAGAAAAGATTCTTGTTTTGTGACCCCAAGGTCTCTCAAATATTGATTTTGAGAGTAATCAGACCAGTATCTAAAAAGTTCAACATGGCGGACACTTTTTCAACATTTTGAGAAAAGATTCTTGTTTTGTGACCCCAAGGTCTCTCAAATATTGATTTTGAGAGCAATCGGACCAGTATCTAAAAAGTTCAATATGGCGGACACTTTTTCAAAATTTTGAGAAAAGATTCTTGTTTTGTGGCCTCAAGGTCTCTCAAATATCGATTTTGAGAGCAAAGGGACCAGTATCTAAAAAGTTCAATATGGCGGACACTTTTTCAAAATTTTGAGAAAAGATTCTTGTTTTGTGGCCCCAAGGTCTCTCAAATATTGATTTTGAGAGTAATCAGACCAGTATCTAAAAAGTTCAACATGGCGGACACTTTTTCAACATTTTGAGAAAAGATTCTTGTTATGTGGCCTCAAGGTCTCTCAAATATCGATTTTGAGAGCAATCGGACCAGTATCTAAAAAGTTCAATATGGCGGACACTTTTTCAAAATTTTGAGAAAAGATTCTTGTTTTGTGGCCTCAAGGTCTCTCAAATATCGATTTTGAGAGCAAAGGGACCAGTATCTAAAAAGTTCAATATGGCGGACACTTTTTCAAAATTTTGAGAAAAGATTCTTGTTTTGTGGCCTCAAGGTCTCTCAAATATCGATTTTGAGAGCAATCGGACCAGTATCTAAAAAGTTCAATATGGCGGACACTTTTTCAAAATTTTGAGAAAAGATTCTTGTTTTGTGGCCTCAAGGTCTCTCAAATATCGATTTTGAGAGCAATCGGACCAGTCTCTAAAAATTTCAATATGGCGGACACTTTTTCAAAATTTTGAGAAAAGATTCTTGTTTTGTTACCCCAAGGTCTCTCAAATATTGATTTTGAGAGTAATCAGACCAGTATCTAAAAAGTTCAACATGGCGGACACTTTTTCAACATTTTGAGAAAAGATTCTTGTTATGTGGCCTCAAGGTCTCTCAAATATCGATTTTGAGAGCAATCTGACCAGTATCTAAAAATTTCAATATGGCGGACACTTTTTCAAAATTTTGAGAAAAGATTCTTGTTTTGTGACCCCAAGGTCTCTCAAATATTGATTTTGAGAGTAATCAGACCAGTATCTCAAAAGTTCAACATGGCGGACACTTTTTCAACATTTTGAGAAAAGATTCTTGTTTTGTGGCCTCAAGGTCTCTCAAATATCGATTTTGAGAGCAATCGGACCAGTATCTTAAAAGTTCAATATGGCGGACACTTTTTCAAAATTTTGAGAAAAGATTCTTGTTTTGTGGCCCCAAGGTCTCTCAAATATCGATTTTGAGAGCAATCGGACCAGTATCTAAAAAGTTCAATATGGCGGACACTTTTTCAAAATTTTGAGAAAAGATTCTTGTTTTGTGACCCCAAGGTCTCTCAAATATTGATTTTGAGAGTAATCAGACCAGTATCTAAAAAGTTCAACATGGCGGACACTTTTTCGACATTTTGAGAAAAATACTTCATCCGCCATCTTGTGGCGACGGCCATTTTAAAAGTATTACATTATTGAGTATTGCAAATTGTTTTGTCATTGGAACTAAAGGTGTATGCAAAATTTCAGCTTACTCGGCGTCCATATCGCTACGGTAACCGCTTACCACCAAGCGAGTCGTATGCCGTATGCTAGTTTAGTAAGTATGTATGAAGTATGAAAAAAATTTTGAAAAAAAAAGATGTGCTTGCAAGATTTGACCTAAGCAAACTAAGTAACATTGCAAATGAAACAAAATTAATATATATTATTTGACTGACTCAAAAAACGAAAAACAAAACTTATGCCTTTATGCTCTTTGAATTAGTGTCCGTACACGTTAGATCGCGATCGTGTTTTCCTAGGTAGTCGTTCCGCAAAGAGACGTGATCTCTCTCTGAGCTCCCGTGGTCGACTAAATTCTCGAGCGCGTATCTCACATATATATTTAACGTCGCGCTGCCATAGTAAAAATGTATGGCGAATTCGGAGCTCATTTTGAATAAAATCATAATAAATCATCTAGACAATATAATGAAAATATCAGACGCAAAACTTCAAGATTACATATTAGAGAATTAACTGACTACATTTCTACAGAATATTTCTAAGGAAAAATACACGAAATCTTCTGAATCACAGAACGCATTATTGTAGATTTTTGCTCAACTTCATATGAGTCCATTGAAAAACCTATACAATATTTCATATTTTTGTTTCGCAAACATTGTAAATACATGATCTGTGGTAATAATTATGTAGATTTTCACTGTGTAAATAAACTATTTTCGTTAATATCAACTTAACCGTAACTGTCCTTTTGTCACTTTAAGGTCGACTCCCTCTTAATCATGAAAAATGCGTTTTTTTTTTGTTTATCTGTCACTAACTGTGCCCCGTGGTTTAACCCGCGTTTCCATGATGAAAAGTAGCTAGTAGGTAGGGAACAATGTAGCTTCCCATTAGTGAAACATTATTAATATATTTAGAGATTACTTGGTTATGTGGTGGTTTGCCATGGTTTTCCCAATGGAGTACAGCATGGGGTTCTTCAAAAGGGGTGTGAAGAGATTTCTGCAGGGTCAGCAACGCGCGCGTGATACCCCTGGTGATGCAAGCGTCCATAGGCTACGGTAACTGCTTACCATCAGGAGGGCCGTATGCTTGTTTGCCACCTAAGTGGTATAAAAAAAAACTTCCTACATCTCAATCTAAATTAAAAACAAACTTTACCTTTTTATATTTTTTTATTAGCACAAGTACAATTTGAAGTTATTTTTTTCACTAGATCAGCTCTTGAGACCAGCACTTATTTTGATCATAATCATACCATATCCACGAACGTATGACTCAAAACACACACCCAAATATCGTGCTAATAAATGATTGACACCTGCTTTACTTATAGCTAATCTCTATTACTTCCAGATACTTAAAATGCGTGAGCGAGCACATGCGCGACATCCAGCCCTTCGAGGACGTGCCACACAAACTGTCGGTGCAGCTGCGACGGGCGGTGGTCGCCACACGAACCTTCCACAAAGCTCTACGATCTGGGTCCGAAGTCGTTCGCAATATGATGCAGGTAATATTGCTGTTTGTAATATTTATAGGGGCCCTGGGTAAAAGTTTGAGAAGCGTAGTCCTGATTTTTATAGGGACGTAGGTTAAGTTTGGAATGCACTGGATTTGATAGGTATATTTAGATGAAATATTCTACATACTGACATGTTCGTGATTTCAATTGGACGATTCTGAAAACTTGGAATCAAAACTGAAACCGATTTTGAAATAGATCGACGGCCCCTTGACACCTATCTCTCAGTGCGCGCACGCAGAATCTTAAACTTTGAATCCGAGAGATCTAAAATTGGAGTGCACACCTCTGACGTAGGTATGCGTTCTTCGAAGCATGAAGTCCAATATCTATTCCTTATGCCCTTAATATTGATCTGATTAAAATATACCATAGATAACAAAAATATCTAGGTAACAGATTGGTAAAAAAAATACATCAATATGGACATCGCCGTGATGTATCTTCTTACGTCAATGAATTGATCGACCGCAGACTAATAAACCGATCCTCAATGAGTCAGCCTCTGTGTGGGTTCTTTCTCGTCCAACTACTTATAACATAATATGCTACAACTTTTTGGCAATGGCGACAGGTCGAAACTCAAGTGATATCTAATACGCGCGTGGAACATTAAAATGCAAATATTCGGTAATCAATGCAAATCTATATTCACGACGACATTCCGGCGTTCGGTTTCGGCATGTAACAAAGTGATACAGAAGTGGACATCCTTTTAAGAGATGAGTCAGTTAAGATACGTTGAACTCGTAAGACCTTGGTTGGGAATAATTATATGTACCTAAATGTAATAAAAATGTCACGACTGTACAAGTGTTCGTTTGTACATTATATGTAGAATGTAAAGTTTGTTCACTGATCATCGTTTGCTAATCGCTGTCCTAATCAAAGCTAAGTGAGTGATGTAGTCTAAGTTGTTGCAACTTTTCGGTAGTTAGAGATAAGAGTGTATGATAGCCCGATGGGTCGATAGGCTACCAACAGTCATTCGGTGTAGGTACAATAATTTTTTATTTATTCAAAGATAGAATACAATTGAAATACTTAAGATTTTTACTCGTCGGTAGGTTCAAAGAATTTCATATAATTGGAAAAAAAAAACTGTTTATGCAAAGTTAAGTAATAATAAATTATAACTCAATGAATAACTGAAGAACTTCTCAGTTTATTTAATGGTTCCATTTATACTGATGAAAGCAGTAGGTATTTTTTTTTTCAGTGTATTTTTATCTTGCATAGAGTATATTATATCATTTATTAAGTTAGTAGGTAGTTAAATGAAACAAGATCCCACAATACGATTCCCTTAATTTTGTTCTTACGAAATATTTTTGTTTTCACTGAAATTGTTTCCATTCTAAATACCTATAGGTACATATACACCCACACCTAAAAGACTTATGACGAGAAGATTAACAAAACAAACAGTGGCTTCGTATTCATCGTATTGCGTTTCGTCTACACATTATCAAGTGAACGATTCGCCGCCATTTCAAATGTCATTCTACACCAAAGCTCGCAATTTACAACAACTAAGACTTGTTTAGGAAACATAACAATTCAAACAAATCATTTCAATCACTGTTTTACATTCGGCCAATAACGTGTTTATTAAACCACTTTACTCGATACCCAAACATCCCCGGAATGAAATAGTTTCCGAAAATAACTTATTACGTAATTTCAATGTAGGTTAGGTACTGTTTTACAAATCGGTCGGGAGCGTTAGGGAGATTATTTTTAATACATCACTGTTGGATTAATATTTACCTATATGGAAGTAGTTAGGTACATTTGTGTGTACGCCAAGTTCCTTGATAGACAGAAGCAGTAACGACAAACTGTAAAATAACATATTGCGATCTCAGAAAATAATTAAACTTGTCAAAAACAAAACAAAGTCAGCATTGTTTCTAATTCGAAAAATAAAACCGCTTGCGAGACGTTAAAAATCATGATTCCGTGATAAGATTTCATTGTCCATTTTCTTCAGTTATAAGGTTATTTAAATATAACCTTAATGGTTATAACCTTTCCACTCAGTTTATTTTACTCACCGTATAACACACGTACGACTCTAACTTTTACATTCCAAACCATGAAAAAAACGACATCAAATCTAGCTTTTATTCCGCGTTGAATTACCGTAGTTCGTTTTTATATCGCTGACTAATAGTTAATTTATATTATAGCTGTAATAAAGTCGTAACTAAGTCATAAAGTTAGAAACATGTTAATTTCTTGTTTACGTCGGATACAGGTGCCAAACAAAACAGCAGATTTATGTTACAGTTTGTCACGGAACATCCGTTATTAATACATAATTTAAGACCGCATAAGCTTTGTAAAAAAAAAAAAAACAATCCATTACCTCTGAAAACGATTACAGACGGATTACTTTCGGATAGCTACGACGATAGATAGAGGGACGAGAAAGAGGGAGGTATTGTAGAACGAGACAAAAGTCTAAGTATAAAATCTCATGAATAGATTGTGTTCTTCAAATATTAATCATATGTCATACGATCAGGATTCAAATTGAATTGATTCAATCTCGACTCAAAACTACGGAGCTAAGACTTGCGAGCTCATCAACCATGCGTCTTTTAGCAGACATGAAATTGCCTTGCCACATTGCCACCCATGTTGGACTGCTTCCGTTTTTAGCAGACTTTTCGGAACTCGAAAACCCCTAAAACTCAATAAACAAGTGCCAAAAACTGCGGACGCCATAACATATTTCGGCGAATAAAAATCATGAATATTGACTTCCAATAACTATCTTCTGCGTCCCACGCTTCAATAGTTTACCACAACACCCGAAACTACTTCCTCTATCTCGTTCTGAAATACCTATCATTATTATTTAACACCTCCACTGACCTTGCATCTTGTGAACGTGCCAAAAACTAAGCGATAACTCAAACAGGTGGTTCTTTGTTTAGGAATCTTCTGTAACTGGCAATCAATGCCGTAACAAGCTTTTATGTGATGAGAGCTTATTCAAGGTTACCAGAGCTGCTCAGTCCACCGAACCGAATGGCTTATATTTTGCCATTAAGAATATGGCAGTCGATCCGTATATACGATCGCGGTAAATGAGACTGACTGATTCAGCATCAGCATACATTGAATGAATTAAAATCGTATCTACTATCAGTGGGACTACTGCCTAGAGTAAAAAGTAATGGGCTTCATTCAATTTTACTCCCATTATCTGGAATTAGACCACACTTGAAGCACTGGACAAATTAATAGTATTCATTAATGTAGCCATAAATTGACTCCTTTTGATAATCTCGTATCCCGTAAATACAGATTCTTACCTATCTTACGCGATAACCCCACCGAATGTCGCCCGAGTACGTCTAAATAAAGGGAATATCACGTTCTCGAACCACAATGATACCTATCACTTTATTATCGCCTTTATTTAACCCAATGTTCCCAAATACGATAAGTCGCTTGTCGAATCTTAAATCCTTTTGATCATAGACGAGATGAATATCTAGGTTTTTATTCCAGGTGGGTGTGACTCAGGAGTGTGTGACGTCATGGGCTAGACTCAGATACTGCGGCTCTTGCGGAGGCCTGCAGCCGCCGCCGTGCTCGCGGTACTGTCACAACGTGATCAGGGGCTGCTTGCCCGCTCACGCTGATATGGGAGACTCGTGGGATGCTTATGTCGGTAAGTCTATACAGATAGATAGATGGTCTGAGTAGAAGCGACTTTCACACAATTCTGTATGGATTGGGAGAAAGAGAATATCTATATATATAAAAGTCCTGACTGACTGACTGATATATGAACGCACAGCCTAAACCGCTGGTCCTAGAGACGTGAAATTTTGAGGGTATATTCTTTGTGAAAAGTAGGTATCCACTAAGAAAGGGTTTTTCTAGATTCCATCCCTAAGGGGGTGAAAGTTGGTATGAAAGTCCGTCAGTTTCGAAGTTAGGATCTTCAAATTTTGTGTTTAGGCTAAAGATTGAAAATTAAATTATATACGTGTCTCAGCGATTTTAATAATTCCACCCTCGAAGCGGGATGAAGTTGTTGTAGAAAATATGTCATTTTTTTCCTGTAGGCCACGCGGGCGATGCCGCGAGCAGAAGCTAGTGCTTTCTAAAAGAGTGAGGGAGAAGTTTGCTACTTCTTCTTCTCCCGCGGATGAGGCCAATAAGATTTAGATGTTAATGGAAATTAACATAGTCAAGTTGTAACGTCCATAGAGCAATGTTAAATTAGTTTTGGTTGTGGCTTTTAAATACGTGATGAAGCATATTATGCGTTGTTCTGTATGTGTACACCTTCCATTCATAATTGCTTTATAAATAAAGGAAGTGCAAAGTAAACACTCAATTAGCTTCTGTAACTGCAATAATATTTACTGGAGCTACCAATGATCATCATAATAATATCATTAGATCTGATAGATTGCGGGTTCGTATCTTACAATGAGATTTCGGTAAAGGAAAATATCATGAGGAAACCATAGCACGGGGGCTACCAACTTCAAGTTGAAGATCTGTTGCCAAGCACTAAGTTTGAAAGCCAGTTATGTACTAGGTTTTATGCGCTTACCACACATCACTAACCATGGTGAGTTTGTGGTCAAACGCAGGTCAAAAAGTAATAAGCAACAGCTTACAAAATATAATTGCAACTTTTCAGACGCCGTAGACAAAGTAGGCGACCGTCTCCTCGGTCCGTTCAACATAGCTATGGTGATCGAGCCAATAGACATCAAGATTTCAGAAGCCATCATGAGTTTCCAAGAGCACAATCAGGAGATATCTCAGAGGATATTCACGGGGTGCGGCAAACCTGTGCTGGGCGGCGGCGGCGGGGCCGGGCCGTTCTTCGCCCCGGACCGCTCCCGCCGAGCCATCCGGTCCATACCGGACTTCGACTGGCGCCAGAAATCAAACGACGTCGACGACTTCGAAATTGAAGCATCCTTCGAAAGTCTCATTAACGATGACCCGTCGCTTCTCAGCTTTAGAACTCCTGAAGGAATTCGTAAAGCTACAAAAGAAATGGCGGAACAGGCCAAACTCAGGGACAGATTTCTTCAGTACATGAAAGGGAACATACCATTAGAAGAGTACGAAGAACACGAGAGAAAGAAGAGGGACGCAGATCCTGAGCCGGTGCCGGCGGGAGGCATGGATATAGATTTCAAATCGTATGATTTCGCTGAAAAGAAGACTCCTAAGAAGAAGAAGACATCAGCTAAGAGTGAAGAGAGTCATGGTTAGTTGGTTTAGTAATATAGTTTGAACTCGTAGTACTAGTACCCGATTGTCCAGCTAACTAACTAACCACCCTCATGTTGCAAATTCCTTACCACTTTCATCCTTATTAAAGACATGATCAATCAGATCTTATGGTAGAAAACAGCAAGTTTAACGCCATTGTTGTCTCTAGGCGCAGAATGGGGTGGGCCAGCGCTCGAGAAGCTAGTGCGCGAGACTCGGATGCGCTTGCGCAACTCGAAGCGGTACTGGAACCACCTGCCGGCGCTCATGTGCACTTCCACTAGTATACCTAACCCGCCGTGTTTCAATGGGACCGAAATTGCCAGGTAAGAAAGTTATCAACATTATCTCATATGTTAAACTGATATATGTTAAGATTTGATATTTTGAGGAATTTATCCTTAAAGTAGCTACCCTGGAGGTGTAATAAGCAAAAGGTTTTCCAAAATTCTACTCCTTAGGGGTTAAAATGAAGATGACAGATGAAACCATGGCGCGGAAAGCAGCCTACTCGAATAGAGAAAACTATAAGATCATTAGAAATGAAAATCAGGTCAATATTTCATGTCTCTCTCACTCTCTCTCTCATAATCATCTCCGCTCCACTCTTGATAAACGAAACTACGATAGGGAACATCTTCTCACAGTATTTCTGACAGTTTAACAAGCATACGACCCTGATTGTAAGCAGTTACCGCTGCCTATAGACGCTTGAGTTAACACGCATAACCGACCCTGCAAAAATCTCTTCACATCCTTAAAAAAACATTTTACCACTTTGGAAGTGTCTCTCGCGCAAACTTCATTTTTAAGACGAAGGCCTATCCATAGACATCCCACACGTATGGGTTTTATAAAAATTAAATTGAGTTTCAGTTCTAAGTATGGGGAACCCCTAAAATTTATTGTTTTTTTCCATTTTTGTGTGAAAATCTTAATGCAGTTCACAGAATACATATAGGTTTCAACAGTATACTTAGTTCTTATAGTTTCGGAAAAAAGTGGCTGTGACATACGGACGGACAGACAGACAGACAGACATGACGAATCTAGTTAAATTAATTGAGTCGTTTTTTAAGTTAGTTTAGGTTAGTTAGTTTTTTTTTTTATTAGCAGTTAGTCTAAGAGAGGTAGAGCATAGCGTTTATTCGCTCAAAGAGCAGCTCGACTGGGGAAGTACCTCCACCTTACAGAATACCGCAGCCAAATAACTTTATGTTGTGTAAAGTTGTGTTCCTGCGCGTGAGTAACGTCGCCAGAGCTCATAGGGGAGGGGGGAAAGGTCGGTAACGCGTGAGCGATGCTTCGTGTGTTGCAAGCGTCCATATGGCTACGGTAACCGCTTACCATCAGGTGGGCCGTATGCTTGTTTACCGACTAAGTTGTAAAACTCTTTAAACTAAATGTTGTCATCCCAATTCCAGCTACACCCTAAACCCGGCGGGTGAAGGAACGGCCGGCCTAGCGTCCAACCCAGAAGTCCGGGGCGAAGTGAACCAAGGGGCCGCCACCGCGTCCAAGGAACAGACGGATACTCTGCGCACGTTGACTGCCAGATTGAAGGACGCCTTCAACGGAATTGAAGTCCATTGGGTTGATGCTGGTGTTAGAGGTTAGAATTTTAGTAATTTTCCACCGATTCCTCCTGCGTAAGGAATTATAATAGGATCTCTCCTCAACTTTCTTTATAAATCCAGTTAATGGCAGTGCATTGATCGTAGTTCCTTAAAGGTAACTTCACGTCCTTAAAGTTCCTTAACTATAACAGCACCACTCTGCTTCAGAATAACAATGGCCCTGATTCTGTGGTTTACAACTAAACTAATTTTAATCTCACTATGTCTCTTTTTAACAAAGAACATAAGAAAAGGATGCAAGAAATTTAGTCCTGTCAAATTAGTGTCCAATGCTTGTTTTCAATATAAATTAAGTCGCCATCTATCGCGGTTACGCCAAAATTCACGCAAAAGAAGACGGCAAAGATTAATTTGACAGCTTTAAATATGTTCTATCCTTTTTCAATAATGTTCGTAAGAAAGAGATGAGATGTGACTAAAATTAGTTTAGTGCGATTTACAACAGAATCGGCACCATTATCAATAATTATAATTAACTAATAGTGCCCCGCGGTTTCACTCGCGTACACGAGGGATATCCTACTCTAACCCACCGTAAAGTTTTCTTAAATTTTTAACGCAACTTTCATCTGTACGAAACTAGTCGTTCTCAAGTTATGGCGTGACCAAGGGAAATGGGGATTCATTTTTTTAAAGATATAATTATTGGTTATTAATTCGACCTGATATTGAAACAATTGTAATTTAAAACAAATTTTTGACGTTTTGCAATTCGTGTAAACCTCGCCAAGTCCCTTCAGAAATGATGTCAATAAACGAATTATTTCCAGAAATGCAAATATCCCGATCTTCAGCCGCGGACATAATTGAAGACGCGGAGTCAGGTTCCGGTTCCGGCGACTACAACAACGGGTGGCCTGATGATGACGAGGACGGCAGGAATGATTATGATACAGGTACATTTCATCATATTATAGGGCATAGGATGTTACATTTGTTAGTAAATCTCCATTTAAATGTATGGTGTACATGTATATATTAAATATACAAATGGAGAAAGCTTTAATATATATGAATGCATCTATCCGAAAGGGGTAAAAACTACATCATGTACAGACTCTCTATAAAAAGTTTAAAATAAAAACCTAAATCTCAAAATAAATTACTAAAAAATTCAAACCTAAGTTTTGCTTCCAAGTTTATTGAATTAAAATCATAACCAACGTGTCACCGCTCAATGAGGGTCTTTCTTTTCATCTTTTTTTTCTTTTCAGAGAATCTTTTCACTTCACTTGCTAATATTATAATAAAATGTGCTCTTTCGCGATCTTGTATCAAAGAAGTTGTATACTTTTATCCTTTCCGTTATAAGTTGTATATTTATTATTCAATCAGGTTAAAATAGACGATGGCCCTGATTCTGTTGTTTACAACTAAACTAATTTTAATCTCACTATGTCTCATTCTAACAAAGAACTTAAGAAAAGGATGTAAGAAATTTAGTCCTGTCAAATTAGTCCAATGCAACATTCGGAAAATATTAATTTGACAGCTTTAAATATGTTCTATCCTTTTTCAATGTTCGTGAGAAAGAGATGAGATGTGACTAAAATTTGTTTAGTACGATTTACAACAGAATCGGCACCAATGAGTCAGTAAATATAAAATAAAAATAATAAAAAAAAAATGCTTTTAGGATCCGGCGAAGTTCCAACAGAAGAAGAGCCCACAGAAAGGGAAACAGAAATACCGCAACCGCCACCAGAAACGGAAGCACCGTTTGTGCCCGGTATAGTCGATACTCCCGGCACTAATAACGTTAACGTACGAGGCCGTTCCGACGTGTTGCCGCCGGAAACCAGTGAAGCTGTACCCGCAGTGGAAACCGACGTCAACCAACCGGTAGACCAAGAACCACCGGTCAGGGAACAACCGGTCGCCGGTTCGGCAGATCGGCCGTCACTCCATAAAGCATTGTTTACTTACGCACTACCTGTAGTATGCGCGTGGTTCGGAACGATAGTCACAGACTTGTTTTAAAAATGTGTACTGCAATTTTTGTTAGTACTTGGCGGTTGCACTGCCGTGCGCCGAGTAAGGACCAAGATACGATACGATTTTGAATTTTGTGGCTTATGATATAAAAGCTATTTATGACTTATTATAAGTCAATCCATAAGTCACCAAAAAGATAGAGAACTTAATGTGTCATAAGCAAAACAAAATTTAAGATCGCAAGTCTGCCAAATGGAGTGTTTATAGAAATGCTATTGGATTGTATATAGCCTAGTCAATGTGAGCGACGGCCGTGAAGCGAATGTGTTATAGCACGTGTGCTACTGTGATATAAATTGAGTGGACAGGTTATACTGAAAAAAAGTCGGACAATGAACTCTTAACAAATTCATATAAACACAATAAAGTGTTAAATTATTCCTTTTTTAATTCTCCAAGTGGACGACAATAAACGGGCTTTTAAATTTCGAATTTGGAACAAAGATGCGTTTAAAAAAACTATCAGGAAAAATCAGCCAAACTCTGTATTTATTGAAATGAATCTTTTTTTTTGTAAATAATTGTGTATACGTAAGTAGATAGTGAATGTATGTTTTTTTTTATTTTCATGTGTATTTAAGTACGGTATTTTTATAAAGTGGTCTTTGTGACTGCGTCGATGATATAAAAGGTTTACATAACCAATGGTTTTAAAAAAAAATATTTCGAATTTATGGAAATCATAAACATAACCACCAATCAACTTTTATTCTTTTTTTTATTTATTTTTCCAATTTTACCGTCGCATTTCAAGACAGTATAATTCGATTCAATATTATTAATTTTCTTTGCAGAAAAAACATAATATTGGCGCAGTATCATAGGACCTATCAAAAAATATTTTTAATAATTGTACATAAAAAATAGTCATAATTTTTTAAAAGTAAGTTAATAGACTGATTTGCTGTCGATTTTTTTTCTACAAATCATAAATATTATATTAATTTTATTATTTCATTCGGACTAAGATATTAATTACTATTATTTAACCGACTGATGTATCGATATTTGTGCTTTTTTAATTATAATTTTTATATAAAAAATATTAATTTTATATTTATAACTTTTCTTTTGGCTTCAGCTTTATCTTGCTAGTGATTAATAATTAATATTGAATTTGCAATGTGTTGTGTTGTAGGCAATGTTATAAATTAGGCAAATTGTTAAAAATACGGCGCGGCAATACATTGCAAATTAAAATCATTATACGTAATAATTTAAGAGACACCAGTGTATATTCTCAATGTGTAAATGAAATATGTCGCAGTCACTAATAGAAAAATGGTTTTTGTTATATAATCCAATGTCATTAAAAACTATTTGTGTCGAGCTATAATTTTCATTGATATTATTATAACTCGAAATATGCGATAAGTACTTCAATATAAATAAAATAGTCAATTCTACTTATTAGCACCAATACCAGTACTTATATTAAAAGACTGCGACATCACGGTAACGCACAATATAGTTACTAAGGAAAAATCATTACTTTAAGTGGAGTAAGAAAGGCTTTGAAATGATAAAAAAAGATTGCCCCTAATTTTCACTGGTAAAAATACGTAATAGCAACACTGAATCCTTTTAAGCATAATGCATTTATATAAAAAAAATGGTTTGTAGAATCAAGGCGTATACGACAACAGCTAGACAAATATAAAGAAAGCTGATTGAAAAGATTAACTGCAACTAGGGATGGGCAGGGAAAGAAAAATATTGGGAAGAAAAGAAAAATACGGGAAAATACGGAAAAGAATGGAAAAATACGGGAAAATTCCCAAACGGCGGGAAAATACTCAAATGGCTTTATGTTCCTCAAAAAACATATTTGTTGATGCTTTTGATTGTTATTTTAATCATACTCGCTGTTGTATGTACCTACATCACCTACGCGCGGACCTACGCGGACCTTGGAGGAAGTTATCACACAATTTTTTTATACTACCTAGGTAGCAAACAAGCATACGGCCCGCCTGTTGGTAAGCGGTTAACGTATCCTATGGACGCTTGCAACACCTCCCTCGGGACCCGGGACGGGCTATATAAGCGTCGTACATGTGCACGTGCTCTTTCTGCACGAGACCGTCTGTCCGACTGTCCACCGACTGCCCACCACAACCCTTACACCCCAAAACGTCGCTTTTTGTAAAAACAAAGCAAAAAAATATTTTTATTGTTTTTTTATTGTCTGATATGAGTATGACCCTAATAGAAATCATGTTAAATGTTATTCAAAAGATTTGGTAAAGGTATTTCTCGCTATATACGCAAAATCTACTAAATATGACCATTTGAGTATTTTCCCACCCAATGGGAAAATTCCCGGGTTCTTTCCCACTAAATTGGAAATTTACTCGAAGTTGGGTTTATTCCCGGGAAGAAACCCAACCCTAACTGCAACAGATATAATTAGAATGAAATTCTAATAATAATATAGTTATGTGATATTGACAACTGCATCCGATTGTTTAAAGTAATATAACTAAATTAAAACATCATATTGCGGGGACCAAAACAAAATAAATATTTGAGAAATATCACGGTGATGTGCCATCTATTATTAATTAACATCCTTCACGACGTAAAAAAATCTTTGACATTTTTAAATTGTCGATATTTCATTTCAACTGTGACATGGTTGGTGTTTAAGGAAAATAAATATTATTGCAATTAAATAAGTTTCATTTTAGTATGAGTGAATTAAATGAAAGAGTGTTAGCATACTGATGCACATCATTGTTGCGGTAAAACGCGACTATTTCATACATTTTGCATTTAGTGTAATATTTAATTCATTGTAAGACAAATAAAATAAAGTCTCGGTAAATCTACAAAAGTTTATAATCTCAAGTTTCCTTTGAGAAATAAAACGAAACATGTCATTGAAATTATCATAGTGTTTGTAAAGATTTCAGACAATGTTGATCTAAAAGTTTGTAGAGGGTTTGTAAATAATTAACATGTATTAGTAACAATCTAAAAGATCTTAAACGAAATCGATTCTACGAGCGATTCCTACCGAACAAATAATTTTTATTCCATAACAGTTGCGTTTAAAAATTACATTGCTAGTTAATTCTTAAGAGCATTGCATTAAAACGATCGTTTAGTTCATTAGAATACCGCGTTAGTGTACGAACGCAACTGTTGACATGTGTTTATTAGAAAACAGCATTTGTCAAATGGGAAAGAACGTTATATGAGAGCAATAAAGTGTATAATAGCTTGAATCGCTCGTCGAATGGATTACATAATGAATGTTGCTAGAATGTAGTTTTTTTTATACAGTTTGATGATTATTGTGTAACAGGGTACCCGAATGTATGATCATTATACGTTTTGTATGTTAACATAGTTTTGGTACTAAATAATGTAAAAAACACCATTAATGTGAATAAAATGAAATAATTACTTGTACCTAAAGTGCAGTTAAATGATTTTTCATTGCATTACACCCTCACCTTTTTAAATATTCTAAAAATAAAAATAAATGTTCTTCGATTTTTAAAATATAAAATTGACATTAAAATTGTGACCACAGCCAGCACTGTTGTGTTATAATCGCTTTTGCGATCTCGCGCTGAAGTGAGTTAACGCATTTATAAATTAATTCTAAATCCACTGCCATGAAAGCTATTGACAAGCCCTATTAGACTCATTTATACTGCAGCGATGTTTGGATATGGGTTCAATAAATATCACAATGGGTAAAGTGGGTAAGGGTCATGCATTTGCTAGATACCACAAGCCCCAACGTGCACTACGTGTGTACTTTAGTTTGTGATTTGGAAGAGGACTACCGTTTAGGTGGCCACCAGTTGGCGCCACTAGCGAGTCAAAAAATTCAAATTTCAAAATTATTTATTCAAATAAACCTTCGCATGCACTTATGAAAAGTCTGACTCTAATACTCTTTGCATTTGCTGAGAAGAGCCGACAATAAATTCAGCAATTACTCTTTTCAAAACAAGCTTTCATTACATACTATTTACATTCCAATTGCACTGACAACAATTGCGTGTCCCAGCGCGGCGGCAAAACTACAAAGTAGACTGAATCTATGTTTAATAAGTAAATAAATAGCAAACTTAAGCGGACCAGCTCCCACAAGCAGCACCTGTGGTGGTTAGAGTGGGCCCTATGGCTGTCGTTTCAATTTGAAATGAAAAAACTTCTCTCAGAAAACAAACCGCATTGAACCGATTAATGTGTTTAACCTTTACTTGTCAATTTTACGAAGCAGTCAGTTTTGGTTTTTTTTAAATTTTAATTACGTCGCTTCGCCCGACTTTGCTTATTAAATAACGAGGTATTATATTCTCATTTACATGTCTTTCATATTTTACTCCGTAGCCGTAACCGAAACTATCGGATATCCTAAATAAGAATCTATAAGAAACCGTAACCGAATCTTATATAAAAGTTTCGAATAATTT
Organism: Achlya flavicornis; assembly: GCA_947623365.1. NCBI lineage: Eukaryota > Metazoa > Arthropoda > Insecta > Lepidoptera > Drepanidae > Achlya > Achlya flavicornis. Next base: position 15,566,446 of record OX392470.1, on the reverse strand, counting down.
CGGAATTATGGGCGGAGTCTAACTGAGACATGTTATGACAAGTTTTTACCCGGCCGAGCTAAACACTAGCCGCGCGTTTTTCCAAAAAACTATTATCCGACGCTATCGGATATCCGACATAATTTCATATCCGTATCTGAAACCAAATCCAGATCCGAAATTTAATATCACTGGTTGCAATGTTGTTCAAGTTGTTTATAATTGTTCAGTTTATATTATCTTCAAATATTTAATTGATTCTTGTGCAATCGGGCTTTAAAATTCATGTCGAATGAATGTCACATATCTCAAATTGTTTTTAATATTTTAAGCTATAATTGACTAAACAACGCTTTTCTTAAGATCAGTGGAACCGAATGTGTCCGTCGGTAATTTAATGTTTTTTACATAAAGATATTACTACGTAGGTAATATTTGTGTACGATAAATGCGATAACAAGAGATGTATTAGTTTTATTTAATTTTGAAAAACCATAGAATGTTCTTCTGGTGAATTTAAACTACATTTCTTAGAAAGAATTAAAATCACATCTACTAAAAGTTTGTCCAACATTCGCCCCGAAAAATCGTACGCATCCATACAACTACCTACCTTACTGCATCGCATAAATTCTGTGAGACGAAAATTTCGATTGAACAGTACACCTAGAGTTTTGTTTTTATAATAGAGTTAGGATGACCTCCCACCGAGATGCGTAGCTAGGGATGTATTTTAGCCCGTCATCGCTTTATTTTCACAGATTTTTCAGCGTAGCTCGTCATTGCTTAGGTACTATTTTTTAAAATATGATGATTTTTTAAAGAGGCCTCTTCTGAGATGTACCTCTATTTTATATGGTATCACTTTATAAATCAATCAAGCTGTTGCTGTCTAGGCTTTGACCCCCTTCCGACATCAAAAAACTACAACGAAATCAAACTCTTAAAATGATCGATAAAAATATATTTAACGTATAAAATTGGCATATTTCCGCTTAATCATATCACACTACAATCATCCTTCTCACATACTCAATAAAGATCAATATAACTTATCTAACGTCACTCAGACTCGCTGTCCGAGTCGGAATCGGAGTCAGAGTCGGAACCCGACTCCCAGCCTTCCGAGTCGGAACCGAGCCAGTCAGGAAGCGATGGCTGTTCTATAAGTGTCTTCCATTCGTTTAGTTTGTGCAGATCTGTAAAGAAAGAGGTGTATTATTGTTACAATTTTATTGAAAAAGAAGTTTTTTTACTAGTTGTAGCGAAGAATCATGACTAAAATATTTTATACAAAAAAATGTTTTAAAGAATGTAGATGACATTAAAATTCTACTAATGTAGTATTCGACTTTACATTAACAAATATTTTAAAAGCTCCGTAATATTTAAGTACCTCACAATAAAATAAAAACCCGACTGTTTTGAATAAAGAAACAGAAAAGAGTTTATAGATATTCTTGTCAATGTCAATATAGTCAATGTCGGAGCCTCGGCATTAATTATGAGGCCTAAGGCTCTAAAGCCATAAAGGATAGCGGATCTCAAGTGTAGCAGCCAAACCACTAGTTATATCCTGGGACATTCCTCTCACACGGTTATCTGATGCCAATGATTTCGTACTGTGCGGGCTCAAAGGAACTTCCTTCCGCGGACGCTCAGACTGTGGAATGAGCTCCCCGCCGTGGTTTTCCCAATGGAGTACAGCATGGGGTTCTTCAAAAGGGGTGTGAAGAGATTTCTGCAGGGTCGGCAACGCGCGCGTGATACCCCTGGTGTTGCAAGCGTACATAGGCTACGGTAACCGCTTATCATCAGGCGGGCCGTATGCTTGTTTGCCACATAAGTGGTATAAAAAAAAAAAAAAAAACTAAACAGAGTTTGTACTATGGAAACCAGATAATTCTGATACTTTTTGTTTGTAAATACATAATTAATATACATAAGTACGCCCAGACTCAGGACATGTTCATGCACACAAATGCATGTCCTGGGTGGGAATCTAATCCACGGCCTGTGGCGTGATAGTTGGAATCTTAACCACCATACTAAATGGCTCGTCAAAAATAGTTGGTACTAGATATAAATTCCAACAATATGAGCACTCACCTAAACTATACATATCACTTAGGTAGAAGTGTTTGTCTCCCTTTTCCAGCATGCCTCCGTACACGTATAGCGTGGAGCGCTGTACGCACAGCATGGACGACATGCGCGCGCCGGGGCCCCGCGCCCGCGCGCCGGGGGGCCCCGCGCCCGCGGCCCCGGGGCCGCCCTCCGGGGCACTCGCGGCGGGTGCGGCCCCCAGCTTCATCGTGAATACTTCATCTGTTACCACTGAAAGAAAAGTTTGCGGCTACTCAATCAGCAAGCGCTAGTTCGGCCGGCACGATATCCAAAAACTCGACATGCTGTAATTAACTAACATATTTTTTGTAAATGTGATCATTCAGTCAATTTCAAGAGAGGTAGAGCTTAGCGTTTATTCGCTCAAAGAGCAGCTCGACTGGGGAAGTATCCCTTATATAAGTATACCTTACAGAATACCGCAGCCAAATAACTTTATGTTGTGTAAAGTTGTGTTCCTGCGCGTAAGGTCGCCAGAGCTCATAGGGGAGGGGGGAAAGGTCGGTAACGCGTGAGCGATACTCTGTGTGTTGCAAGCGATCATATGGCTACGGTAACCGCTTACCATCAGGCGGGCCGAATGCTTGTTTACAGACTTAGTTGTATAAAAAAAAAATACAAAAAATATGCCCAAGTGGGACCAAGCTCCTGATACACAGTTTTAACTAGTTTGGGAGCCTATGCATTCAAAAACATGCTGTATTATGTTTTATGCCAATAAATAAATTATTATATTATTATAATTGTGACAGCCATCGCCCATACTCAACTTCAAAGATGTTTTATTTTATTAACTTTTATAGCAATTCTACTTTACCATAGTATTTTTTATGATAAATGTCAATTTTCACCATACGTTTTGGTGTCCTTTGACACAAATAAGATTCGTTTAAATTTCGGATATGGATACGAATATATGAATATCCGTATTTTTTTCTTTCGGATATCCGATAGTTTCGGATATTAGCTTTTTAGGTAGTAGCAGTTTTTACGGATAGTAGTTGTCAGCTCGGTCAGTTAAAATCTTGTCATAACGTGTCTCGATTCGAAACCGCGTCAATCCGAAATTATTCGAAAATTTTATAACAAATTCGGTTACAGTCGGATACATTTTTATTTCGGATATCCGATAGTTTCGGTTACGGAGTTTCTGGTTGAAACAGCGGGGCACAGCTCGTTCTAATTCCTAACTAGACTATAAAATACCTGTAACAAATTCCTTAGTGTCGTCCGCAGTAACGCTCGTTATTTGTTGCGGGTCAGTGTTGTGTTGCGCGTTGTGTTGCTCATTGCGCAGCGTCACCGAGTGCCACTTGCCGGTCTCCAGATCTAACAGTAGCAGTTCATCGCTCATCTCTCCGACTAGCTCTTCCTCTGTTTCTTCCACATCCTATGAAAAGGATATTCTTTACTATGGAAGATTTTTTCAACGATTATAGGTGTGTATTAAAAAAATGAATTAAATCAACGGAAACGGTTCAATTCATACACATAATAATTTCATAATCCTATACAAAGGTCGATCGTTTACTACCGATGACGATTGTCGACAACCATTCTCTAGGGAGGCTGTATACTTAAGTAACAATAATAAAGGTATACTCACACTAACTCCACCGAACACGTATCCCTTATTACTGTGCACATTGACGGCGGCGGCCTGTCCGGCGCGCGCGGGCGGCGCGGACACGCCCCCGGACAGGCCGCGCCACGCCCACGCGCCCGACTTGCCGGACGACACCCGGAACAGGTCCGTGTGAGTCAGGGACCGCTCCGTCCGACCTTCCCGGACGCGCGAGTACCCGCCGTAAATTATTATCTATAAGGAGATGAACATTTAAAATTAAAAACATAGTCTTCTAAGGTACATCTAAACGGGCCATATTTTACGATAATTTTTAAATTAATTTTACCATAATTTGTGGCTGCAATTATTGGCAAACATTGCCCAGCCATCAAAAAATCATTTTAGCGCATTTTATGGCTGAGCAAATTGCAGGCAACATGTTGCAATATGGCTGCAATAGTATGGCCTTTGATTCAGAACCCTTTAATGAGCCACACAATCCAGCAACAATGGCCGACGAAATGACGCTCATCGCAGCCGCTTACATTGTTTTTGGCAGAAAAACGAAAAAAAAGGACACGAATGTGGATTCGACCCTACCTAAGTACGCTTCACGTCAAGCAGAAAGTGAAACGCAAAGTACTTCACGTCGCAGGGAGAAAGGGACGCGCATATACAGTAAAACAGAACAACAATATAGATGACCCAGATATATTGCAGTATTTTCGATTGCGAGGCGATCGTTCGGCCACACGCCGGCTACACATAAAAACATTTTGACATACCAAAAAATATGTGGCTATAATGCCGGGCCATCCTTAAAATATTGCATAGTGTGGCTGGTATTGCTAGCAATGTTGCCGGCCACAGTATTGCAGCCACAAATTGTCGTAAAATATAGCCCGTTTAGACGCCCCTTTAGTGTTAAGTTTGGCAACCAAATTCTAATTAATACATATTTTTGCCAGTGTCGAGTTCTATCATAATTCCTAGTCACAATAAATCACTTTCACATAGTCATCATTAACACGCTCTATTCTTGAGACTTGATTGAGTTTTAATCTCGTTCTTTAAAACAGGCCTAGATAATTATAGAACGCGAATTAAAATTGTCTTAAAACCTTATGACATAGGTGTAGATTCCAAATTCAATTGACTTAAGCTTTGATTGACGTACTAGCACCAACATGTATCACTCAATTCACAAATTTAGCACTATAATAATAAAGTCCAATGAACAATTTATTCCAAATCGTATTGAGCTTAATGAGATAGAATATGTAGATACAGATAATACTCATCCAAAATCCATCACTGAAATATAAACATTATGCTCACAGCAATAAAGTCTACTAACAGTATCCTACATCATACCTTACTCATTTAAGGACTAACATTCAAAATCCAGCACCTAAATTGCAACCTTATAAACATAGCAATAAAGTCCACTTACCGAATCGGTGCCGGAGGGCAACATGACACATGCAGACCTCGCACAAGGCCCTCTGCCACTGGTAGTCAGTTTGGTCCAAGTTCTGGTATCGAGGCAGAATGTGTACAAGTCGTCGAAGTACCGACACTCTCTGCCATCGTCGGAATACCCTCCGAACACGAAAATCTTGCGGCCCAGGAGGACCATCCGGTGGCCTGAACGTGGGGATGGGCCATTTGGGGCTACTACCTGGGTGGTCAAATAATATAGTTAAAACTCGTTTACCCGGCCTTTAGACGAAACGAAAAACTTTCCTTCACCTTGTCGAAATTAAATAACCTTTTAAAATTCAAGGTATACTTATTCAAAATTCTATAGATTACAGAGCTTGCTTTTCTCTTCATTTTTTATATTACGCTTGTTGGGTGGTTTGTTTCTTTTAGTAATTTAATTTATTTCAGACTTTATATTTATTATTGAACAAGTTCTTCAGGTAAGTATTAGACGTAGTACAGGTTAGTTCACTAAAGCTGGCACGTTCTACCTAAACACATTGAGCTTGTGTAGTGTCTGTGAATAAGCGTGTGGCGTGTGTTGCAATGCGTGCCCATCATGAACAGTCTGTCCGTCTCTCTCGCACGCGGTCTAGCTTATGAGTATGAAGGAGACGTTAATTTTTTGCTTTTGTTATAGCTCATAAATATAGTGGTCTTTTTTGCTTTCGTCCATTACAATTAACTGACTTATTAGAAGCAATAGTGTAATACATATGAAATTGCTTATGTGTAAGCACTATGAATGTACCAGCTTTCGTTAACCAACCTGTATGTTATTTACTCTGTGCGGTAACACTAGTATGGTAAAGTAAAGCTAAAAAACATCGCACCTGTAGCCCACGATGGGCCGCCTCGTACCTATACCTAACACAAGTTTCCGAATTGTAATAAGTTTTTCAAATTCAAATTCATAATATTACTTACCTTCTCCCATTTCTTCTCTGAAAGTGAGAAGCACCACAAATCCTTGTAGTGATAGAACTGTGTCTCCGATGGGCTTGTGAATTCACCGCCAAACACCCACAGCTCACCTCTGAAACAAATTCCCCAACTATATCTCACAATGGTAATGTGGGAGTGGTAAGTGCAAAATGACTAGAAGAGGACATGGTGAGTCAATGTGATAATGGTGTTAACTGACTTGTTAGCAGGCGTTGCTATAGCCTGGTGCGCCGACCTCGGCGGTGGAGCACCCGGCGCCTTCACGAGCCGCCACGAGTTGTTCACAGGGTTGAAGAATAACAGGTCATTGTACAGTTCAGTCTGAAACACAAAAAAGTCTTTAGAATATTTAATACAACATGTTTCATTTTGAAAAGCAGAATGTAGGTATGAAATAAAGAGATTTTTATAATTAAACTAACTGTGCCTCAAGGTTTCACATGCACTGGCTTGATGTTATTTTTTACCTTCCTCAATAAACAATAAAGTTTCAAGGAGTAGATGCTTGCTCTATTATTATCCTTTTGAACTAACAATCTTTAGCTGCTAATAACTTTCTGCCATGGTGGAGTTTAAGGAGAACTGCAGCCAAAGTGTGCTATATGCCACTGTGGCATTTATGACACAAGTTATCTGTTATTTTCTGTTACCATTCCATAGACATTTTAAATACTCACGCTATGGGTTAATTATTATGTAATATATCTAGCCTACCTAATTTTCATTCTGGAGATTATATTTTGCTATCCTAACATTAAATACCTTTAAATATCTCCGTATCTGGCGAAACCTATCGACTTTTATAATATTTACCTTCTGCCCATTATGGTATTCTCCTCCAAACATTATCAGCTCATTGTTGGTAGGATGTGGTGTGAGTGATGCACATGCCCTAGCAGATGGAGGACCAGGGAGGACTTTCTCTGATGCTGCAGCACGCTGCGCCTCCTCTTTCTCAATCTCTGCTACTATTTTAGATATGTCTTCCTAAAATATATAAATAAATAAATAAAAATAGGTAATTTTTCGGGGCTAATTTAATAAACAGGATAGATAATTTTATTAGATACCGCTACAGTAGGGGTTAATTTTCTCAGATTAAATAAAAAAACGAGATGATCGTATAAATAAAATCATAAAAGAGCTAATAAAAACCAGCATGAACTAACCTCTCCCAAATTTGCGAGTTCCTTCTTCAATTTGCTAGCTAACTTCTTCTCCGTTTTAGCAGCAGTCTTCACAGCACCGCTAACCTTATTCTTGTTCTTCTTTTTGCCCATTTTTATATTAATCTAATTAAATATCTGCTTACAAAAATAATAAAAACATGCAACAATTTATTTTGTGTTGAATGTGCGTTCTTAAACTTGAATAAAAAATAAAAATATACTTCTAGAGAATTAAATATGTATTGTATTTATTACAACAGCTCAATATACTTTAATATAATATAGTTCATTAAAATATAATTTTCTATTGGATTTTTTATGACGAAATATTGACTACTAATATTGAGATATTATGGATATTATATTAATGATTTAAATTAGGGATGAAAGAACCAGAAGTTTTGAACGCCTGAAAAAAGCATGATAACTGTCACTTGCGTTTTGTTTTTTCAGATACAAAAAATAATATAAGTCACAAACATACAAAATAAAGTACTGGGCTGTAAATTATTTCCTAGGTATTAATATACGCTGAGTTGTATTTAATTTAGTTATATTATTCAAAATGATTATTTTACGATATGAAACGATGTTATCAAAAATATAACCCTCAAGCTCAAACACGAACGAAACGTACTTTGTCATCCTGACATTTGACATTTGATTTTGCCTACTTCGCAGAAAAAAAAGCAAGTCTTCGGAACGTATTGTTGAATTAGGTTCTTGTGATTTCTTTTCTATAACATTAATTAATCTTCATTATAATAATAAAAATCTATTTCTAAGTGCAAGTATGAAGTGTAGATTCATCCTATAGAAGAAAATTTATTGCTTTCCTCTTGTGAAAGTTAATTATTACAAATGATGACGAGTCCGGGAGCCTCGGTATGTTAACTGTGTTTTTTTTTTATTATAATGTATTTGTTAATTTTACTTAGTTAAAATGTAATCTCATACTTTCTTTTATCTTTGGAGATAATACGGTTTTGGAATTTTGTGTTTTATTTTCATAAGATAACAAAAAAAAAACTTGTAACAATCTTGAATAATTTTCCCAAATTCTTTACCAATATGAGTAATATCAGTAACCTGGTTTCCATAGTTGGAGCTGTGTGATACTGGAGCCATGTCTGTTTTATTAAAATTTGCACTTTATTATTGCTTTTCATGGTTTTCATTGAAAATCTTGGGTTCTGGTTCCTTTTTTGACAATAAATACTAATAAAATATATTAGACCAAACAAGTTATTTAATTAAATTAAATTGCGTTCCTACTGCGGACCATTAGGATGTGGAATGAACTCCCCATTACGGTTTTCCCTCAGCGCTACGATATGGGGTTCTTCAAAAGTGGCGTAAAAAGAGCTCTTCAAGGTCGGCAACACATTAGCAATCCCCCTGGTATTGCTAATGTCTATAGGCGGCGGTGACCACTTTCCTTCAGGAGGCCCGTATGCCTGTTTGTCTACCTCTTAACATAAAAAATAAAATAAAAATTAATGTGCTTATGGGATGTAATTTTGTGATTTGCTCATGAAATGGCTGAACTGTGCTAATACTTACATTTTCAAGTTTGAGGGAAATCAATTTACTGAATATTGCATAATGATATTTTGTTTTTCTGAAAAAATAAATTGATTATTATTTGTTGCATTTTGAATTGCTTTGTACAATACATGCCACTAAAGATGATACTTGACAGACCACATGGTTTAACTTGCACAGTAGATGATTTGATTTATATAAAGAGAGACCTATAAATTGTGTACTGCGCTAATTAAACCTCAATATCAAGTCTCATATTTATTGTAACTGATTTGAATATGCTTAAACTAATTCCGAATCAGTGTGAGCGTGACAACGAAGTCCCGTGAACCATCATAGATGATACCATGACATGTGCCATATTGTGCTCACATTTACCATGCTCTAAACTGATATCACCATGAGTGCTATCAAATGTATATGGATAATTATTGTTTTCTGCAAGAATCTTATAAGATTCACAAGCATTCAGAATTGTAGATTTGATCTAAATTGGAATGCAAATTACTGGTGTGAGCACTATGAGCGATTAAGACATAATTCGGAATGTACCCAATTGTCCCAAGATACAACAACCAGTATTCAAAAATAATTAGTTTTTATGTTTTAACAGAACTCATCGGGAGGAGTTCAAGAGTTCAAAATTAGAGTACCAAAGAATGTGAAGAAAAAGCACCATGTGATGAGATTCAATGCAACACTCAACGTAGACTTTGCAAAATGGACACACGTAAAAATGGAGAGGGAGAACAATATAAAAGAGTTCAAAGGATTTGATGAGGATATGCCGAAGTAAGTTGAAACGTTGGCGAAGTTGGCAAACAAGCTAATGGCCCACCTGGTGGCAAGCAGTTACTGTAACACCCAGGGCATCACACACAAAGTGCTGTGGCAATGGTATTTGAGTGCAGGGAGCAAGCTATTTGGCTGTGGTATTCTGTAAGGTAGAGGTACAGTCCAGCTGCTCTTTGAACGAAAATAAACTCTATGCTCTACATCTCAGACGCAAGCTGCTGGTTTATTTCTACTAAACCTTCTTTCCAGATTTGGCGCTGGCTCAGAATACGGACGTGACGTGCGTGAGGAAGCGAGACGCAAGAAGTTCGGTATTATATCACGCAAGTACAAACCAGATGACCAGCCGTGGATACTCAAAGTTGGAGGCAAGACTGGGAAAAAGTAAGTGTCACTTATAATCCACTCATATAATAAAGGCAAAAGGGAGTTTGTCTGTTTGTTACCTGGTCCTCTGGTCCAGTCAGTTCGGGAGTGGGTTTCAAAAACCAATGGCGTATTTGAAGTTATGTATTTGAAGCTATCGAATATTAGTAGACCATGGTCTGAACAACGTTTGTTCTAGTGAAACAACGACTAAAAATTCACCGTGTATAAAGCAATAGGTAGTAAAATTACTTCAACATTCTAGGAGAGGGGTCAGTAATCTGCGGCTCGCGGAGCCGCATGCGGCTCCTTCGATGTAAAGTTGCGGCTCCTCAGTTCCATATGCAAAATTAACAATTATCAAAATCCTTTTAAACCATGCAGATCCATTTAGAGTGCTGACGATCTTCAAGTCGACATATTCGTTTGAAAAAGCGTTATCTTGCATGAATAAAATATTATAAAAAGTTTTTACAGGGCCACAAAACAAAATTGGGAAATTTTGTAAATTCTTACTTTTGGCTCATCAGTCTCAAAAGGTTGCCGACTCCTGTTCCAGGTTCAAAGGAATCCGTGAAGGAGGTGTGTCAGAGAATGCAGCATACTATGTGTTCACACACGCAGCTGACGGCGCCATTGATGCCTACCCGCTACAAGAATGGTATATCCAGTTTGATTATTCATGCTTATAAAGCTTATTTGTATGTATTGCATAATTAATGTTATTTCCCATCCAAGTAAATTGTATGTATTGCCAAACCCATGGTACAATTGAGTATATTATTAATTATTTTTCTCGCCCACAGTTACAGATGAGTAAACCCCTTAAGGTACAGTTCTGTACAGTTCGGTACAATTGAGTATATCGACCCATGATACAATCTAATCGGCGACGATGACTTCTTTTTCATTTATGTTTTTTATATTTTTTAAATAAGTTTTATTTAAACTAAATTAAAAGAAAAATTATAAATCTCATCCCATTAATATTATAAATGTGGAAATTTGGATGTGTGTGACGCAATCAGATATAAACGACTGAATTGAGATGTATGAAATTAACACACCAATGGAATATGATCGGGATTAAAATAGGATTCTTTTTATCCCGTGAAAGCTATAGATCCCTCGGCAACGCGGGTCGGAAACTAGTTTAGTATATTTCCCACCCCAAGGTACAATTGAGTATATTTCCCACCCAAGGTACAATTGAGTTTATTTCCCACCCAAGGTATAATTGAGTATATTGCCCACCCATGGTACAATTGAGTATATTGCCCACCCAAGGTTTAATTGAGTATATTGCCCACCCAAGGTACAATTGAGTATATTACCCACCCAAGCTACAATTGAGTATAATCCCCACCAATAGTATAAGTTAATATATTACCTTCCAAAGGTATAATTGAGTATATTTCCCACCCAAGGTACAATTGAGTATAATTCCTCACCAAAGGTTTAATTGAGTATAATTCCCACTCCAAAGGTACAATTTCCAACCGATCCAACGTTACAAAGCGCTATCGGCGGAGGAGGCGGAACAAGAGTTCGGTCGGCGGAACAAGGTGATCAACTACTTCTCGCTCATGTTCCGCAAACGCATGCGCGGGGACGACGCCGCCGACGACACTGACGACCCCGACGAAAAGAAGACGAAGGGATCTAAGGCTAAAAAAGGTAAAGTCATTTAGGAAAAATCCCTTTACAGTCATCATCATCAGCCTATAATGTCCCATTGCTGAGCACAGGCCTCCTTTCACAAATCAGGGTGAAAGGGAATGGGCAGATACTCCACCACGCGTGCCCACTGCGGATCGGTGGAGGTAGGCTAGTGGTCAACCTACTCTTGGAGTTTTCAAGCCGCCTGGAAGGCCTCCAACTAGCTTAACGACTATCACAATTAAGTGCAAATTAGGGCAATCGTTCGTACATTAACACAAAGAAAAGCAATGCCGTTAATTTTGTTTCATCAACCTTAGTATGTTGACCGTTTACTAACGATGATGATTGTCGACAACGATCTTGTCTAAGGGGCTAGGGCAATCGTTCGTACATTAACACAAAGAAAAGCAATGACGTTAATTTTGTTTCATCAACCTTAGTATGTTGACCGTTTACTAACGATGATGATTGTCGACAACGATCTTGTCTAAGGGGCTAGGGCAATCGTTCGTACATTAACACAAAGAAAAGCAATGACGTTAATTTTGTTTCATCAACCTTAGTATGTTGACCGTTTACTAACGATGATGATTGTCGACAACGATCTTGTCTAAGGGGCTAGGGCAATCGTTCGTACATTAACACAAAGAAAAGCAATGACGTTAATTTTGTTTCATCAACCTTAGTATGTTGACCGTTTACTAACGATGATGATTGTCGACAACGATCTTGTCTAAGGGGCTAGGGCAATCGTTCGTACATTAACACAAAGAAAAGCAATGACGTTAATTTTGTTTCATCAACCTTAGTATGTTGACCGTTTACTAACGATGATGATTGTCGACAACGATCTTGTCTAAGGGGCTAGGGCAATCGTTCGTACATTAACACAAAGAAAAGCAATGACGTTAATTTTGTTTCATCAACCTTAGTATGTTGACCGTTTACTAACGATGATGATTGTCGACAACGATCTTGTCTAAGGGGCTAGGGCAATCGTTCGTACATTAACACAAAGAAAAGCAATGACGTTAATTTTGTTTCATCAACCTTAGTATGTTGACCGTTTACTAACGATGATGATTGTCGACAACGATCTTGTCTAGGGGGCTAGGGCAATCGTTCGTACATTAACACAAAGAGGAGCAATGACGTTAATTTTTAACCGACTTCAAAAAAAGGAGGAGGTTCTCAATTCGGTTGTATGTTTTTTTTTTTTTTTTTTTTTTTATGTTTGTTACCTCTTAACTCCGTCATTTATGAACCGATTTGGAAAATTCTTTTTTTGTCTGGAAGGGTACACTTCCCGTTTGGTCCCATTGTCATCAGATCAGGATTTGATTACTTCTTAGTGTACTTTGAAGTCGGTTTAAGTTTTTTGTAAAACAGTTCAATTATGTTTCATCAACCTTAGTATGTTGATCGTTTACTAACGATGATGATTGTCGAAAACCATCTTGTCTAGGGGGCTAGGGCAATCGTTCGTACATTAACACAAAGAAGAGCAATGACGTTAATTTTGTTTCATCAACGTTAGTATATTGATAGTTAACTAACGATGATGATTGTCGACAACCATCTTGTCTAGGGGGGCTAAGGCAATCGTTCGCACAGGCAATCGTTCGCACATTAACACAAAGAAGAGCAATGACGTTAATTTTGTTTCATCAACCTTAGTATGTCGATCGTTTTCTAACCATGATGATTGCCGTTGAACTTTACCGATGTTACTTTAAAGTTGTTATTTGTATGACCACAGCTGATTATCTTAGCCTATATCATTCTCATTAGATTCCTGTTTCAGATCTGACGATATCAGAAATGGATGAATGGATAGATTCAGACGACGACTCGTCAGAGTCCGGCGAAGAGAAAACTGAGAAGGATAATGACAGTGACAGTGCCGCTAAGAAAAAGAAAAACAAAAAAGGTTAATTAATATATGTAGCTCTAGAATATTAATAACGCCTTTTGGAATAAGCTCCCCGCTGTGTTCTTCCCAATGGATTTCTGCAGGGTCGGCAACGCGCGAGTGATACCCCTGGTGTTGCAAGCGTATAGAATACGATAAGCGCTTACCATCAGGCGGGTTCTACCACTTGGAATGTTTCCTGGGTTTAAAAAAAAATCGAATTAGTCCGTCAGTTAGATTATCAAAAAATATTGGACACGTATTTTTTGCTTTACCAAATCATTAACAAATGACGAAGACAAAGCGCAACTAAGTTCGGGAGTAAGCTCGTGACGTCACTTGTTACTAAAAAGTGTACCACACCGTGACGTCACGTGGAACTTTAACAAACCATAATCTCGTATTTTTTTGTTTAATTGACAAAAGAAAAAATACGTGTCTTATATTTTTTGATAATGTATATGACGGACTAATTTGATTTTTTCAGGCAACTAGCCCACTATAAATAATCACATTAATAAAAAAAAAGAATAAATAAGCAAATAAATTAATTATTATTATTTAATTAATTTAATGGCGTAAATAAATACTGTCTTGCTGAGTTTCTAGTTGTATGCGTCTTATCAGGGCCTAATTTGAATTGATGAATATTTTTTTAATTTGATGCATGTAACAACGAGGTACATTTATCTTTGAACACCTAAATTTTCATCACAATTTCGTAAAGTTTATTTATTTATTTATTGAATATGACACATCAACAGCATACATATTAAACACTGATATTAAAGTAATGTTACAATATACTGATATGTACACCAATTATAGATGTGTACAGCATTCGCCACATTTGGAACGTATAAAATATAATTTAAAAAGTTTACACAATGGAAAAAAAATATAAAAATAAGGATGCAATTCTAAAACTAAAACACTAATAAAATACGTTATCTAGGTTGAAATGATTTCAGTACCCCACTCTTAAATTTGGGAAGTGAATCGTGAAATATGTCGATACCACATTTATCATCACCATTAACAACGTTATGCTCATTACATACCCTTACAATCGGGGAGTTTAGACCGAGGTTCGTACGAACAAAGGGCGTATAAAAGATTTTAGTTATGGTTTTTCGGGGAATATTACGTGGAACATTGAGAGCTATATCATTTCTGATTCCATCACAATTAATTTGATTATTTACGACTTTGTAAAGGAAAACTAAATCGTTTAATATTCGTCGGTCACGGAAACAAACCATATTGAAGAAAGCCAGACGCTGATTGTAACTACACCGATGCGAAACCACTTGAGAGATAAAAGCTAGATGTCGCGTAAATGCTCGCTGAATGTTCTCTACACGTTGAGACTGTACGCTATAGAAGGGACTCCAAACTATAGACCCGTACTCTAGGTGACTACGTACTAAGGAATTGAAAAGTATAATTCTAGTATACGGGAATTTAAATTCCTTACTATTACGCTTTAGAAATCCTAGCATCTGTGCAGCCTTCGTAACAACGGCATCAACGTGCGCCTTAAACCGAAGTTCCTTATCAATAGTAACACCAAGATCTTTTATAACATTGACTTTTTGTAATGGTGTCCCGTTAATATAGAAGTTAAAGTTGTAGGCATAAGCCGGTCGTTAATACAAAAGTTATTTAAAAAATAAATATTGTAATAACTGTGTGCAAGCTATGATCTGGATGTTGACATTTACAGGTCTTCCCGAAGGTTTGTCAAAATAGTTCAACTTTACTTAGAGCTCCATAGACAAAATAATGTGTCTGCTGTAGTAAATCTTTCTTTTTCCGTAGATTACAGTATTTTTCACGTTGTATAGCAATGCATGTTCTTTTTTACACGTATCTTGTAAAATATCTTTGGTTTAAACTTCTTTGTCATATCATTTGCGAGTGTAATAAATTACCAGATACAGTGAAAAGTCAGTGAACTCTTTTAAAAATAGACTTGAGTTAAAGACTCACAGTGTGACAGATCTAAGAGATACCTTTTGACTTTTAAGAATGTCAAATTGAACCTTAATGTTTTTTTAAGTCTATCTGTCAAAACTATGGTTATTTATATGGATGAACCTTATTATGAAGAAATAAGGGCAACTTTTCTTTGTATGTATAAACGTCAAAATGTTTTTCTTAGATTTGATGGACTTTAAGTCCATCGATATACACTTAAGACCAATAGACAAAAAAATATAAGACATGTATTTTTCTTTTATCAATCGAACAAAAAATTCCGAAGATGTGGTCTGTTGAGTTGATTATCTAAATGACGGACCTAATAAGTTTTTTTTTAACGAAATAAGCGGTATCTTGCTGTAATTTTTTATTTCTTCAATGGCTTCTCGGCTTGTATATTTTGCCAATTTCCAGTTATATTATAAGTTCTAGTCACAATAACTCACTTTCACATAGTCCTCAGTCAGTCACCGTCCATAATATCATGTTTTACTACAATGGTGGTCATTGTACTAAAACTTTTCACGGACTTCTTGAGACAACTTGAAAAGTCACGATACAAATAATTCATTTCATTTCACTTCCCTGGTGCACGTGGATTGATCTTTATTGGATAAAATACCACCGATAATATGCAATAAAACTCAAAATACACGAATTTATGAAAATAAAAATGAAATCGCAACGTCGCTCTGCAAGTTCCCGCCAAAAAGTCTGCTGTTAATTTTAAATCATGTCAGTTTTAGTATAGACTTGTCAGAGGAATAGCTTAGCCGAGATTTGTGGAGCAAGCGATTGAAAAATCGAACCTTAATAAGATTTAAGCTGCTTGAGTAAATTAGAAAATGTACATTTTGACATGCGTTGGGGTTCCCGCAAAGGTCAGTCAAACCAAGCGGAAAATATATCACATATTTCCAAATAGATAGACGCGATTCGTGAGCTTTTTTTTCTTGACATCTTTTATTATTTGCAACTCTAGTAGAATTGTATAGAGATGATTATTGACTGAATATAAATAATAGTTCGTGCACCTTTACTTATATTTTATACACAGTTTATACGATCTTATAAAGTAAGGTAACATGAACGTTTATGTTTTTTTATTATTATTTTAGCGGTGGCAAACAAAAAAAAGAAGAAGGTAGAAGACGAGGCGTTTGAAGACAGTGACGACGGGGACGAAGAAGGGAGAGAGAAGGACTATATATCTGATTCATCTGACAGGTAAAATTGGGAAACACTTAGAGTTTCAACATGTCCGTCCGTCTGTCTAATAGTTTGTATGTCACAACAATTTATCTTGTCTTCTAGTTAACCAGCTATTGGTGTTGATTCTGTTGTTGCCAAATAAACTAATTTTGTCTCACTATATCTCTTTCTACCAAAGAACATAAGAAAAGGATGTCAAAATTTTTGTCCTGTCAAGTTAGTCCAATTGCTTGTTTTCAACATAAAATTAGTCGACATAAAAATCGGTTACGTCTATTTACCCGCAAATTAAAACGGCAAAGACTAATTTGGCAGCTTTAAATATGTTCTATCCTTTTTCAATAATGTTTTTAAGAAAGAGATGTGATGTGATTAAAATTAGTTTAGTGCGATTTACAACAGAATCGGCACCATTGTCGATTAACTTAGCGATAAAAAACTCATTTTCGAATTAAAAGTACCACGGAACCCTACAGTATATGAATGAATGAATGGTTTATTTGCGAGAACATAGGTAGGTACATTAGATGTTATCAGATACAAGATTCACTATATTCAACCTTTCGGTCGTGCAAATTTTTGAATGTTAGAAATTAAGTGAATACACAACAATAACAAGAAATCAAAAGCTAATTGGATACATTCAAGATAATCAATAACACAATAAATTAAAATTAAATACAATCAATACATTAAATTAACATACATACAATCAATAAATTAATAGCAAAACAGTCAGAGTAAACAATATTAATATAATTAATTTTATAATTTAAAATAATCATGGAATAAAAACATCTGTTACATAAATAATAATATAAAAAGTTTTCTATTAAATTCTGTATAACTTAGACCATATATGCATACAACATGCACTTGGTCGGTTTTATATAAGTGATTTATTAATTATTTAAGGTTAACTATTTGTTTTATATTTCAGTGACTCTGACCACGACTCTAAACCTAACAAAGAACTGAAAGGAGTTGCAGAAGAGGACGCACTCAGGTACATACAGTTTCCACATATGCAGTTATTCATATTCTAGACATTACTTTGCTCGTTATCAGCAGTAGACCCCATCTTTATGTCACAAAGTAAATAATATACTACGTTTAACACTTTTCGTATGAAATAAGTGATTTGACAATTATTTATCTTATTAATTATAATATGACTAGCTGACCGGCGCGACTTCATTCGCGTGGTGCCTACCCTTATCACTTAGGGGTATGAAAAATAGATAGTAGCCGATTCTCAGACCTACTGAATATGCATATAAAATTTGGTAAAAATCAGTAAAGCCGTTTCGGAGGAGTAAGGTAACTAACATTGTGACACGAGAATTTTGTATATAAGACATCCAAGTTTTTTTAATTTTTGTGACTATTTTTCTACTCTCAAAGTGCAGCTTTACTTGGGATGTACCTTATAGAATACCGCAGCCAAATAACTTTATGTTGTGTTCCTGCGCGTGAGTAAGCGACTGATGCCTCGTGTGTTGCATGCCACCATATGGCTACGGTAACCGCTTACCATCAGGCGGACCGAAAGTTTGTCTGCCTTAGTTTAAAAAAAAAAAACAAAATTCATCCTGTATACAATCACAAAACTAGACAAGTAGGTAGATAAAATTAAAATACTGTAGGCTGCCAGCCCTATCGCGTGTTTACGTACCGAGTGGCTGTAGGTAAATTATTTTAAATACAAGGCCGAGTCACAATACTGTATAGATACTATTACAGTATTTGTATTTTTTTTTATTTGAAAAGCCATATTACCCAACTAATATGGCTTACCGATGTACCTGCGCAGAAGACATATTTTCAAAGCGCGGGAAATGCTATTGGTCGGCAGCTGCGGCCATGTGTCCGGAGGGGCGGCACTTGCGAGCGAGACGGAACTAACAGCTGCAGTGTATTATGAACCTTATAGAAGTGATCTAAAGTTGATTGTAACTTTTAAGCATTCTCTTTGGGCTATACTTTCTTTTCTGTGCGAACGAAGACTCACGACGCGCCTTATCAGTTGGGTACTAATGTACTCTATAACACTGATATAGTTATAAAGCGATTATGAATTTGGGAGGTTATCTATTGAGTGATTGTATTGTCTTGTGTGAATGCACTGGTAGGAAGCTGCTGACCTCCGACGAGGAGTCCGACTCGGAGCAGGAGAACAAGCAGGAGTCGGAGCACGACGACAAGGACGAGCCCACCAAGGAGGGCGAGGAGCGAGCCAGCAAGCTCACCAAGAAGAAGAAGAAACCTGATGACAACAAGAAAGGTACCTTAGCTTCGTCACGTCTACCGTGTATTTGTTTAATTATGTCGGTTGGAATTTACACTCTATTGTTAACCTAATAAATATTGAATTGGTACGAGTAAATGATTGGACTGTTTTACAAAAAACTTAAACCGACTTCAAAGTACACTAAGAAGTAATCAAATCCTGATCTGAGGCCTTAGCACGAACCACTTTCGTATCGCCTTCGTAGCGTCGTCGTATCGAGTAGATGTCATTTTTGACAGAAGTTCTATCGTCTACTCCAACTTCTCGATACCTAGCTTGCGAGCTACGTTAAATTCGTCCAGAATTTTGATTCATATATTTCTGATTTTATTGGTACACAATTTTACAATATTTAATCGTAATAACATAAACTAAATTAAATAATCGGCTTATCTTATATTATTAGCTAACGAAATAAGTACGTATTATATTATGATTCCCATGTGAATGTTTCCTTATTCACTATTTAAATATGATGAATGTGAAAATATTTTTGAACGAAAACCATTCTTAACTGTCAAACCAAAAACCGCGCGTAGGTAGTTTTTTTTATTTCAGCAAAGAGTTCATGAATATTAAGGTTTGAATTTAGAACAATACTACAAGAAGATGGAGTCTTGTGACTCCGATAGAAATAAATTCGTCGATTTTCAATTCTAGATTTGTGTTTTAGCAGTTTAACGGGATTTCATTTAAAGAGTGGCTGAACTTGAACTATCGAAATTCCATTTAAACGCTTATTATAATTAAGTATATATAGGATGTTTCGAAATCAATTAAATCATGATTTTGCATCACAAGATTATTAATTCCGATGGAATATTTTCTTCATTAATGATTCACCATGTTTAGTTATGAGATTATAAATAAAGAAAAACAAACTAAAAATCTTAATGCTTAAAAAAACAACATATTAGAAAAAAAAAAAAATAATACCACGTTACGTGGGCTCTCACTGAAAAAAATACGGTGAGAAGGTTTACGTTAGCTGGCTTGCGAGTAGACGATACTATACGTCAGAATAAGTTCCAATTTCAAATTATATACCAAACCACGTTTACGTAGCGTGACGTGAGGTTAACGTAGTTGTTCGTGCTACCGATTTAAACGTTTGACAGCATTCGAATGACACATTCCCATACAAATTTGAGTTAACTCTCTCGATACGAATACGTTACGCTTGCGATAGATTTTCGTGCTAAGGCCTCTGATGACAATGGGACCAAACGGGAAGTGTACCCTACCGTTTCAGACAAAAAAAAGAATTTTCCTAATCGGTTAATAAATGACGAAGTTATGAGGTAACAAACATTTAAAAAAAAATATACAACCGAATTGAGAACCTCCTCCTTTTTTTGAAGTCGGTTAAAAAAGACACTCATAGATAGATTTTGACTGTTGCTCCGCTATGGAGTTCCTACACTCATACTCCGTCATCAGACCCTGAACACCATATATGTCCAGAGTGCATCTCAAAACGACTCCGATAAGTCCAAACACTAATATACTTTTTTTTGTTATAATGGCATCACACGGCTTGTGTATTTTGCCAATTTCCAGTCATATTATAAGTTCCATTCACAATAAATCATTTTCACATAGACCTCAGTCAGTCACCGTCCATAAAAGTCATGTTTTACTACAATGGTGGTCATTGTCACATTGGCGCTAAGACATAGTGCTTTTAGTGTTTACTAACATAGGCTTAAGTGTTTATATTTACAAAAAATGTTTTATTATAATATTTATGTTAGCTGGTAAGGTATATATCTATGGGCCCTAGTAACCTGAAATAAACGAATTATTATTATTATTATTGTACTAAAACTCTTCACTTTCTTGAGACAATTTGAAAAATCACGGTACTCATAATTCATTTCACTTTACTGGTGCACATGTATTGATCTTTATTGGATAAAATATCACGGATAATATGCAATTAAACTCAAAATACACGAATTTATGAAAATAAAAATGAAAACTCAACGTCTGCATGTTCCCGTCAAAAAATCCTTAACATACTTTATTCCGCTATGGAGTTCCAGTGCCTACCTTCCGGATCCCATCATATGATCAGCTCGATGGTACCAAGTTATTGTATTGTTATCGGTCCTTGATAAGTTGGCAAAGTTTTAGTCTTATCTGACGTTTCAAAGAGTATGAATTTTTTCTTCTTTTGTTAGGTCGGCTCACCAACATTTAATGTAAAAATAAACCATATTTCAATGATCCTAAAGTCTATTTTTAAACGCGTATCAATATATGCTCTACTCTCCGAGCCGGTCTGTGTGACCAATAGACACTACAACGCAGATAAAAAAGGAATAACCGTTAACTTAATATTATAAATGCGAAAGTGAGTTTGTTTGTTTGTTACGCCTTCACGCCTCAAATACTCAAAAGATCGTCATGAAATTTGGCACGCAGATAGCCTATGGTATGGAGAAGGATATAGGCTACTTTTTAACCCTGGAACGCGGGTGAAACCGCGGGGGACTGCTAGTCTATAATTATAAAACAAAGTCGTGTTAGTTACACCAATTATAACCATAGAATGGATGGACCGATTTTCATGATTTTTGTCTGAGTGTCTCCCCACGGAATAGCAGAATAGCGAAAAAGAGGGTAGTACACCACGCGAAGTCGCGCCGGTCAGTAAGTATAAAATAAAATACGTAAACTTTACCCCATTGACTTACAGATTCAAGTAGTGAGCTCAGTTCAGACTCCGACACAGATCCAGAGAGCAGCAGTAAGAAACCAAAGAAGACAAAGAACGGTAAAGAAGAAAAGAATGGGCCCTCTGCATCAACATCTGGTAAGAGTAAGTTAAAAGTTCTTGCATATACTATAAATATACTATATTAATTAATTAATTATATAATAAATCTTGCATATACTATTTTAAGTGAATTTTCTCAGCGTCGATCCTTGAAGAGGTAAATTGTTTCAGGCAGCGCGGTATTCAAATTCTCACCCTGAAATGTGTACCTTTTTGTGTAGTTGATAAAGTTCTAAACTGTATTGCTATCTTTAAAAGTACGCGTCGCGTCTCTTTGTGAGCTGACCCCTAATATAGCCCTACAAACTTATCTGACCCGGTGGTCAAAATAGGAACTAACGACGCCATTTCGAAATGTCAATCACCAATAGTCTAAGAGAATATAATTATTATTGGTTGTTTGCTACCGAATGCGATAACAGCAACTCTCCCACCGGGCCAGATAAGCTGTGGCACAATATAAAAACTGTGTGCGTTACATCACTGCGTTCGTTCGTTACACAATTTTTCATTTAGGTCCACATTCAGATTCAGAAGATTCTGTTCGCAAGATGGTAAGTATATGTCACCGAATTTTTTGTGAATAATTGGACTGTTTTACAAAAAACTTAAACCGACTTCAAAGTACACGAAGAAGTAATCAAATCCTGATCTGAGGACCAAACGGGAAGTGTAACCTTCCAGACAAAAAAAGAATTTTCCAAATCGGTTCATAAATGACGGAGTTATGAGGTAACAAACATAAAAAAAAAAAAACATTCAACCGAATTGAGAACCTCCTCCTTTTTTTGAAGTCGGTTAAAAATTAGTTTATTATCTACGTAGCGAGATTGTAAACTGTCGATAAAGTGTGAACTGATAGTTTATAATCTAGTGTGAACCGTCCCAGATTAGTCAGTCTTGGCAGTAGCTAGTGCTGTGTCCATAGAGTTAGAAAACAAACATAGGAGCTAAGTGAAAGAAATGCACATTTAACTGTTTGAGTTGAACAAAATTGAATATGTTAATCAATATATTTTTTAAGAAACAATAAAAACAATCATCTATGTACATACCCCCTTGATTCTACTGAGTTTTTCTATAGTGGCCACCTCTACCGACCTGTCGGTCATAAAAGAGTATAAGTCTATTTTTAAACGCGTATCAAAATATGCTCTACTCTTCGAGTCGGTCTGTGTGACGCATAGACAGACACTACAAATACTAATATGTTAAATGCGAAAGTGAGTTTTTTTGTTTGTTACGCCTTCACGCCTCAACTACTCAACGGATAATCATTTAATTTGGCATGCCGATACCCTATGGTATGGAGAAGGTCATAGGCTACTTTTTATCCCGGGAACGCGGGTGAAACCGCGGGGGACAGATAGTAGAATATAAACTAACGGTGTTCACAAAGTTACGGTGAAATATTATAAGTACTAATGTGTGTGTGTTGTTGCAGCGAGTGCGCCGGGCAGCGGTCGGTCGTCCCGCGCCGGGTCGCCGGCGGGCGCGCCCGCCCCGGCGCAGGGGCCGGGGTCATCGGCCGCGGCCGCCGCCGTGCTGGCCGCCAACAACGCCGCCAACCACCCGCCCGCCAAGCGGCCCAAGCTCGACGCCTCCTACAGGTTACTTATACTCTTTCAAGTTCAACACACGTGCTCGTAAAGTGTCTCTTGTTGCACCGCTGGTGCTTTTTACTTTATACAAGGTCCTAATAAATTAGTGAATTTCCTCTTGAGGGATGAATGTATAGGTCATTGGTAATCAAAAAATAATCCGTTTGAAAAAAATAATTATAAATGGTTAAATTAATACTTTGTACTGATATTAAGTTCAATTTCGGAATTTTGTTTTTTTTCCCACGGATTATTTTTCTAATATTATTTTTTGATTATTAATGACCTATAAATTAATCCCTCAAGAGAAAATTCACTAATTTATTAGGACCTTATATTTTAACAACAACATTTCACAGCGCATCGCTGTGAAATACATAGCCATTTTCCATACATATTTGGTAACGTTTTCTGTGAAGTTGATTTATTTTCAAAAACCCAACATAACATATTTTAATATAATTATTGTCATTCTAATACCAACCATACTCTAAATATAATATAATCCATTTTCCAGCGAGTGCGGCGTAACAGAAGAAGCGGTACGGCGATACCTAGCGCGTAAACCGATGACGACGACAGAGTTACTCACCAAGTTCAAGTCGAAGCGAACAGGCGTGAGCAGCGAGCGGCTTGTGGAGACCATGACGCAAATATTAAAGAGAATTAATCCCGTCAAACAAAATATCAATGGGAAAATGTATTTGAGTATAAAACAAACGTGATTTGTATATAATAAATTGTTTGTTATGATTATTTAATTGTTTTTTTAACCTTTTTCCTTATGAAGCAGTTTATATTATAGTAGCAAATTTTGTACTGTTATTTATTAGAGATGCGCCGAGTACTCGTTTATTTCTCGGTACTCGGCATACTCGGCCCTTTTGTTAGTACTCGTTATCGGCCGAATAACACGTTTTAACCGCTGAGGTTCTCGAAAAGAACTCTTAAACTTATAACCTGAGTGTAGATTAGTCATTGTCAGAAAAATCACGTTATTAAAACGAACATATTCAATGAAATTATTTACTAAAAACAATTTTTGTATCAACCTGTGCATCTGATATCTAAACAAATGGCGAGTGTCTGTCAATATGTCAATTCGGAGAACGGCGGTATGCGTGGGGCGAGGTATCTTTCGCTCGCCGGCCGCACGTTACTACTGTTGCGATCAAGTTTAAGTATGTTTTCGCGTCCAAAACCTACGTCAACTAAACCCGGTTCGGTAAACATAATACCGAGCAATACTCGGCTACTCGGTAGCACCTGTACTCGGCTATATATTATATTTTATTAAGCAGGCAGTCTGTGGCCAATTGCAATATCAAATGAATTGCGCATTTTACACCTTTTCGTTCATTCTTGATAGTGAGAGCAAGACGGAAATAGGGGAACGATTCGTCTTCATTTTCAATCACTTGCTGTAATGTTTCCAGTATGTACATAAGAAACGTCCTTTAGTGGGTCTCCAGCACAGACTAATAAGACTAATAGGTCTCTGGTCTCAAGAAATAAAATACTTTATGGAGGTAGATCTTAGTATTTATAATATTCATTAGTTATGCTTCCAATTTGTCTTTCCTTAGCTGTAGGTCTTCCAGTTCTGCATCCGGTGCTGTCTTCCTGGAAAAATAAAATATTATACCTATATCATAGACTTATAAAAAAACTAAGACGGAGGATCGCCTAATAAACGAGTGAATCAACAAAAGGAAGCCAGCGTTCCTGTAAATACATGGCCTCCATACACATATACAACATAGAAACCGATCGGTTGTCATTCCGCATTGAGACGTTGACAGTGACAATAAGGCTCAGTATCACTTGTACCTGCTTGGGCCAGTACTGATTTTACTCACGCACACGTAGGAAATTTTCGGCTTCACTTTCTTATAAGGTGACACTTCGGCTTGATTTTTTTATATGTCTATGACCTATATGATAGATCTTTTTCAGAGATGTAAGAAATTGCAAAACCTTCGCTTTAAATAAATATTATCCGTCTCAGTAAATCTTCAATACAATTGGGCATAAATAAAATATTGTAGAAGCGTATTATGAGACATACATCATCTGCATTTAGATACCTACGAGTTGGTACATCTCTACATTAAGGAATAACCAACCGTACCACCCTCATAATAGATACCAAATTGGCAAGCCAAGTACTTACCCACAAATAACAGAACTTGTGACGAGTTTTTCACCCTCAGCAATAGTCTGCGGCATTGGCCGGCCTTTAGTTTCAGGGAGCATCATCGACAGACCTCCGGCAAGGAGAGATGTAACGCCCAAGATTATCAGCGGCAGGGGACGCCATAAACGACCCTGTGGAATATAACCAAAATATCAATCGAAAACTGAAATATCAAACAAAAACTGGTGCTAAACTATTCGTTTTTGATACCACTTATTCTCACGACTCCGAAGGTTGTCTTTATTTTCAGTGGCTTGGTTGGTAGATACAAAACTAAAGCTCATAATTCGAGCATTTATAACACTAGTGGCTTTAGACCTCGCGAGCCTATCTGCCAATTTGAAAAAAATCCAAAAAATTATAATTGCCAAACCTGCAAGCAAACAAAATTTCTCGAGAATCGGTTGAGAAACGACCAGTAGAGGAGAACATACGGACATCATTCGGAGTCGGACATCTGGACATACGAAAGCATTTTTGTCCAAGCTGAAACGGAGACTTCGCTCGATTGGTCAATGAAAAACCTCAAGATTCAGACATTACTAAAATCCTGGTTACTCTGTCAAATCAGACATAATTTTATGCAAGCTAAATTTCTGATAATAAAGATGGGCTTACTGAATAGACAACAAAAGGCGACATAGTAGTAGCAATATATATGGTGACGTGAAGCAAGGATGACCCTGAAGCTCTGATGCCAGTGGGCAGGAACTCGGCTCCGAGCTGCATCACCACGCATAACGACATATTGACGAAGAAGCGGGTCAGCACCGCCAGAATTGTTTGTGGTAACCCTGGATATGGAAAAATAGAATTATATTGAGCAGGTACAAAGTATGAAGAAGGCTCAAGGGTCCATTAAGTGGGCATGATGCCACACAAGACTAATAATAACGAAAATGACAAATAAGAGAAGACCATACCTACTATTTAGACAACTCACCTGATGGAACAACAGCACACAGCAACGAACAGAAACCAGCTAAGATTATGGTGCCCGCTGTGACACTTCGACGACCTAACCTGAGAGAAAGCAAACATTTATAAGAGGAAGAGGGACAAAGTTGCAGGCATGGGCGTCACCAGGGGGCAAGAGGGGCAGCCGTCCCCTCTAGGGAAAGTCCTTGTTATTGTAGCGTGATTAAGTAACAAATATACATCCATCCAAACTTTCGCATTTATAATATTAGTTAGATGATCTTTACCCACTACTCGGATCCTAATCAAGATCCGGATCCTAAACATGCCCGGCAAAATCTTACCTATCCAAAATGAGTGTGACGAGTAGTAAAGCAGGCAATTCGCCTACAGCTGATAGAGCATACGTCACGAAGAGGCTACTCCCGATGCTCTCCGACATTCTGATAATAGCGTCGATGCATATGCCGGAGATCATCCCCACGATTATGAGGCAGATCATAGACCGCCGTAGTGCGGGACTTTTAAATAATGCCGTAAGAGATTCGTCTGTTACTTGCTTTTTGTTTGAGGTGACCTGTCAGTGGAATAAAATTAATTTTAATAACCTAGCAATAACATACTGAAAAGAAATCAAAATAATGAGAATTACGTGTTATAGATATATAATTGCAAAAGTGTGGGCGTACGAAGACAAAAAAAGAGGAGAAAAGGTAGTTTCAAATCTTGATACAACTTTTCATGAAGTTTATACCTACCTAGGATCTATAATAAACATTGTACCAGTTGCGCAGAATTGATAATCTGATTCAGAACAAGCTAAAATATGTAAGTTTATGTCATCCTATTGAGTACTTACTATAAATTCTTCTAGAACATCATCGGGTATCTTTCTTTTGTTGACTCTTTCAAACTTCCTTAATACAGCCACTGCTCTTTTAACATCACCGGTAGAGGCCAGCCATCTGCAAAATTTACTCCATTATAGTGGTGATTATACGCTAAAAAATCTTACTGATTACAATGAAATATACCTACTCAAGAGCACGTCCATCTAACTAGGGAAAATGTTTATTTACTTAATCATTTAACCGCTTGAGACGGATTTTTCATACCATGGCTTTTGGAGCCCATTCCGCCTACGTCGAATTTACACAACAAATACCATGATCCTGCCTTGTTCATTAAAATTCGTATTTTTCATTCATTGCGTGAAAATCTATGTACACATAGTGAACATCATAAGAAATATTACAGTGACTAGTTCTTTGGCTTATGTATTTATTCCACAAGCCTATTTTTTCGTAGATATAAAAAAAAAACCAGGCGCTACGGGCTCGACAACTGCTAGAAAGTGATGCGGTAAAAAGGTTAATAATAACCTGGCACTCTCCGGCACAATCCATGGAGTAGCTAACGCCAGCAACATCGGCAATGAAGTCACTATGAGGAACCTCCGCCAATCCATCAGCCACAGCGCGAGGGCTGGTATCAGTAACGCACCAATCACACAATATATTCCTATTGACATATTCGCCATCCATGTTCTGTGACTTGGACCCACGTACTCTAAGACTGGAAAGAGAAGATAGAATGTCTTGATCAGAACGGTGTTCATTGGTGTTTACGCTAACACGACACTCGCCCAAAGTTAGCAGAAGTAGAGTATGGAGAGTATCGGTTTTCTGTCCAAGAAAGGCCCGAAGTCATCCAACGTCATCTATGGTATGCTGATGCTCTACCTAGAGTGCAGTGTGACTGAGGTGCTCGCGAAGTTGACCGAGTAATGTTGTGAAGCTACTTCGTACTAACCTATATCTCGGACAATTTACTGATTAAATAGGTGAGGAACTTCGAGCGAAAGTATAATGGATGCTTTATTTTATGCGGATAACATTAGAGTTGGTTCAAAAATTATGTAGATGATCTTTCTATTTGGTTAGAAACCTATTTATCTTGAGGGATCGGAATATGAAATAATTTCCATCATAGTAGACAGGAGTGGTTATCTGATTCGGTAATACACATACTCTTTTGGATTCCAAGCGATAGTGTTTTAGTGCACTCCATAGTTTTAGTGCTGCGCATAATATTATCAGTGACTGATGACCTGGGATCGGAATATACCTATATAAAGCAATTTTGGGTCAATGACTACAAATGTAACGCTAATACAAACATACCGCTTCTCTTCAGGGACAGAGATAAATCTGATTAAGTCATCAATCCACTATCCAGTGAACATAATGAGAAGGTAAAATTAGCAACTGAAATAGAAGTCAAACCTATTAGTCGATAAACCCTGTAATCAACGTACCTATCCTTATCGAAATACCAAATTGTCAACCTCGACATAGATATTGATTTATCTGCAGTTCCTATCGCTTATACAGTACAAAACCAGACAAGTTTTATTGGCAATTTAATTGCTCTGACGTATCACAATGATAATCTTAAGATATAATGTGTGATTTTGCATTCCCGCAATACTTACGTTGGTTACATTAGGTCAAAGGCACTTCTGAAATTCGAAGCTATATACCTAGAATGTACAGCATCATGAAGCAGGAATCGTTTGACAATCCCACCAGGAACCTGCAGAATGCGAAGTCCCACAACCCTATAGTGAAGACACTGGCTACGCCGCCCACAAAGCCGATCATATTTGCGCCTGAAATAGAAAGGGCCACGTACTTTTACATGGGTGTTGGTCCAACAAATACACAAAGGTTGTCCGTGAGTTTACGCCTTGAAAAGGCAGAGGTCTAAAAGCTTCAAATCTATCAATAGGAGCAATAACGACGTAGTTGTAGTAGCGCGGATACAAAACTTGAATATTCGGCGAACAGCTAAGGGTGGCTAAGGCCTATAGAGAAACGGAAATATCGCTAATTTCGCGCCCTTAAAACGGCTACATACAAGTCCAATCACAATTTACAACAGTGCATTTTTCGTAAGCGTATGTACTATTTAAATGGTTTAAGTTTATAAAGTAACTAAAATTATATATTTTAACCTATCAAAGCAGGTACACGACCATAGGCATCTCCCATCCATCCAAACAGTCCGCACCCAAATAGAGAGCCGACGAAGAACACAGCCTGCGCTAGCGGCCCGTAGCCTGACTTGTCACATACCCATTCACGCTGTAAGAAACCAAAATGGTGGTATTATTGTTTCTTATACAAAAATATAATAAATAAAACGGTTTATAATCTCTTGATTTTTTATTAACGGAGTTTCAAGGGTGGATATAAGAAAAGAAGGAGAACCAAGTTGCGAGCCCTGTGGCATATGGTGTGGTTACAAGCTAACAGTCAAAAGTTTGGGTTCCACATACTTCACTTATCACTGTTGGGTAAGGTATATCATCGTATAAAAACTCCCATCCATTTCGGCATTGTATTTTATTCGTGCTAGGGTCCGGTGGTGACATGGTCTCCAGCACTTTAGTCCAATTGGCGTCAAACACCAAACATCTCTCATAATCTGAACCAGAAGCTGCTCCTGGTATTGATAGATTTCTCCTAAAAGAAAGTAAAATTTAGGAGGCAATAGCCAAAGCGTTTGCAACTTAGCAGTAAACGTCGATAAGCTGGCTCTATTACATCTCAATAGATAAGAATCAATACAATTTGATTAGCTTCATTGTAATCTAATTTAATTAGAGTAACTGGTAAGTAAAGGTCTCAATAGATAGAGAAATATATTACGATACTCAATCAATGAAATCTTAATACTCGTAACTGAGGGACGCAATAAAAGCAAAATTCATAAGGATTTACCTTAAATTAATTTCTAAATGTTGCAACTCTGGCACTTTACACCAATGATGCTGCGGCGTGGCTGCAGCAAACATTTGCACAGCGTACACAAACGCGAATATCACTCCAAAAGGCATCATCACTACGAATAGCCAGCGCTGATATGTGCCCATTTCGCCTATGTGCTGAATGATCCGTTCCATCACATCGTCTTCGTTATTTGAGATTTTGTTAAGGGCTTCGGCTTCCTGAATTTCATTAAATTGTAAGAGATGTAAATGTATCCTTGGGACATTCGATGTTAGACAGGGACTAAAGGATTCAAATATTCAATAGCAATAATTTCGGAGCAAAACTAAAATGTATCAGATAAATTCAGATGCTTCATTTAGTTAGGGTTAATGGGTGGGTCGTAACACTCGGTGTGTACGTTTTTTTGGGACAATTTTCAGGGCCGTTCAATCAGAAATTTTCGGAATTGTTTATTACATGAACATATACTTGATTTCCCATATTTTTATTTTATTTTCTCGTTACGTCTGTAAACATTCTCCTAAATTAGTGGCTGAATGCTGATTTGGAATAAAAAAGACTACTTATAGATTTCTAATTTGTATAATCAAACTGCTTTACATACCTCATGATTGGTTTGTTTTCCCGCAACACCATTCACATTCAATTTCGACATGTTAAAAGCTTTTGTCTATTTATTAATGCAATTTTTCTTAATAATTTTTTGCGCGTGTTCTAAATAATTTAAGAGTTAAAAGTGATACATGCACGTGTTAGTAATTTATGATTTGCTAATTAAGTTTGATAAACGCGAGTGTCCGTGCTTGTATATTCCTGTATATCTACTATATTATGTTGTTGCTTCCGTCGAATCATAATGTTATCTTACATATTGGAGTTTGTGAACTGATAATAATACAATACAAGTAAAACTACAATTAGCTAACGTAATACTTTAGCATAGGTCACAAAATTAATAGGTACCTATGTACCTACCTACTATCCAATAGACCGTATGGGATTCACCAAGGCATGGTACCATGCATTAGTCATGATGATACAATATAATTATTAAAAGCCTGAAGTGATTGTCTATTGGAAATAATTGGAATGCGCTAGTTAAGGCTTATCAGCCCGATAATATTTTTTTGTAAGATCATTTATCGAGAAAGGTTGTAGGTTATTTTAATATCAGGCTAATCACGGGTGAAACCGCGGGGCACTGATAGTAAATTAATAATTTTTCCAATGTACATACCTACATACTTGGATACTAGTGACCCGTCGCGCCTTTGCCCGAGTTGGATCTAATAAGTTCGCGTTGTGTTGTTCGCGAATCATCATAAGTTATTTTGGACGTTTATTTGAAAACTATTCAAGGATAAAAATATTGTCATCCGTTATTTTCACCAGGGCCGGCTTTACCTACAATGCAGGGTGTGCGGCACACACGGGCGCAGGGTCTTACGGGGCTCCGAGCACCGCTGGCGACTACGAAAATGCAATATCTTTCATCAAATAATGATGCTCTCGAATTATACCTCCTGAATTGTGTTCTGTAGGTACTAACGCGTCTTTTCACGTTCTCCTATACTAAAATGGAAGTCCCATCTTCGTGGAAGACTGCCCACGTGCACCCAGTGCTGCAGTGAGTGCCCAAAAAGGGCGACTGATCAGACCCAGCGAATCACAGGCCGATCGCCATCATCTCCCTTCTATCCAAAGATCAAAGATGGAGTGAGTGATCTTGAGATACCTAGAGGATCACGTTTTTATGAGCGAAAATATGGCTTCCGTCACAGTCGCTCGGCTTTTGATCTGGTGGCATGGTAATATCTCACACACTGTGGGTCACTCGCCATCGAGAGTCAAGGTGTGGTATTGGCAGTGAGCCTAAATGTGGGAAACGTTTTTAATGCACCCGAATTTCCAATCACTGATGAAAACATAACTGTAAGTATTCCATTTCGATCGTTCGCCTACTAAAGCGCGCCAGGGTCTGATTGCACCCGGGCGCAATTATTTTTTTAAAGTTAGATGGGCTTGCTCTAACAATTATATAAATATATAATAATATCTACAATTCATATTGTATTCTACAAAAGCGGAAACTTTACAAGAAGAACCCAGATAGTTCTTGAATTTCTGTTTGGCAAGCAGTTAGCCTATGGTATGGAGAAGGAAACAATGCCACTTTTTATCCCGGGAATGCCGGTGAATCCGCGGGAGGCTAGTTCATTATAATAATAATTCTTAATTATTGTGACGTTTGATTTGGCAGGCATCCCGTTGTCTCAATCAATAGCCCATACAGCTACCAGTCCAGCAACCTCTAACCAATTGAGCCAGTACAGAGTGCTCTTTTTCTGCAAGTCCTTGCACTTCGCGTGTGCTGTCCCTGCCCAATATCTGTATCTTCAATAGTGGAGGCAGAGATAGCATCCGCTTAGTGTATCCCAACACATTAGTTCCCCATGCACGCATTCCAAAAGGACCAGTCTTCGGACCGTGACATTCCAAAAGGAAAGATACTTACAGGTAATTCGTATTTACTTATATGAAGGAAGGACAATGAAGATCTCTCAGCCATAATTATTATTCCTGACATATTCAATTAAAACGAATTTATAGTAACACTATTTATTTATTTGTTTTAAAAATATTGTACATCACTTTATTTTATAAAACAATATTATAATTCAGACTTTTCATTTTTATGTTAAGTAGTTTACTCAGTTTACTATTAATTAAGGTACTTAACTGTTAATTTATATTTACTTATTAATTAATTACCTATATCATTGAAACAGGGTAACTAAACACTTAATACGAGTCAAAAGTGTTTGAATATCACATTATTCTAGTACTAAAAAGTTTTTAATGTGAGTGTTTAACTTGCGTGAGAAAACCATAGCACGGTGATAGGGTACTTTGTAGGTAGTACCCACCTGGCTGGCTATTTTCAAGAATCTGAATACGGTCGTAACCATCAGCCATTTCTATCTATCGTCATATCTCAGTCATATTATGTTTTTAGGGTTCCGTAGCCAAATGGCAAAAAACGGAACCCTTATAGATTCGTCATGTCTGTCTGTCTGTCTGTCTGTCCGTGTATGTCACAGCCATTTATTTCCGAAACTATAAGAACTATAATGTTGAAACTTGGTAAGTAGATGTATTCTGTGAACCGCATTAAGATTTTTACACAAAAATAGAAAAAAAACAATAAATTTTGGGGGTTCCCCATACTTAGAACTGAAACTCAATTTTTTTTTTCATCAAACCCATAAGTGTGGGGTGTCTATGGATAGGTCTTCAAAAATGATATTGAGGTTTCTAATATCATTTTTTTCTAAACTGAATAGTTTGCGCGAGAGACACTTCCAAAGTGGTAAAATGTGTGTCCCCCCCCCTGTAACTTCTAAAATAAGAGAATGATAAATCTATAAAAAATATATGATGTACATTACGGTGCAAACTTCCACTGAAAATTGGTTTGAACGAGATCTAGTAAGTAGTTTTTTTTTAATAGGTCATACATTGAAATTAATATCAAATACTCAGGTCTATACTACCATTTACTTATATACCTACAGGTTTGTACGGAACCCTCGGTGCGCGAGTCTGACTCGCACTTGGCCGGTTTTTTTTATAATGCGTAAGTTTATACATTTTCTTATTAAACTCTCTGTTTTCTTTTTACAAATGAATGTATGTCTTAGGTCTACTTATGTACTATTAGATATCAACTTTTTAGCACCAAAATTAATAAGTTTCACATTAATTGCAACTATCTAAAGAATTACAATGGGTAACATAAGTAAGATAATGGTAATCTTAATCGTTTGTCACGCATTTATTAAAATTACTACAGTGCCGGATTAGCGACGTCACGTAGCAAGAGTTAAAATGTTACGGGCTCCGTATCGCACAGGACCCGCGTCACATGGGGCCCGCGCCAAGTAATTCCATGACAATAATACACGTAGTAAGGAATGGTATTTTGTGAACTAAAATTGCTCAAGAACGTTTAATGAACGATTTTTTTGTACAGTAAATAAACATGATTGCGCGAGCATTTCTTATTATCTGTAAACTGGATCTGCACCAAAACCAAAAGATACAAGAGAGCGTGAACAAAGGGCCCTTGATGACATTCACTACGGGCCCCGCGCTGGCATCCGACTCTGCGCTGTACAATGACTGTACCTACCTACATAATAGTGCCCTCAAAACCTAGAACAAAATTATATGTCATAATTTTAGTGTTTTTATCTGAGCATCAAATAATATTAATCTTCTTGAAAATTTACGCCATTTATGTATAGTGCCATCTACTTTTCTTTGTTCAAAACAGAAAATTTGTCTTCGCTCAGAAAGCAATCTACCAAATGGTAGTCATTGTCTGATCCGCCAAAAGCAACCATATACGCTACGTGATAAGCACATTTTCCTTTTCATTCTTCCATTCATCTTCTTCAATATCTTCAGGTTTCCTGAAAAGTATGCAAAATATACAATAATTTGCTTTTTTTTAATTTCCATGAGTGACTGACTATATTAATAAAGCCTCTTGTTAATTTCTGAGCGATTTAATTCACCAAATCTTACGCAAATACTGGACTATCATAGATCTACAGTTTGCGAGCCAAAAAAGCAGATTATATGATTATTTTTAGTAAAAATCACTAAATATTGACATTATGTTTATGGTCCCGTGTATAGCAACGTTCTTCAAGAAGAGAAGAGATTTTTGCTGTGTTGACAGTGTGTTAGTGATTTTACCCCTGGTTTTGTAAACGTCTATAAGCAACGGTAACCACTTACCATCAGAGCAGGCGGTATGGTTGTTTATCATTTTAGTGGTAGAAAGAAAAAAACTTTTGCCCAATTTAGCCTTAGGCCTGTATTATAGAACAAGATCAAAACTCAGATCAGGTCTCAATAATATGTCGTTTTATTCGAAAATAAACCTAAAGTAAATATCATTGGTGCCGATTTCGAATGAAATTGTTTTAATCAAAGCTTGACATACAGTTATTGACGATCTAGAATAGGCCCTCGTTGTCAGGCCTAGGGGCCCTAGCCCAAGTTCTTATAATTATTATAATGATAACTTACCCGCATAATGAGTTCTCTCTGATAATCTTCTCGCCGTCAGCGATAGTTTGTGGCATGGGCCTGCCTTTCGTCTCAGGCAGCACAATACCAATACTGCTGCCCACCACGGCTATAACTCCCAAGATGAGCAGAGGAAGTAGTTTCCATATTTTTTCCTGTAAATACCAAAACGGTTTTGATTTGCTCATATTTTTATTAACTGATGATGACAAATGTTCAGTCCGATAGCACGTATCAGAAAAAAACCTATTTGTTCTATCTGGCCTTGAAAATCTCTAAATTATGAGAGTCAAAATAAAATTATAATAAGCAATCTCACAATTAAGGGATTTTCAAGGCCAGATATTATAGGTTTCTCCACCTTTGGCTTCATCACAGTGACGTAGCTTGCCCTAGACGGGCCCTGTATCAAACTTCTACCTGACTGTGGCAAAGCCCAAGTGGAAGGTAAAGATTTTTACGATTTTTTGCTTACACACATTCGGGGCCCCTGTAGCTCGGGGGCCCCGAACGTGACGCCCCTGCTCTTCATCATCCTTTATGCGGTTCAGAGGACGAACGGAACTTTATCCCCCTTTTTACAAAACATGGTCTAACGTAAACCCAGGTTTTAAAATAGCCTCGTCTCTTTTTGTTATATGACTTTAGAAAGTGACTGATTTTGTTAAACTTGCTTAAAATAAATAATCTTGTGTAATAACGGGGTATATGCCGACGTATACAAAGTGTAGACGGCATGGTACGTACCGAATAAATAATAAAAGGCGACACAACAGTGGCCAGGTAGCCACTCATGTGCAGCAGCGAGGAGCCCGAAGCCCTCACGCCGGTCGGCAGCAGCTCCGTTGCCCACTGTATCACCGTATTGTACGACATGTTGATGCAGAACCGAGCCATTATAGCCATTGATGCTTGGGGGATACCTGCAGTAGAGGGGTTGATTTTTATAAGAGGTAGAACGTGGCGTTTATTCGCTCAGCGAGCAGGTCGACTGGGTGCATACCTCCTTACAGAATATCGCAGCCAAATAAGTCTATGTTGTGTTCCTGAACGTGAGCACAGCGTGAGCGGCGGTCGCCAGACCTCATCGGGGAGGGGGGAAGTGTCAGTAATGCGTGAGGGATGCTTGTGTGTTGCGTATGGTTACGGTAACCGCTTATCATCAGGCGGGTCGTATGCATGTTTAACGACATCGTAGTATCAAAGAAAAATAACTGTACCTATATAACGTTCATAAGTGCCTTGATAAATTACTTTTTGTTTTTTTTACTTTTTGGTTTTAATAACCACGTTCCAGTGCCATCTAGAAATGTCTAATTGTGCGTCCATGCTTGGCGAACCGAGCACGAGCCGAGCCACGAACGAGCACACTGCGAGCACGACTCGCGTAGCGTGGACGGGCTTGCGAGCCTCGAACGAGCAACGAGCATTCGTAGCGTGCTCGACTGCGCTCCGCCCGATTGTCAGTTTTTTCACGAACATAGGGATTCGCATCGCGCTCGTTGTAGGCTCGTTGAGACGCTTGAAATCGCGAGCAACGAGCGAATCGTGTTCGTTCGAGGCTCGGCTCGTGCTCGCTTCGCGTAGCATGGACGCACCATTACATTGCGCCTCCTCGTTCAAACAACGATCCTGTCTGTCTGTATATGGAGTTAATTTCTAGTTAAAAAACCACTGCTATGTAGATTTAATGAGCAATGCGGCTTGTATTTTTAATTAAATTTTCCTCGAATTGCCTATTATGTTCAGTGTCGGTATTAGATTGTGCCTACACGTGCTGACTTCGGAACACTTTGTCCCTATTACTATGAGGACAAGAAACATCGTTAAATTGTATGTGGGTTACATCTAACATGATACAATAGTAATAATCATTAAAATGACCATTGTACAACCTACACACACTGTCACTACAACTACAATATCATTATCCCCATCAAAGTTACTTTCCGGGATTTCCAGTTTGCCAGTTGTATTATTGTTATTAATTTTTTTTTTTTTAATACAACTTCGTCGATAAACAAGCATACGACCCGCCTGATGGTAAGCGGTTACCGTAGCCATATAGACGCTTGCAACACACGAAGCATCGCTCACGCGTCACGCGTTATCGACCTATCCCCCCCTCCCCTATGAGCTCTGGCAACCTTACTCACGCGCAGGAACACAACTTTACACAACATAAAGTTATTTGGCTGCGGTATTCTGTAAGGTGGAGGTACTTCCCCAGTCGAGCTGCTCTCTGAGTATTAAACTTGTTTATGGTCTTTTTAACGAAAATCGACGCGAATCTCCCGCATATAAGTGTCTGCGTAAAAGAATGTCTCGTTGCCCGCAAGTGGTCTCCCAACTACATCATCAGACCTGTATTGTATTGTCAACAGAACGGGTCAAATTCAGTTCTATCGATTACATTACGTAAAATAACTAGCAGAAAAATAAATGGAACCGATTCTTTATTAAATGTACAGACTTAGGTACATGAGATGGAAAGCAAGTCGTATAGAAAGAAAAGAAAAAGAAAAAAGTTTTATTCATTATGTAAAACCATGGTTTAAGAATGCCAGCTCTCTTTCTGTTCAATGAAGTTAGGAAGTGATGGATATATAAACCTGACTTTTACTGGAGTTGGTTTAGACTAATAATGAGTTATAGATAAGTCCTTAGCTAATTCTCACGTACCTTTTGGAACAAACAATGCAACGATGATCAAAATTCCAGCAATGCTCATCGGTGCACACGTTAGATTCCTTCGACCCAATCTGGAAATAAACCACTACAATAAATCTAAAATTATATTGAATAAAATCGAAAAGTGATTGCAGTGCCGAAAGTGCCGTACTCAGGCAGGTGCAAGGGGGCAAAAAAATTACCTGGGCCTCGATTCTCCCGTTTGTCGCATTAAACATTTGACAAAAATATGACGGCCTTCTGTCAAAATGTATAAAGTTTTTGATATCCGCCATGTTTTTCGACGAATGACAAAAAATTGAGGCGAATGGGGGAGAATCGGGGAATACGGCAATTACTATGGGTGTTAGTGTAATAGATGCTTGGGCACACAAACTCTAGTTACAACTTTTAATTTTATTCAAACTTGAAAGTTTTCTTTTGTACTTGTGGAAAAAATATTTGACAGATTTTTAATGTATTCCATTCCAATGTCAAGTTTACATTAATTAGAAAATATTGGATTTAAATATACCTACCTATATATGAAATCCTTACTTCTTTACTATCCTAACTTCCTAATCCTAACTAATATTATAAATGCGAAAGTGAGTTTGTTTATTTGTTTGTTTATTCGTTACGCCTTCACGTTTTTGTTCGCAAATCGGAGAAGGTTTCTGTCTAAAAAAAGCATGGCAAAGCACGCTGAACATACCTAATAAAAATATATACAAACAATCTGCCTTATCAACTTATGTTGACCTACATTTAACACTTGGACATAATGGTATATTTCCATCCTATTGCTTATCTATTTGCTAAATCAAGTTCTCTGATAAACTCACCTGTCAAGAATGAAAGCTAGTAACGTAACTGACGGTATCTCAGTAAACGAAGTCAGGGTAAATGTGATGAAGAAGTCCAGCCCAAGAGTGTCGGATAACCGCACCAGACCATCGAAGATGATGGCACACGCCACGAACACGATGATCATACACAACATTGTGTTCCTAAGAGGTGCACTCCGTAATAACACTAGGAGTCCCTCGTTTGTGTCTCTTGTTTGACGGGAGGTTACCTGGAGAAAGATTGCTAAGGCTGAGTTTATTTGGCAATTTTGAATCAGATAATTAATAATATGATTACACACTACTTCATGAAGTTACCCTTGCAGTCGTCATATCTCGTAAAGCATGTTTGGCTTCCATAATTCTGCGGTCTACCTATATTATCGGAGAAACAAAGATATTCGATACCTACATACTTTCATAACGATTCTTTGGCATAACAATCCTACGGTGGTGGAGTACTTTATCGTCTAACTAGCTACCACTCTCAATGTTGATACATATTTGTCGCCCTTTCTAGTGTATTCTGGAAGCTCCACTTTAGAGCCAATTCTAGGTTTAGTATGCCACCACCACCTTCGGCCACATCATATCTTATCATGGTGCCACACAGAGCAGAAAAAAATGTGTTATATAGAGTCTGCTTCAACGGTTCAGCGCTCTGTTATCGAAGAAACGCGATATCTTTAATATCATCGGTTCTTTATCATGATAAAATTATTGGTATTTGATGCTCAAAAAATCTTAATAAGCTTTTTTGAAGACATAAAAGGTCAAGCCACGTCAGAGCACAAAAGTACCGGATGAAAGATATATTATAGGTAACTTACAATAAAATCATCCATGACGTCCTGCGGGATCTGCCTACCATTTACACGCTCGAATTTCTTCAATATTTCTACAACTTGGTTGACCCGACCCCGTGTCAACAACCATCTATAAATATTAATAATCTCGTTAGATTACACTATACTCCTCCGATTCATAATAATTGATTTGTAGTTAATTAGCTTAATTTCCAAATAATCTATGTCTAATAGCCTCACTATTTACTGCGAGAGTCCTGACACCCGAATTTGAAGTTTGGGTTTCAGAGGTTCAAAAACTTTTGGTGTTTTCAGAGTACTTCCGATAAACGTTTTGTCTTATGCTTCAATAAACAAAAACGAATCGTTTTGCTTACCAATGGCAGCTTTTTTGATGAACTGGGCATATAGATCATTTCGTAAGCTAATTTTACCTGTGATAGCTACTTCCATATGGGAGGGGGTCTGCTATGCAAAGCTTTGAGGTATTTGCTTCATTATTAGTAAAGATATACGAGACTTTATTTTAATAAATCTTAACCGATAACGGTCTGTAAATTATTGAAACTGGGCATTATAAGTAACTCTTTCTGGTCAGTCTGGTTAAAAAATTATCGGTCAACATCCTGAGTACCTATTTTCATACCAAAAATTTCGTAAAATACGATCAAAAGTTTTGGGGTACTTTAAAGGAAATTTTGGACACCCACCTGGCACTTTCCGGAACAACGAGAGGTATAAACACTACAACGAGCATGGGCAGTGACGTCACCCATAGCAGCTTCCTC
The DNA here is from genome assembly GCA_947623365.1 of Achlya flavicornis. Classification (NCBI taxonomy): domain Eukaryota; kingdom Metazoa; phylum Arthropoda; class Insecta; order Lepidoptera; family Drepanidae; genus Achlya; species Achlya flavicornis. The sequence continues at coordinate 15,525,902 of OX392470.1, read as the reverse complement.
CAGTCAGCGAGCCAGAGAGCCAGCCAGGGTAGTGACAGGCACCCGGCGCCGAAAAACATTGCTATTGACATGTTAGCCACCCAGGTACGGTGACGAGGGCCCACGTATTCCAATACTGTGGTGAGAGATTAAATTGATATCTATACTAATAAATAAAGCGGAAGAGTTTTTTTGTTTGTTATCTCTGGAACTACCAGTCAGATTTGAAAATTTCTTTCACTAATAGGAAGCTACATTATCCCTGAGTATTATAGGCTTTTTTATCACAGGAGCGCGGGTGAAACCGCGAGTGGCAGCTAGTAATATTATAAGGAGGTAAAGTTTGGATGTAAGAAGTGACCAGAACCGATTCTGAAAGTTCTTTCGCAAATAGGAAGCAACATAATATGCTGACGATATGCTATTTTTGTCAGAGGAACGCAGGAGAAACAGTGTGGGACAGGTAGTCTTTCTAAAACCAATTGTTCCCCATAAATAGGGTCTAAAAATGAGTGACCTCGGAACAGATTATAACGTTATTTTTGAATTAGGTATATCAAAGAAAAGAAAAGTGTCAACCTAGTGAAGACATCCGAATTCCGTGTAATTTCTTTTTACCAATAAAATCCTTGGCATTATTCCAAAGGCCACAGAAGAGGGATGTCATTTGCCGCTCACGTAAACAACAAACTTTTGTCTAGCCATTTCATTTACATAAGGATTTAGTATTGATTTAGTATTCTTCTTCTTTACAAAACTTTTTTACAAAACAATCGATTGTAATTTGAAGACTTGTAAAATAGTTTTCTTAAATTTCTAGAATACGAAAGAATGATTCATTGAATAGGTCTGAAGTACATGTCTAAACATAAACGATGGTATCTTACCTAAAATATACATCATCATAAAGGCATTGTCGAAAGCCATTCCCACCAAGAATCTGCAGAATATGAAGTCCCAAAGACCCGTAGTAAATATGGTGGCGATACCGCCTATACAACCTATCAAGTTGGAGCCTGGAAAACAAAAGAATATTAATCGAAATGGATTTTAGAAGTTCAGACTTTCTGTTAGTGATGGCCATATCAAAAGAGGACATGCGTATTACACCAGCAATAATACACATTGCTTGTTATTTAGGGGATGACTGGAAAGCAGAAGCATGAATATAATACATAAAGATATGAGATATGTGAAACGCAAAACAACCGTGAGAATGGCTGACCATCATGAGGAATTGAAAACCGTTTGATATTATCGTGAAGTTATTTAAACAAAGTTCTTTCTCAACAAAAGTCAAGTACGATTATTAATATTTGTTCACATACGTTTCTTATCTGTAAGCATACTACATGAGTCACTGCACTACTACGTTTAGTATCTGCGAAAGATTATTCCCGGCTATTTCAATCGGCTATTGTTTAAATATAAAAATCTTTGTTTTACTCTTTAGTCTTTACTTACCAATCAAAGCAGGCAGCCTGCCGAACCTGTCAGCCAGCCATCCGAAAAAGAATCCTCCAACGAAGGACCCACCAAAGAAAATAGCCTGTGCAAGTGGTGCATATCCTGAAGCGTCGCACACCCATTCACGCTAAATGAATTAAAATTATATTTAGATTTTAAATAATCGTTAAAATTCCTTAACTTTTGCCCATATATTTTTGTCAACTTGTCATACGCTTCGTTTGAATGATATTGCGTCCAGTTGAGGAGACTCCAAAGAAGGGTTATTATTAAAATTCATGTTACTTTATTTTTTTATAAATATTCTGGGATATTTCTCCCACACCAGAACCAAATAACTGATATACTACATATACTAAACCCAGACTCAGGACATACAAACATGTTCATGCACACAAATGCATATCCTGTGTGGGAATCGAACCCACGATCTGTGGCTTGTTAGGTGGAATCTTAACCAACTGCGCCAACTGGCCCGTAAAACTTATTAAACTTACCTCACTAACAACAGTATGATAGGGTATGTCACTCAGCTCGAACTCCCAGCCGTTCTGGCACGGTACCCGCGGCGTGCCAGGGTCGGGTGGGGCAAGCGTCTCCAGCACCTTCGTCCAGTTGACGTCATACGTCGCGCAACGGTCCCACTCCCCGCCCAGAGAAGCCCCTGGCGCCGTAAGATTACGTCTGTAATTGTCCACTTTTCTTTAAGTAGATTTTTGTACCTAATTTTGTTACCAAATATACCTATATGACGGGTGATTGATACCTGCATAATATAAGAAAATTGTGAAGGAGAGTACTCCGGGAGCTGCCCTTCAGAGCCAGTTCCAGTCCCAGGCTTTGTGTGCTCACCATCTTCAACCACATCCCTTACCAAGATGAGAGTGTGATCAAATCAAATATCAAAGTCAAAGACATTTATACAATTTAGGCCCTAGTAGGGCACGTATAAAGCTACTGAAGTTCCAACCAGTTCGTAAGTCGGCCTGCAACTGAGTAGAACATGCAAGAATTTCAGCAAGGTTATATTTATAAAACATTTTTTTTTGACAATCTGACTATATTGGCTATTTTTTCCAAAACATTATACATAACATACATACTTAATATTAAAAAATAAAATATGCAAGCATAAAAACGCTTAAAATACAACATACAAAATAAATAAAAATAATAACCTACACTACAATTTATTTCACACCATTACTTATTGTAAACAAGTATTGTATTTCACCTACTCTTTTAAAAACATGATATTTGATCGATAAATATTATGTGCTCGTTGTTTAGCTAGATATCGATATCGACATGTGTTATTGGTTATAATCTATGTTAGTTCAATAATGATTATTGCTCAGTTATATCTTATCCGATTAACGTTAATTTTATAAGTAGAAAGTTTTATTTAGATTTTTTATCTCCTTTTACTACTCAGACTTACTGTAGGATTATAAAATATTAATATTATATTTTTAGTATTACTAAACTTGAAAGTACCTATATGTTTAGAAATGGTTGGGAATCAATAAAATCCATAACAGTCGTTTCTTAATCGAGTTAATTATGACCCAAAATTTGTAAAACCATGATATTGCAATGAAAACATATATGATTAGCTCATAACTCTAGTTTTTTTTTCTTCATTTGAAAATGGGTGGTAGCCTTCTGAATTTCTAAATCAAATAATTTGGGAACAGAAGCATTGATCCCAATGAGTTTTATACCATGTTATTATCAGACAAAACTGATTAAAATCTAACCTCAATTCCATATCCAGGTGTTCCAGCTCAGGCACCTTACACCAATGTCTCTGCGGCGTGGCTGCTATGAACATCTGTACGAAGTATATGAACGCAAAGAAGAAGCCGAACGGGGCCATGCATAAGAATAAGAATTTCTGATATTTGCCCATTTCGCCCACGTACGTGAGCACGTTCTCGAGTACGTCCCTGTCATCTTTGGGCTTTTTATTGAGCTCTTCTTTTGCATCCTGTAACAAAACAAAATCTGTCTTAATTATACGGTTTTTAAGAATAAATGGGTTTTTCTAAAAATTTATAATATGTGAAAAAATGCACAAATGTGCGGCTTCAATAAAATTTTGTAAAAGCCTGCCTGTAAAAACTCTGATTCCCGATCTTGATGCTTTTTTTTTCTAAGATGAGTATATTTGTTCTTTGTATTTTAATTTAACATACCATAATAAAAAAATAATTTAAAATTATTCATTATTATATTAAAAATAAATGCCTAAAAATATATTGAGTAACTTTTAGTAAGCCCCGCGCTCTCCTAGCCGCGACTTGAGATATAAACAATATTGTTTTATACGAAGAAATCTTCTACGGGACCATTGTAAATTCATTGAAGTGAAAACAAGTCGTAATTACAGGAAATAAAATACAATATAATGTGAAACAGACTTTCACGCAATCCCAAACGATGTAATCCGATAGTTTATTGTTATTGATATGGCGCCAAGGAGAAAGAGGCGGCGTGCCAGCATAAAAATAAAACCAATCTCCAATTTCGAAAATTATATTAAAAATTAATACTCGGGGATAATGTAGCTTCCTACTAGTGAAATAATGTTTCGAATCTGACTGGTAGTTCCAGAGATTACACACAAAAAAATCGCGATGGGTTCAGCGGCTTAGGCGTGAAAGCGTAACAAACAAACATACAATTACTTAGGCCTACCTACTTTGGCATTTATAATATTAAGTATGGATAGACAGACCAATAACCTAAATATATGTGAAAATAGAAGTGTCGTATTGTCCCCCTCCTTTGCGTCAACGCAGTCTGGGAAAAATAAGATAAGAATAAAAAAAACCGTTTGGTAAAAAAATAATTGCTTTATTTGCACCAAAAGTTAATTTTTTTTTTCTAAAAGACATTCTATTAAATTTGCAATTAATAGAATTGTAAACAACAAAGCTAAATATCTAAATCAAATAATAATGATTTGATTGATGATGAAATATACTGTGAAAATAAAGTTCAGTTTTCAAATGTAACAATTATAGGTAAAATATGTTGCACAAAAAAACATTATCGAAAGTAAATCCGCGAATGAAATGAAAAACATAAATTTATTTTTATGTTTCTTCACATGTAAATTAAAAAGACATAATCATAGATAGCTAACCTTATGTTGCGAATCAATTTCGTCATCCAAAGACGGCTTCATTTCACTACACGTGGGTTAGCTAAGCTAGATTGACAATGCCTGTTCGAATACCAGTTTAATACTAACTGTTGTCAAGTATTCCCAGTCCATTTATTTACGCGACGGTTATCTCAGAGATTACAAAAAATCGACGGGCACTCGAAGTTTGTAGGTATGACAATTATGGTCTGTGTACATTAGGCTGATATTGCCGAATATGTATGTTGTATATTCGTAATAAAGTTCGGATTAGCTCGCAAATCTTTCGTACTTCATTATGTTTTTTAATACTTGTTATTTACTCATTGACTGCTAGTAACTGATTTAATTAACTAAAATTATTTCCTATTCCTATTATTGATACTACTTTCATCTGTCGGAATACAGTTCACAGAAAAATTTAATTCGACTTTATATTATTGTTATGGTTATTATTTTGTTATTAGTTTTATGGTTTTTCCAATGGAGTACAGCATGGGGTTCTTCAAAAGAGATTTCTGAAGGGTCGGCAACGCGCGCGTGATACACGTGGTGTTGCAAGCGTCCATAAGCTACGGTAACCGCTTACCATCAGGCGGGCCGTATGCTTGTTTGCCACCTAAGTGGTATAAAAAATTATTATAATTATAATTGGGGTTGAACTTTGAAAAATCCTTTGTCCAGTAGGTATTCTAAGTTATAAGAAGAAGCTACCCTCAAAATTTCATGGTTTTATGACCAGTTGATTATGCTTTACGTCGATCTCTCATTATCAATCAATCAGGCCTTATTCTTTAATATAATACCGATACATGACTTTATTTGTACACTTATTTAATGCACTGAAAATGGTGCTTCAAAAAGCGCGCTTATTACTAAGTGTCCTTGATGCGGCCAGTCACAACAAAAAGGAGAGCCATATTGCTGTATCTATTGTATTATAATAGGATGGTTCGAGATTGATCCATTTGAATTAATTCAAAATACTTACCTAAAATACAATAGCCTATTAGACAAAATAATGAGTAACTTTATATAAACTTTAGATACCTACGACATTAAAATTATAAATGTACTATAATGTGTTTTGGATAAAACAAAGATATATCTGTGGTATACTAACCTACTTATACAGCAAATGCGTATTAATATTTCTACGACGTCTATTTGTTTACAATGTACTAGTTTTTGCCACATGTTATAGTACGGTATTTTATGCGAAAAAAATGTGTGTAATTCTTTTCACAAAACATACTTTCTTATGATTATATTTTAATACAAATTTAGTAATAAGTCAGACTGGGCCTTCAGCATTATAAGTCACGAATGTCACTATACAAACCACACCAATGTGTAAATACCTTAAATATTTTATTTCAGTCTTGAATGCCTTGAGTTTTCCATCAGTGTTAAATTACGATTATCTACGATATATTCAGCATTTTTGTCTCACATACTGTTATGAAGATCGATAAATCGGGAAATAAGATGTCGTTTCTATGAGGAAAACTGTTGAAAAAATTTATGGTAAATTAAGTTAAATTGTGGATTGCAACATGATTACCGAAAAAGCGTTATGTATTTCCACAGTGTATTTCGTTACTTCGATTCCATTCAGGAAAAAGTTCGACTCTTTCACTGAGCTCTTGCTTTCGGCAAGTACTATAGTCTGTGCTTTCGGTTCTGTCTTACCACTTATAGATTGCGACTCGCAATACAAATAAAAAATTATGAAAATTGCTCATCGCAGAAATTGTCCGGGAAAACGATGACCACGTCAGGGTCACAATTAATTTACCATGGTAACCATCCTGAGTGTAAAGACTTGACTTTAGTAAAAGTGTTTGTGTTTACTAAAATATTAAAAGAAGTCCATTTTTAACGCGGCTAAAACCGCGTGGCTAATCCCTCTGTTTTAATTAGAGCCACTTAACGATTGCATTAGACTTAAAATGGACGACTTTATGATTTAGTCACAGAGTTAAACGAATTCGCTTCTGGGAACCAACATGATGTCGTCACAGTACCCAGATGGGGTGCGTACCAGATCATAAACTCGAATTCATAATTAATTTACTTGAAGGCCCTACGAAGTTACAAACTAACTCTACCACAGGCTCCGCATGAATTCGAACTATAAACTTTATTGAACTTCTTTGGTTCCTATAATTTTAATATATTATTTAGAACTAGGTATATATAATATTTTGATCCCACGCGGGAAGCAGATGAGTCAATGGATAGCTTTATTGAGTCATTTGATTTGCCGGTCCCGTAAATATCACAGAATAAACATCATAATAATGATGTAACATAGTAGCCCGTGGTTTTAAAACAGTCGAACTCACTTAATAGGTACTTATAAGATAAGAAGTACGGGTACAGAATAGGGGGCATACATTAGGTATCCGCACGTTTCCTTTTAATGTAGATCGGAGTGTTGACTTCCTATATACAAAGTCTATTAGGTAGGTAGATAGGTATTAAACCTTATTTTTGCTTGTAATAGAAACACTCAAAAAATTTATAGGCAAGGCACCCAACATAGATCTCCTTGTTTTTATGACCTGACTCGTGTGAACCTTAACAAAAATAGTGTACAGTCACCCAAAGACAATTAAAGGAAATGAATGTATAATTAACGAATTAAGTCGGCAGCGCGACGCGACGCGACGCCTGCGCCAGCGCAGCGTCCGTTCAGCGACCAATTATACGTTACGGCTGCGTCACGCTACTAATGTTAATTATCTTATTATAGAATAAATTTAAAAAATAAATGGGTGTAAGACTCGGGGTCATTCGCCAGTTAGTAACTTCTAGCTTCCTTATTCACGCCTAAACCGCAAATATAGAGCTTCAAAGGGATTCCAAATCCCTCATCGCCCTTGTATCGTGGTCCTGACCACGGTTCCAGTACATCCTCTGGATCCTACCTACTTGAAAAGTTCTAGCAAGCATACATGATAATATCATACTATTACAACAGGTTATTTTGTAAAAATCTAGATCGATTTTAGAATAAGTTGTCGACGTCTTAGTACAAGTATAGTAGTACGCCCTTATAAATTAATCTTGAAGCCTGTGGGGCTATTATTTTCTTCAATCATTAGGACAGAAGAACTCGGACCCAAGTCTGCTAGTACTATTACAATTACTTATGTTCCAGTGAACTGTCGTTGGTGTAAAATTGAAGGATTTCAAAGTTTTAGTAGTCTAGGTTAGGTACCACAGATTACAGAACAGGCAGATGGAGCGCGCAGAATATGGGAGAGAGTCCAAAAAAGCAAATACAAATTGGAAAACACATACCAGGTATTATTCGCTTTTGAATTTGTATTTGCTTTGTTTGTCAAACTTTATTTAACGAAAACCATTTTCTTTTTAATAAACCAAATCATTCAGAAAATCAAATTTCAAGTTTTAAACAATAAATGCCCGGTTTCAATAAACAAAAACGAATCGTTTTGCTTACTTATCAATGGTAGGTTTTTATATTGCCAAACTGGGCATATAGATCATTTCGTTAGCTAATTTTACCTGTGATAGCTACTTCCATATGGGAGGGTTTGCTTCATTATTAGTAAAGATATAAGAGTCTTAATTTTAATCGATAACGGTCCGTAAATTATTGAGTACCGCAATCTTCCTTTCTTTCGGTTTGAGATACCGAAGTTGATAGGGCAACTAGGGGAGTGTGGACCACTTAATAAACAGCATGCATCAATCTTTATTGCTGTTTGTGTTCACAAAGATCCGGATTAATCTGGTTATACGGACGACGTGCGTGAGTAAACGTTTATACATAATTCCTCGAGGATTTTTTTATTTGCCAAGATTAATGAATAAAAGATTATAAGACGACTGCGACAATGAATCTGTAAAGTTCTTTAATCTCTCATTACTTCGGATTACATTAATTATTTCTGGTTTGTCTGATCTTTATTTATGTGTATTGTTAGAGGATGTACAATATGTCATTGTAATGAGTTTTTTATGTAGGTTTTAAACAGCAAGTTAGTCAGCACTAACCAGCCGCATGATGTTCACTAAAGAGTAGGTAGGTACTTATGTGTGAAAAGGCCAGTACCCGTGCCCTTGATCATTTATTCTATGTCGGTCCTAGGTAGGGCACTCAGGCCCCGCTTTTCCATTGCACACTCTGGGCAAGTGCCCAGGGCCCCGCGATCGATGGGGGCCCCCTAGTCCTTCCAGCACCAGCTGATATAGACACTGAAGACTGATTGACGATTTTGCTTGTCTCAAAGATAGAAGAGTACCAATCAACATGATTAAGTTTAAGCACTAACTTGCATATAGTAAATGCTAAAAGTTGCAAGTTGCAAGAATTTATTTTTCCGGATTATATGTACACACGGCTATATATCAAGCTATATATTCCCAGTATAAGCTGACCTCTCATTGTGCGGCAATCCTTTACAACGCGAGATCAGGTTATACAAGAATCTATAGCAGAACCTATGTGAAGAAATAAAGCAGTTCGAAAAATCTATGATGTTAATTTTTTTTAACATTATCTTTTGCCCAGGGCCTTCGCTAGGATAAAGACAGACTCACTCATGAAGGTCAAAGCTACTGAAGTTACCACCAGTTCGGAAGTCGGCCTTCAACTGAGAAGAAACAGCAAGGTAAAATTTTTGAACAAAATTTTTTGGACCTTTGCAATTTGGATGTCCAAACATGGTCCAAACATATTTTTTCACGTAATCCGCGGCGTTCTTTTAAAGAAAAATATCTACAAAAGGAATGATGTAACCATACATACAAATGAATACCTAATCCTAGTTGTTAATATCATTTGTACAAATAATTACGCAAAAACCGCACACTTTGTGCCGTGTAAGAAGGTGTAACACCTTTTTTGTGTTAGATAATATTTCTTTAGCTTTATTTGTATGTTAATAAACAACTTTTTGCTTGTTATTGGTTAATATTATATTTTTAACTCATTTGTTAGTTCACGAGGTCATGCCTAATTGATATTTAGTCGTTACCATACCAACCTAGAAGACTAGCTATAAAACACATCAAGCCAAGTGCGAGTCGAGACTCGGGCACGGAGGGTCCGCACCTTCCTTGGACTTATATTATATCCTTAGGTCATAAATAAAATAAAATGGGACCGCAAAACTAATTTTGATTACATACGTAACTTTCCATGTACGGCAAAAAGTAGAGCTCCCAATATGATAGGTAGGTATAGTAAAGGGCACGAGTCGTGAGCACAGATTGACTCTTGCGCAGTAGTTAATTTTCGGTCTGTTTGGTGGAACGAGCGCCGAGCTGCATACGATTGGTTCGTCAGTCGATGCTAGTCGTCTATTGGATTCTCGCGTGTCATTTGGCTACTGTGATTTGGCCAAAAGTGTACATGCGCGAACTTGCCCCCACTACTGCCTATCCGTGCTCACCATTCTTGCCTCATACTGTACCTACGTATTATTCTGCTGTCATAATCTGCCTGCCCTGTTCCCAATCATTTGTGGTCGGCGCAACATGTACGCTTCTTCCATTCGTCTCTTCTATCCGTCATTCAATTCAATTCAAAATCATTTATTCAAATAGACCTTCGCAGGCACTTATGAAAAGTCTGACTCTAATACTCTAATACCGGTTCGGAAGGTTGCATTTGCTGAGAAGAGCCGGCAATAAACTCAGCAATTACTCTTTTCAAAACAGGCTTAGATTAATTACATAATATTTACATTCTAATCGCACTGAAAACAATTGCGTGCCCCGGCGCGGCGGCAAAATTACAAAGTAGACTGAATAAATATTTAAAAAGTAAATAAATAGCAAACTTAAGCAGACCAGCCCCCACAAGCAGCACCTGTTCACAAGTATGACGCGTGTGGCAGCCATCGCCCTCCTCGCCATATTGGAGGGAAGTGAGCGACCCGTCATACCAGCCAGCATCCACTCCTTTATTACCCATATCATCTTTCACACAATCCATCTCTTTTTCGGTCTTCTTCTTCCCGTATCCATCCACTTTCATATTCATAACTCTTTTATTCACGTGGCCTTTCATTACTCTTCATAACATGTCCATACCACGATAAACGGTTCCCTCTCAACTTTTCAGTCACTGGCGCAAGCTTCCCCTTATGCACTCATTCCTTATATTATCCATTTTTGTCACTCCACACATCAATCTCAACATCCTCATCGCAGCTGCATGCAATCGTCTTTCATCCGTCCTTTATACTGCCCAACATTCCGAACCATACATTAAGACAGGTCTTACCACAGACTTTAGATTTTCCCCGTCTGTGGATCATGTTTTTCCTGTTTATTACCTATCGCCATTTCATCCAACCATCACATATCACGGTCAATATTACCATCGCTCTGTATTTGTGATCCGAGGTATCGAAGGTTGGAGCAGACTGGCACTGAGACTCCATCAAGTAAAATAGGCGCAAATGTGGAGAGAACGCCGAAATCACAGAACGTGCTCAGTTTTAGTTCTGCTAATTTTCAAGCCAACACTCTCCAGCTTTTGCTGCCATTTCACCAGCCTGCTCTGGACATCAAATCCATTTCACCGACGAGAACACTGTCATCGGCGAATAGGCAATAGCACACACCAGGGTGCCTCCTCCTGCAGTTTCGACGTCAAGGCATCCATTACGTTAGGAAAAGATTAAAGGCTCATAGCCGATCCTTGGTGTAAACCGACAGCCACACCGAGCTTATCGGTGGAGCCAGCCGCCATTATTACATTTTATTCTGCTCTGCAAGAACGAAACACTACACAAGCGATCTTATAAAAAAAACAAATCTATTCTGTGCATGATGCTCAATAAGGGAATGCCTTCTTCGTATATCACCTAACATTATTGCAACATATCAATGTCAGCATGTTTATGTAAACAAAAAAAACTAGATTATAGGATTATAGTGACATAATATACATGATGCACTTGAAAATGATTCACTAATAGCTGAGCTAATAGTAAATTCATATTTTTTCTAAAGTAATAATAACATTAAATATTCAATATACATCCTAATAAAATATAAAAACAAAAGCCTTAAAATCTATATAAATGAAAAGAAATAAACTAAATGAAAAAATCGTTGTCAGAGGGCAACGTTCCCAGAATGCTGGCGGCATTGCCACGTTGAATGGCAATGCTGATTCTCTGACCGAAGTATATGCCAGCATTCTGGTCACGAGATGCTTCGACCAGGCGTTTAGATATTTCACGAAAAAGATGGTGACTGCTCGGCCCCCACGGACCCAGAGTTTCAACCCCAAACGGCTCAAATATGTAACTCGTATCTATATTACTATATTTGCGCCGCTTGAGGTTCTCTGCTGACATGGCAGCGCCACCAGCCCTATTTATTGTCTCTGGAAGATGAGACGGAGCTAAGGTATCGACACACGTGGCATCCCATACCAAAGGCAGTCCCAACTTCCAGGGTACAAGTGTCATTCCGTCGGGTCTCTTACCATCGTCACGAAACAGACCATTGGGTTCTAAAATAGCTGTTACGTTGGCGCTGGTAAGGGCCCGGCGGATGATATCATTCAGACTGGCGTGTCTGGAAAATCTGCCAGCGCTTTTATTGCATGACAGTCCGTGGTGACCGAGTTGGTCGACAGCAGTGCCACACTGACAACGATGTGATGCATAAATGGGTAAGCCCAAACGCAAACAAACGGCAGTTCTAAAAGTGTTGGAGTCCAAAAGTGTCCCCATATGTGACGATGGGTGGGCCTGCAACCAAAGTCCCGATTCCCAAGCACTAACAGCAGTGAGACGGGCCCTATCCGCGGAGCTGGTTGACGTTTCTAACAATTGATTCCGTACCAGCTCACAGAGGGGGCCATCCCAGAGCCTCTGCGAGGAAGGGACTTTGGGCAGTTCCACATTCGGGCAGGCCAATTGCCAAGCAATTTTGGCCTCGGTCCAGCAAGCTACCTCCACGTTTGGTAATGAAATAAACAAAATACGCTTAATTAGGTTATCTGTGCTATGAACCGAAGACAAAAAGGCTGGCAATGTTACACTAGTAATTTTGCGAATGCCTAGGCCCCCTTGCCTAATAGGCAGGGAGGCTTGTGACCATCCTCGACTGTCCAGATTTATGTTGAAAATGGAGATGAGTGTATCTCTAATGATATCATCCAAGCCTTGTAATAAATTTGGGTACTTCCAAAGTGGACAACACCGAAGAGAATACACGAATTTTGGAACAAAAAGGCAGTATCTGATGATAGTAAAAGCCGCGTGTTTATTAATTTGTAGAAGGCGATCAGACACATTATTGAAATTTTGTATTTTTTCCTCGACAAAGGTGGATACTGATTCGTCAAGGATAGGGGAACCTAGGAGGCGAAGCGAGCCACTGTCTAAAAGTTTAATATTTGGGGCCAAAGAATTAAAATGTTCAAATGCTAAATCTTTTGCTAAGCATGTGTCGGTAAGAAATAGTTCACATTTTGAAAAATTTAGTTCTAAGCCTATATTGTGAAAATCTTTTATTAACTGTTCCAAATCATTTAAGACAGTGGTAACATCTCCTCCCAAGGTCCCATCATCGAGATACCAGACGTTGAATTTTGATTTCAGACGTTTTATGATTGGATGAATGACTAAGCTAAAGACGGCCGGCCCGAGGGGGTCACCCTGTTGACACCCTACAGCGGAATGAATTAAATTATCGCCATAAACTAAATTAGATGGTTTACTATAACATTGATTTAAAAAATTGAACGAATTTGGAATTTTCTCAATTACTTGTGTCAAAAGAGCACCCCTGTCAACGGAGTTGAAGGCATTTTTGATGTCCACCTTCAGCAGCACTTCCCCACCTTTGTTATCTAGAAAGGTTCTTAGTGAATGCACAGCAGCCTCGCAGCCGCCCCGTGAGCCAAACCCTAATTGTATCGGCTGGAGTAAATCTCTTATGATGTCTCGGTTGGCTCTGCAACAAATCTTGGCAGCGAGGCGGCGGTATACGGTGCCAACAGCTATAGGTCTTATCCCACCATCTTTTTTTTTTAAAGCACAGAGATTTGCACCGTACAATATTGCTGCGATGTCATTCGGAACCCTTCCAGATAACATTAAATTCATGAGGCCAGTGAGATCTTCCAGAAGAGTATTCCTGACATCACCACAACGACCACAAGTGAGGTCTTTGAGATGTTGTGGAGAGAGGCCATCAAAACCGGAAGCAGAACCATTCAGGAAGGTTGACAAGGCAGCGGAAACATCATTAACTGTACAATTTAGTGAATCTGAAAAGAAATTTTGTGGATCGGGCAGGCAGGGAGTTGATGCTGAAGATGGATGTTTGTTATGTAAAGCAGCTAATGTCTCGGCTGTATTTTCCGCAATGGCATCATTGGAGAACAACAATCTCGCAGCACCACGAACATCGCCGTCGTTTAATTTATTTTCAATTAAATGAAACGGGTTAGAGCGGGAACTAAATCGGGTAGTGGATGTTCTAGAAGGGAGCTCTTGTGGTGTATCATTATTTAAGTGGCAATTTTGTTTTATAATAGATGTCAGTGATGAATGATCATATCTATTGCGTGGGGCGTGTAGGATTCTATAGGGAAATGTAAGGAGTTGTTCCCAAGCACTGTTTGTATTTACATTAATGGTATGTTTTATTATTTTAGATAAGGATTGGGCAACTGATAAACGTGCGCCACGGGGAATGCGTTTCAAGACAGGAGTTGTATGTTTTAATTTTGATAGAGTTTCTAAAAAATCTTGTTTTTGAATAGATGAGCCAGATGAGAAAGGAATTGGTGTGGGACAAGATTGATTGACAATTTTATGTACTCGTGTTTCATGAATTTTAAGGCCTTTTTGACCTTTAAAAAAACGTGCTTGGGGGCATCTCGGACACTGGAGCAGATTCTCCAATGATGCGGGGACATCCAACAAGGTCTGACTTACTGGTATGGGCTCTGCCATTCGTGAGATGATGAAAACAAACTAAAAATACGTTAGGTACCTAAAAAGAAGACAGAAAATTATATAAAAATAATAATAAATTAACGAAATTAACATTAAAAGGATATAAATTAAAGAGTTTCTTGTATGATGAACACTTAAAGACGAACACATGTACCTACGAGCTTGGTACGAGTATTTTTTTTTTAAAACACTTGGAGCGAGGCGAACACTTCACTGGAAAAGCATAAAGTACGAATCAGATTCCCACACACATCAGCTGATTTCTATTATGACACAGATACATTTTATTGTGGATCCATTGACATGACAGGGATAAATATTTTTAAAATTTATTCGGTTTTTCCGCTTTTATGGCCTGTGATAATAAAATGATACAAATAAAGCAGCGCTCAGACGACCAAATTTGTTTTTCTGGTGAAATTATCGTCCAAATAATAAATATTTGAAAATTTATCTTATTCTACATACAAACATTATTACATATCAATTGAGTAAGTACAAACTACATAAATCCTATGCAAAATACATCAAATCGTTCTCCAGTTGTAATAATAAACGGTAGTCAGTCATAATGAGCGAGTGTTTGTAGAGCAATAGCAAATTATAGTCGGAATAAATCAACATTGACCGTAATATGTCCCTGCCTTGGCCCACTGCAAAACCGTAATGCACTGTAATTTTATTTTATACTAACTTTAGGCTGCTTTTCCACCAGAGATGTGCTATGCAGCTATGCTGCGAGGATGTAATAGCTAAGCTGTGAAACTATGTGACCGTGTCCACTGATACTAAGGTATGTAGCCTGTGCGAGTAAGATGTGCTATGAAGATGCGCCGCCGGAAAGTAGCTGCGCGAGGAAGATGCACAGTTCGAGCTATGTGATGTATCGATAGTTGGGAAGCGGCGAGGGCGGCGCAGTGTGGGGAGAGGCTGTCACACATCCATAGCACGCATCCGTAGCACGCATCCATAGCACGCATCCATAGCACGCATTCATACCACACATCCATAACACGCATCCTTCCATTTAAAAAACATATCTTAGTTGAATCCGTTTCCACCAGTGCTAAGCTATGTGCACCAATGAATATGATTGGTGGATAACAAACGCATCCACAGCAACGTAGCATAGCACATCTCTGGTGGAAAAGCAGCCTTATGCAGTTTGTGCGTCAATCTGCGACATAATTCCGAACAATTTGCACTAGTCTCGCTTTCCCACCCTTTTTAGGCTGAATTTGAAAGGTAAAAGAGGAACTCTTATTTTGACACTCCTCCTGTGTCTGTCAGTCTTTCACAGCAGTATATTTCATCAACCACTAATGCTATTGATTTGAAATTGAATACCTAGTTTTGATTTTCTTTTATGATATAATTTAACCTTAATTGAATAAGTCTATGGAATGTAAGTGCAAGGTGGATGACACCTCCATTTAAAAGGGAAGATCTTCCGCCAGGCTGGGTCATCGTGCCTGGGGACCGCGGTCCAACTGTACATGTCGGACAGTTGTATAATTTTGCAGATTCTCGAGTAAACTTCGCAAGCGCGATGCAAGATGTAGGCGCGTTGCAGGATAATGTGGCGCCACGCCATCTATCTTTCCGTGTGTGAACTATCTCAGTGTTACTGATAGATGTCGCTACAGCTCTATTAATTACATAGGAATGGGAGAAATGAAACAATTCACAATTACCCTATAGATTGTTTAGGTTACCGCTAATGATGAATGATTCATTGAATTACCTCATCATTTAGTTATGTTATTAATAAAATAAGCAATTTAGTCGCATTATAGGCCATTGTTATTCAGAATATCCTTAAATAAAATCCACAGATAAGGGTTTTGGAAAGGCCTGACCAACGCGTACGCGTAGGTAAATTAATTATCCTTATTAATTAAAAGTATCCATGATATCTTATTGAATAACCAACACTATATTTCTATGGTCGTATCCACAGACTACCGTCCTTACCTACATACGAGTACAGTCCCAACGTCAAGTCAAGTCCGTCAAGTATTAAATTCAAAATCATCTTTATGAAATGAACTCATTACAATTATTTTTAATCATCACACGTTTGTGCCAGTGTGGATGTATGTTAACCACGAAGCTCCGTAAAGGTCAAACTATACATTACATACTAGCTGTCCCGTGCGGTTTCACCCGCATTCCCGAGGGCCCGTATGTTCTCCCGGGATAAAAAGTGTCCTATGTGTTAATCCAGAACATATTCTATCCGTGTGCCAAATTTCATCCAAATCCATTCAGTCGTTTTTGCGTGAAAGAGTAACAAACAGCCATACATACAAACATTCGCGTTTATAACATTATATAGTAAGGATATAAAGACACCCATATCCACGGGAACGCAGGTAAAAACGCGGAATGAAAGAGAGTATTTTATTCATAACTGAAATTCTACCTTTATTTGTGAACATTTGTTGTTAGCACACAAGAGCTTAAAACACCCTGATTAGTTACAATTCAACGATAACGCCGAGTCATTGGCTCCCTGACTAAGGGCTTGGGGCCATTGCATGTGGAGGTCACCCCGATAAAATCTTAACAAATGACGTTATGAGAAACACCTTTGGGTGCCAAGTTTCAGTGCCGAACTTAGGAAGGTGACATCAGGGGCAAAAAAACTTAAGCCGCTATATTGAGCTTCCTCTCTACCTTTGTCGAATATAGATGAGGGCATTTGAGGCGTGTCAAAATATAAAAGTTTTGTAACCGGTATAAGTACTTAAAGATGCTGTTTTCAGTCAATCATAAGTAGGTTTTGGCCTCCCTTCGTCGCTGCCGTAGTCAGGTAAAAAGTAGAAAAATAGTTTTAATTACTTAATTAATAAATAAGTAAGTAATTAATGAATATATACCTATAACCGACTAGTTTGACAGATATTTTCGCCGTATTTTGTAAGGGTGACGATAATAATTCGCCCAATAGACAAAATCAGCCCAGACATACACCCTAACCCAATCCTAACGATAGCACGGTATTCAAAGGAAATAGTATTAAAAATAGATGTACAAATAAAAAAACTAAGTAGGTATACTTATAAGGTATAATTAAAAGCAAATGACCCGTTTCTAAAGAAGCATTAAAACTATTCTCGCAATGTTCTAATTGTACTAATAGCTTGGTAGCTAACCAGCTCTTTAATTATATGTTGATGGACTGTCAGGACTTATCTAGATGTACACGTGAATTCCTAGACTAGAATTCTAGTTAAAAACAAGCACTTAGGTACATACATAAAGATGAATATTAACATTCCCATACACATAAAATCTACATCAAAGAAAAAAAAACAATTGAAGAACATAGCACCATTTTCCCGCTTATGTTTTATGATACAAACATAGGTATATTAAAAAAAAAACATGTAAAATGTTGCCAAGACGAGACCATGGCTCGCACTGTCAAAAAGTTATCAGATCTCATGTCTACATGAATTGGCTATAGCCAAGCGGATAATTCTACACGCACGCCCTAACTCAACAACGCCCTATCTTCAGAAACTCTACACCTTAGTCAAAATATGTGCCTTGTCCATTTCCCATACTTACAACTCTTTTTTAAACACATTTCGTTTCAATAGTAAGCGTTTATTGAACGTCGATTGTTTACATACGAGGCACTGAAGCACGTAGGTAGCTAAGATAAGGTATTTTTTCCTCATTCATGAATATTTGCAGGCACCTATAGCGCCCATACATAAAAAGTAATTAGTGATATACGTAGTAGGCATAGAAATAAATATACCTAGAAAGAACGTCGCCATACTACACGAATATACAAAGCAGGCCAACTTTTATAGGCTGCTAGGCTGCGCGTAACAGCTACGTTTTACGCTCCCTCTGCGTCATTCTGCTTGTCATAGTGACGTTCATAATGATAGTAGTTGTTGAAATATCCCAATTAAAATCGGAAGAAATTTTAACATTCAACATTATTTTGCATTTTTAATTATTTTTATTTGATTTAGCCCCTAACAGTTAGGGTCTATTTTTATCGACGCTTGCACAGCTGCGACACTCTATCTGGATGTATCCTTAATCAAAGGTAGTAGGTATATTATATACGCTAGGGTAATATACAGCTAGGCACAATAACGTCATATTATGCAAAGACGTGTACTAAACGATTGAAAATAGTATCAAGCCACAATAGAAAATTATATGAGTAGGGCTACCATGTAACTTTGTTGCCCACCAATGGTCTTCGTCATACCGCGTAACACGTCATTGGATGAAATTCATTAATGATGTTCATTACGATGACCACCAAAAATATGCGGTAGCCCCGGTGCTTGTAAATTGACCTGCAATATAATTAACTTTTTTTACCACATGTAATTTTACCAGTCACAACATAGTGGCCAAAAGTAAGCACAACGAAGCCTAGAAGAAAGTGCTATGACATTTATTTCAACTTCAAGACTAATGGATTCAAAACCGACACAACTGCAACAGGCGTGGCTTTTGCCATGGTACAGATTTGGTAGAGAATGTAGAGATACATCTTAGTTTTTTTTTTTTTTTTTTATACAACTAAGTCGGTAAACAAGCATACGGCCCGCCTGATGGTAAGCGGTTACCGTAGCCATATGGACGCTTGCAATACAAGAAGCATTGCTCACGCGTTACCGACCTTTCCCCCCACCCCTATGAGCTCAGGCGACCTTACTCACGCGCAGGAACACAACTTTACACAACATAAAGTTATTTGGCTGCGGTATTCTGTAAGGTGGAGGTACTTCCCCAGTCGAGCTGCTCTTTGAGCGAATAAACGCTATGCTCTACCTCTCAATAAGATCTCTTTAGATGCTCCTTATTGTAAAATTTACACTTCATTTTTTTTTTTTTTTTTTTTTTTTTATACCACTTAGGTGGCAAACAAGCATACGGCCCGCCTGATGGTAAGCGGTTACCGTAGCCTATGGACGCTTGCAACACCAGGGGTATCACGCGCGCGTTGCCGACCCTGCAGAAATCTCTTCACACGTAACTATTATTACATAATTTACAATAAATGTACTATACAAGATGAAAATTTTAGACGGGTTAGTAAGGGCAAGGGTTGAAACTACGCGAATATGGTCTGAGGATACTATCCTTTAATTTTTGATAATTACAATTTTGCACACACACTGTGCTGTCAAAATTTTGCAAACATATATTTTTTTACAGCATAGCGCGCAGTTACATGTACATAAGGATAAACGATCGTAAATCGCAAAAATAATTCGATTCAAAATATATAATTAACTTTGTTTTTATTCTGTACACGTCAAGAAACAATGTCCATGTTTAAAATCATGTCATAAATTGCTGTACATTTTACAATTTAAATAGTTACTGTTTGCATTTAAAGATTACCTACTTATTTTACTTATGACTTTATAGCACGTTTGAAATGGTCTGGTTAAAAAAAGAATCAATCTAAAACTGGCGAATTTGTTTTAATTACTTGAGACTGGATCCTGGATTCATGTGCGAATACCACACTGGCATAAGTAATGATGGGACGGGTAGACGCGGTATAGCCTTACTAACATTGCTATTTAACGCTTGGACTTAGTCACATATGCAAAGTCCTGATGAATTTTCGATAGCGTGACGTAGGTAGGTATCATGTGTGAATTTGTCCTACATTTAAATGATCACGCACTATTGTACATAAGTATTGTCAGACGTCGCCACATCCCTATTAATATTCCGTACCAAGCCTTTTTCTAAACAATTAAGTATCGAGTATTTGACCATTTGTAAAAAGAATATGTTCATATTTGAGGCACTTATTCCAAGTATCGACCGACTTATATACGCGATTTCAATAACTTTAGCTATGCCTATGCTATTTATTCTGTGGCATTGCAGTTAATCTTGACTTTTTATTGCCAACACCTACATAGTTAATAACTTTCAGTACTTACCTAGCTATTACTAATAAAAACTATATTTCTGACGACCTCGCTCGTCAACAGATGCAACAACGTCACATCACAACTCACAATTGCAAGCGAACACAATTGTTGAGCATGTTATTTATGACACAAACAACTCAATGTAGTTATTGCATTTTGACGTAGACGATTAAAATATATTTGCATAAACGTATTATAATTAAACACCGTGCAATTTTTGAGGTTTTTTTATTAGGAAAAGACAAGGATAGGTATCATTATTATCAATCCCGACAGTTTCCGAAGTCCCTAAAATAGGCTGAGCAGAGTTCTTTTTATAATAATTATATTGTGCTGTTATTATTAAATGATCACTTATATTTAAATCAAAACAAAAAACGTTTAAAGTTTTTTTTATACCACAAACTCATAACATGGTTGCTTTTAATGTAGGTAATAATACTTATTATAAAGTAAAACGCGACTGAAGTTTAAAACTGGCTTTATTCAAATGTAACTAACTGTACCTACGTACCTACCTACTGAGCTCGAATTTAGCCACTATATTACAAGAATACTAATTACTTTGCTATGCAAAACTAGAAACCACAGTTTTATCCATAAACGGTTACCTAGTGGCCGACCTGATAAAAGCAACCTACTTACCATGAACTCTGGTGAAAAATAATTGTTAGGTCTGTTTATCTCTGGGAGTCATCGCACTCTGGGAGTCAGATTTCTTAACGTTATTTTTTGTGTGCAACTCAGAGAAGATTCTAAAATCAAATCGGTATAGCATTACTCGTTATTCATTTGCAATTCGACTAAACGCACCATAACCATAAACGTAAAATTTTAACAATTTCCGTTGCTGGCTTACTTTTATTGTTGAAGAAATGGTGGCTTTCTCAAGGATTTCGAAATGAAATGAAATTCTGATGCAATGCTTTTATTGTTGACTCACTAAAGCCCGCAAAATGGAATAAGAATCAAAACAAGTAAAGTCTCAAGAATAGATAAGGTTATTCGAAAATAAACGTTACGTCATAGGTCCAGGATTTAAGTTCAGTTGGCCCACACGTGCAAACTGGGACTAGGGCTCGATTCTCGTAACAAATCTTCACTGTGTTTTTTACTATTATTATGTCTATGATTGAAAAACGATCCTATAAACAAATTGTTGAAACGTATACTTTCACGTTTGAATGTTTTTTATACAAAATATTTCACAAAACACTATTTAAATAGTTGATGTCGCTACGACACCGTTGAAGTTTTGTTACACGAATCGACCCACTGTTCAAACCTCATAGTGTTTTGAGAGCTCACACTCACATCGTCGAAAACAATTTTGCCGGACTGAAGCGCGGCTTGAATGACCATCCACACGCTCAAGTCAAAACTGTGCAAACAAAACTGCACATGATTTGTACGTAGTATTTATCTACTCTGAGACATGATCTTCAACCTACGGGACACACTGCGCTTCCGCAGTATTCCGCTTCCGCACACGCAGATGCAAGACGGAGCGTGTAGCCGCAGCCGTTACGTTTTGATATGGATTTTTTTTCCCGCAACGGTTTACAAAATATCGTATATAAACCGCGATAAGGATGCTATAATTATGTCGTTTTACCCCCTCGCCAAGACGAGCCAAGCGAAGTGCAAGGGCACTACACACCTACCCTTTCTCGAAGCACTTTTTTCTTGGGTTTGGATTATACCAGCTAAACAAAATTCTCGGGATATGATGCCAAAAGTGAACTTATTAAATATATTAAGTTTCAATAACATAGCTCTTATACTTTAGATTTTATTGATATCTAAAAAACCCCGATTTAGTCACTAACTCACTGATGATCATCAAAACGTAGGGTACTTCCTGAAGTCCTAGAAAGCAGAAATTTAAATTGTAGAGTTAGGGCGTGTAGAGTTATAAGATACAAGATGTCGTCTTGGCAACATTTTACATGAAAATGTTTTGGTGGGATCTATTAAGACTAGCTATATACTATTATTTTTCGTTCGAAAAAAATACTATTGCTTAATTCACAATATTTAAGTTAAGAATACATAACAATGGGTTCAATAATAAGTCCACAGACATGGAGTTGACACGAATATCATCGTGAAACGAATGTAAACAGTTTCGACATGCCTGAAAACTGATTCAACAGTAAAATCCAAGCCATCCTGTATTTATAAGTAACGCTATTGATAGATATCGATGACAAAAAAGGGAAAAACAACAGTAGCACGTGCCAACTTACCATTTCTGCGTTTATTCAACTCAAAACACTTTGTTTCATACACATACAAAATACTGAAGTTAATAAATACTTTTACTGATACCGAATAATTTAAAAATGCAAAAGATTACGAATTTCGAAAGAAATTTTCCGGTTTGCGCGTCCGCTTTATACAGGCACCAATGTGTACTGCCAGATGTAGGATGGAACACCGTATGAATGACTGCAATATGCTGCCATAACTCAATCTAATTTTAACTTTATAACTTCACATGCAAAGTCTAATTTTATAATTGAAGAAAACGCTGTTCGCCGTAAAGCTTCTTTTTTATGTTCTTTTAGGTTTTGAAACTTTGAACCTAGTTACGTAGACACGGAGTAGACAGCGCAGTGCGGCATTTTGGAGTTTTGACCAATAAGGTGGATGTTAGCAAGTTTATCGACCAATCAGGGTCAAGGACACGTGAAATTATTAAAAACTTCTTGCAAACATGATGTATTCAAACGAAAAGATGTGCTAGAGAAAACTTAATTTTAGTAGGTAGGTACCTACCTATATTGCCTTTATATGGTAGTAATAACTAACCTTTTTTTTTACGTTTGGAATGGATACCCGGGCACTCCGGGGGGAGCGGCCGGGTTATGTCAGACTCCTACTGACTAAAACCCCACGGTGTTCCTACCTGTCGCTGCCGGCTGGATATACGGGGGCGCCGAAGCATTCGTCCACGTATCCAGCAGCGACGGCCTGATCGGAGGCCTCCTCTTCGTCGACGGCAGAGACCGGAGCTCTTGTCTCTGCTCGTGTGTTCCCGCACGCTCCACTACTCGGGCCCGATGTTGATGGGCGGCAGACTCCCCCGAGTCCGCCACCCTTGGGCCCATGTTGGGGGGAAAGTGGCTTAAAAAAGCCGCCCTCCGACGCCCGGTTCTCCTGCGGTGGATAACTAGGGTGGTAGTTTCCTCCCTGTCACGTTCCGCCGCCTCCTTTGCAAGCAAAACTCGCTCGCAAAAGGAGTGGAGTGCGTCCCTCGATCTCTCGCTGTCGACCACAGCGCGAACCACGCTCGGCAGCGAAAGATCTGTCCCCACTCGGCGCAGAGCTAACTGCGCTCGCTTGCCGAGGCTGGGCACACCTCCAACGTGTGCTGGGCCTCCTCCTCGAGGCACTCGTCACAGTGGTGGCATTCGGCGGTCGGCTCCCTCCCGGCAATCCGACACAGATACCTCCCGAAACAACCGTGTCCCGAGAGGATCTGCGTCAAACGGAAGGTCAACACGCCGTGCCTCCGCTCCAGCCACTCATCCAACACCTGACGGATGGCCTCGATGGTCCTTAGACCCGCACTAGGGTGCTCCAGCCTGGACTTCCACTCCTGGATGGCGAGTACGTGCAACTGCGCCCCTCCACCTCGCGTGGAGCCGGCATCTCGCCTTGGGCCAGCGCCTCCTCGCGCCTGAAATAAACTGACGCGAGGGCTCTCGCCTCGAGGTCCCATGTAATAACTAACCTAACCTAACCTTACGTAGGAGATTCTTCACACGAGTCCATTAGATCCCAACTAAGTAGAGCTCGTATAGGCTATGGAATCCAGGTAAATGGTACATTACTACCTGCTTGCGTGTAGTATATAAGTAGGTACTTAAGCAGACTCAGAACAGACATGTTTATTCACGCCCACTATTCATGTACACGCGATTCATGCACACTAAATGTGTGTGCGACCTACGTGGGAATCGAACCCACGACATGTAGCAGTCAGGTTATTTAACCGCCGCGCCCGCCCCACCCGGCACGTCACGAGGTGAAAGCTCGCAATACATGAAGTAACAGTTTTAACTGCAATGAGCACAGTGCAACGACTGAAACTCAAAAGTTTTTAAATGTACACAGGTTTTTATTAAAACTGCAATCGTGGGAATGAATACTCTAATAAAGGGGTGGCCGACTTGATTAGTTCCAAGATCTACTGTTTACTGACGAAACCCTGTACGATCTACCAATTCAAATTCAAAATCATTTATTCAAATAGACCGTCGCAGGCACTTATGAAAAGTCTGACTCTAATACTCTAATACCGGTTCGGAAGGTCTCATTTCCTGAGAAGAGCCGGCAATAAACTCAGCAATTACTCTTTTCAAAACAAGCTTAGATTCATTACATACTTAATACATTCTAATCGCACTGACGACAATTGCGTGCCCGGCGCAGCGTCAAAATTACAAAGTACACTGAATAAATATTTAATAAGTAAATAAATAGCAAACCAGCCCCCACAAGCAGCACCTGTTCACAAGTATGACGCGTGTGGCAGGCTGGCAGCCATCGCCCTCCTCGCCATATTGGAGGGAAGTGAGCGAACCGTCACACGACGCCGCCTAAAACTAAAGAGAGCTATGCTGCGTAGAAGAGAAGATAAGTAACATGACGGAACGGCGATTGAAAAATGATACAAGATGATGCGTGCAGCAGTTGGTGATAACGTTGCACAGTCTGTTCTACGTAGGTATTTATATTTGTTGCCTTGCCACGATCTACTGGACTAATAGTCACGATCGACCGGTTGGCCACCCCTGCTATAGGAAAAGACTTCAAAATACCTAAGTAGCGTAGGTAGCTACTTACGCAGGTCGTGATCTTCAAGTATATTTTAGCTTCCAAAATGTGTACTACAATATTATGATGTCGTTGTATAATATCGACAATGATTCATGTATTCGCTATGTAAGATTGACCTATCCATTCCGATCTAGGAGTTTTTTCCTATGATAGGTCTAGTAGTAGGTACCAGTACCTATCTCACCATGGTAAATGCTCAATAGGCTAAGTACAGTAAGTGAAACACACTAGGGTGGGTGGGTGCTTCTGACAGCAGGCTTTCAACTTGAAGCTGGTTGCCAGCCAACCAGCAACCTACCATGGCAGAAGCGAAGAGTTCAACAAGATAACGTCGCACTATCTACCTGCATAAGCATCCTTGTTTGTTGAAAAAGGAAAATCATCAGGGGCTCTATCGCATATCTTTGGTTATAATCGTAACGAATTTCATACAGTGATGCGGTACGACAAAGACCGCTGTTGGCCTGGATTGAAATTCATTGATGCAGTTCGTTGCGATTACCACCAAAGATACGCGGTAGAGCCCCTGATGATTTTCCTTTTTCAAACCTGTTTTTTTTCTGATATTCCAAATAGGTTAGTTCTTTCTTGAGACTTATGTATGGTTGCATATCTTGTTTAAATATCTCCGATGAAATGTGTAATATACCGATACCGATAACATATCGAGACCCCTTCAAGATTATGGGGTGAGGTAGGTATATTAACTTTCCCTACAGCTATAGGAACGTAATCACTGGAAACGTAACGTAAACCTGCTTTACTACATAATTACGGACCACACCATATACCCAGGATTTTTTGAGTTTTGAACAGGTTTATAACAGGTATTTCTAGATAGCTTTATAGTGACCTAATTAAATCAGGATTTTTCCTGTTTTGATCAGGTTTAACAGGATTTTCTACATAGCTTTATGGTGAGTGACCTAGTTAAATGTTTGATATCCTTATATTATCGAACAGAGTTGAGTATGAAAATAAACTGTTTTTTTTACTAATAATAGTGTTGTGTTAGTTGACATCACTAGCTAGTTATCATCAGTAAATAAGAATGTAGAACGAAGGTAACTTTCAACATAAAAACAGGCCAAGTGCGAGGCGGTTTTGCTCACGGAGGGTTCCGAGGAAATCACCAAAATTATGCGGCTCTGTAACTGAATTTTGCTATGACATTCGTAGTAGGAGCAACACACCAAATATCTATAACGTCACATAAAAACATACCGCATTTTACCATTGACCACATACGTAGTTACCAAAATAACATTGTTTTTGCATATTGTTTCATTTATATCCTGGTATTTCTGGAGGTACCTATATAAATGTTTATTTTACCTATAACTTTTTTTACTTATAACTTTTATCATTTGTTATTGAACGGGGAATGAATAACGAGACCACACGTCCCTCTTTCCGTGGGACAGTCCCTCTTTCAGGCTGTCTGTCCCACTGTCCCCAGTCATCATCATCATCATCCACAGTCTATAATGTCCCACTGCTGAGGACAGGCAGGAAATCAGGGTGAAAAGATACTCCACCACGCGTGCCCACTGCGGATCGGTGGAGGCAGGCTAGTGGTCACCCTACTGTTGGAGTTTTCAAGCCGACTAGTGATAACCGGGACCAACGGCTTTACGTGCCTTCCGAAGCACGCTCGATATGAAATACCACTAGGCGGTCACCCATCAAGGTACCGACCACGACGGTGGTAGCTTAACTTGCCGATCGATTAAGAACGGCTTATCATGTATAGCCAACTTGATACCATGACTAGCTGCAGCTTGCTTTCACCTTTCACACAGCAAAACGCATTAATGCGTTTGCTCCTATAAAAACCAAAATAAACCTAATTATCTATGGTCCAACCTAATTAACCATGTAGACCGAGACAAATCTTACTTTTGTAGTTAAATTAATCACAAAAAAATGCTTATTTACATTTAGACAATGAAAGCGCAGTTTATAATGATCTATGCAGTACCTCTACCATGAGTTTTCTTCACAAACGTAATCTACACACGCTAGCGACTACGGTGAATATTTTGTATGACGAGGACCGCCGCGCCTCTAGTGGATACTTTTGGAAACATTTAGAGGTAGGCATGTAGAGGTCAGTACCTCTTAGTTAATTTGTCTCGGTATCAGTATAGGTACCGAGACAAATTAACTACAAGTTAGATTTGTTGCAGTTGTGATTGTAGGTAGATCAGAATTACAACCCTGCGACAATATGCAGCACCAATCTGCTTCATGTGCTAACGTTGCTTAACATTAACGGTAGGCGCTTTAATGAGGAGTTTTCTTACGGTAGTAGAAAATTCTAAATCTATGTCTATGATCATAATACCTGTCAAATCAGGAAGTTAAGGTTCAAATTGGTTCGAATAATTAATAGTTTGACAGGTATTTTGAGCATGACTTTTTGGCGGGAACTTGCAGAGTGACGTTGAGTTTTCATTTTTATTTTCATTTCATTGTGTATTTTGAGTTTTATTGTGTATTTTTGGTGGTATATTACCCAATAAAGATCATCCATGTGCACCAGTGAAGTGAAATGAAATGAATTATGTGTATCGTGACTTTTCAAGTTGTCTCAAAAAGTCCGTGAAGACTTTTAGTACAATGACCACCACCACTGTAGTAAAATATGACTTTTATGGACGGTGAGTCGGTGACTGACTAAGGACTATAATGTGAAGTTATTTATTGTGACTGGAAACTATAATATAACTCGACAATGGCAGAAATGAGCCCTAATTTGGGCTTGGTTGCCAAACGTAAAAATAAGAAGAAGAAGTCGTGACAAAATTATAGTAGTGTATGGATATCGACTAAAAGGTGATTAAGGTATCTCACTCTACGATTATAATTCATTTTCTATGTTATTTGAACATTAACAATGGTTGAACACAAATAAATTGGACTAAGTTGAACATCACTACAGTAAGCTATTCACATTCAGAAACTAGATTTCAAATTCAAATATAACATTTTCTATAGTATTACGCGGTATCCACATGATAAATATCAATTATTTTTAATATCAAAACCTCAAAACGTAGGTATTATTTACAGTTTAAAGTCAGTTACCTGTGTCCATTATGTTGTGTTTTTTTCAATTAAATAACGGAGTAGTTATAAACTGCTTCAGTTTTCGAACGCGTTGCATTTTGACAGTTCGCAAATTTTCCTGCTTGTGCTGGTAAAGTGAGGAAGGAATGAATCAGTCGTAATTATATTTGTGTGTTTAATTTCGTCTAAATTCTCATGAAAGCAGTGTTTAGTTGATGAAAACATACTCTTTTAGCTATTACCCGGATTATAATTAAGTTTTTAAGCTTGTAAGTATATTCCTCATGGTTTGTTGGTCCTCTTGTTTTTTCAGCAAAATTTGCAATATTCGCATGTTCTGTTTAGTATGTGTTCATCTCGGGGAAGTTATTGTTGTCAATAAACACGTGATCCAAGGCCGACACTTGACTACAATTAAATTAAATTAAATTTTATGGTGTTATATTATACATTGCAAATATTGTAGGTAAGTACACTTGTGTGGGTGAAATCCATACAATAATATAATGAATGTTTTGATTATGAAATCACATTGTTATCACTCGTCAAACCCACTTTGATATGTATATTTATAATATTATTAACTGTTGTGATATTTTATTCTACATAAACTACTCTAGCTATGAAGATTAGAAAATTCTGTGATTCTAGACTAACAAATTTTATTAATTTATCTGATCCTATTTTCAATCTTTCAAGGAAGATTAACCTATAACATGTTATAATCTTTGTCATTTAGTACTACTAAGACTACCAAGAGTTCATAAAATATAGTTTGATACCTATGACAATAGATAAAAAAAATAACAATGAAAACAATTGTTATTATAGCATGTGCATTCCTCGCGAGAACCAATAAGTAAAATTAGAATAGACAGTTGATTAAATCTCAGTTCCATCCTTACCATACACAGGGCCCCAACACTCACGGGGGCCCCAAAATTCCGATATATTTGCATAGACTTCAGAATGATTTTTCTATTATAGGTACATAGTAAGAATTACATTCACCGTTTAGCAGTAGGTATACAAAAGTACAAACATGTATAAAAAAACAAATATTTAAAGAATTACTCTTTATTATCTATGTTCTTTAAATAAATAATCAAAATTAGCTCTCATAGCCTATCTATTGTAGTTTGTACATAGATATGTATTGTACAGGTAAATAATTAATAGATTAAGAATCAATTTGAAAAAATATTGAAAACAAGGAGCTGATAATCACATATTAAGTAATATCTAACTGCTGCATTAAGGCGACACCCATAGCTTTTCTGTTTTTCATGAAAAAGTTTTCTAAAAAGAGGAGAGAGATCTCACAAATGAAACCTGGAAGGGAACAGGATTTCAAGTGTATTTGCAGAAATACACTAATAGGAGATATAATAATACTTGGAGACAGATCTCAACTCAGTTTACAATATCAGTAGCATGCAACACAATATATATTAAGTTTATTAAGTTGCTGTATAGAGGTAGCTATCTAATGATAAAATTGATGTGGTCATGACAAAGGTCAAAGAATTTTAAAACCATTTAGGAATTACTTTACAAATTTTCCTGTTAGATCTGCATATTAGGGTCACAACATGCCTATGCAAATAACTAAAGTAAAAAGAATGTTATATTCACATCCACAGTGTTCAAAATCATGCAAGCACCTCATCAACCTACAGTGCCAACGTAGGGGCGAGTGAGATGTGAAGATTGCAGAGTCATTGAACTTGCTGGTGGATGCACTGAAGCAGGATGTGGCTCTTAGCGATCCTGGGGGCACTCAGCCTGCTGACATCTGTCTATGGCAGTGTCATTGTATACACACAGGATATTCCACATTCGGTAAGTTAACTGTTTTATTTTCTCTTATGTTTGTATTGTTTCATAGCAATCTGTTTATTTTAACAATGAGCTACTTCTTTGGCTGATTCTAATCTGAGTTATCTAATCTTCTATGTGAGTTGTGCAGTGACACCTGTTTTATGGTGCAGGTCCAGGCATGTACTTATTGCTTATGAATTATGGTATGTCAAACATTGTTCTCATAGTTTTGTTAGCCATTCCCCAAAGTTGGATTCCATATGTCATTGGCTTTAGGATTGTTTTGTAGATGGCTATTTTACTTGTGGGGGAAAGCTGCGATTATCTTCCAAAATAACCAATACATGCTTCTCAAAAGGGTATCTAGTTGTAAAGGGTTTGTGTTTCTGCTTGACCTGTGAAAATAACCTAAATATTATTATTTTTACGCTAACCCAGACTATGAAGATACTGTTCGAATTCTAGTATGTGGACTGTTAAAACTTGTTTGTAATTTCAACTCTGTCTATATGTTATTAAGTCTATATTGCTTTGTTAAAATCCTTTCTGATGCCATGCCGTTTAGGCCATAATAAAACCTATATGACGTTTTAGTTAAACACAATTCATTAAGCCAATTGAAAGTATTTTAGTACTACAAAACAAATGCAACATGAAACTGCTTATCATTTTCGGTCAATGTCACAGCAGGTATTTTGTCCACATATTGATTCATATCATAAACAATCGTGTGACTGATATATGCAAGGGCGTCGCCAGCCGATGGCGCAGGGGGGGGGCAAGTTGACTTTACCTACTACAATTCATACTTTTGAGAAAAGTAGGTATGAATTGTAGGTAAAGTCGACAGCACATGAAGCTTTTCACTTGTACTACGAGCCTTACATCTACAGCGATTGTAATAACAACAGTATCTTAGTACTATATACATATATATTCTGTGACAGCTTCAACGATAGAGTAGAGCAGAGCGTAGTTGAGCGTACGGAATAAATTGGTGAATTCATTCGAGTTTCGATTTACGGGAATGATTGTTCAAGGCTTGAACTTCAAGCAAATCAACTAAAAGACTTAGGACTTTGGTTGCATTATATTTGGCAATTTTTTTAGAATCTCTAGGGCGGGGCAGCTGCCCCTCCCTGCCCCCCCTTGGCGACGCCCTTGGATATATGTACTTAGTTAATATGAAATGGAGATTCCCTTGTATATTACTAAGTACGTATCATTCACACGAGTGTAGGATTACCAGACGACATGTTTTTTTCTGACATGTAAGTTTAAGGCCCTCTGACAGGAAACAGGAATTTGTCAGGAATGTCTGAATCAGGATAATAATTCATTGTATTGTATTTGTGTATTTATTACGTTATATTATTCTTGCACCAAAAAGTTGTTAGCTCGTCACCGCTCAGCCCCCTAGACAAGATGGCTATCGACAATCGTCATCGTTAGTAAACGATCAACCTTTGGCGCTTTTTCCCGTATTTTGAACTTTATTTGTAGTGAGATAAGTTTATATTCACTCAGCAATTTGATAGTGGTGTTTAATCTAAGCAATGTGTCATTAATTGTTGTGTGTTGTGCCAACTTTATTTTGTGTAATCTAAATTGACCTATATTATAATCACATTCGTTGTACAGAAATCAATCACAAATAAACATAATTAATTAAATTATTCGACATACTTGTTCCATGTTATGTACTGGGAATATTGACTACAAAATCGTTAAAAAAGCATACGGCCCGCCCGAATGGCAAGCGGTTACCGTTATATGACCACTATTATTACTTTATCAAAATATTATTACAGAATATTTAAGTATTGAAATACCTATACATTTTATTCGTAAGCGCTCATGGTGTAGCGTGATAAGCCGTTTTTAATCGATTGGCAAGTTAAGCTACCACCGTCGTCGTTGATACCTGGATGCGTGACCGCATAGTAGTATTTCTAATCGAGTGTTTCTGTGCTTCGGAAGGCACGCAAAGCTGTTGGTCCCGGTTACCACTTAATTGTGATAGTCGTTAAGCTAGTTAAAGGCCTTCTAGGCGGCTTAAAAACTCCAACAGTAGGTTGACCACTAGCCTACCTCCACCGATTCGCAGTGGGCACGCGTGGTGGAGTATCCCATTCCCTTTTACCCCGATTTGTGAAAGGAGGTCTGTGCTCAGCAGTGGGACATTATAGGCTGATGATGATGATATATTTTATTGTACTACTTCGGATACAACGCTGTTTTTCGACAAATTATAGTAGTAGTAACATTGTAGATGGTACGTCTATACCTACTACCCCAGAAAAGTAAAAATGACTAACATCAAAAGAGATCATACTCAATAGTCACTGTCTATTCCGTAAGGGCCTTACTGTAAGCAGTTTTATATTTTAAATAATTAAATACAGGTTTATTAGTGAATGAAAATGCTTAGAAATTCTGTTGGGTTTCATGAAAACGCGCCCTACGCTTTTTCATAAAATATCTTAATTACATAACTTGCTTACTTACTTAAAGTTTAATTATTATTTAATAGTTTTGAGTGAAGGTCTTTTTAAAGCGTGTTGTTCAATAAATTATGTAATTATTATTTAATGGTAGGGATCAACTCTTTCTACATAGAATAGCATCTTAAACCTTAGTGTGTGACCTACATTGAAAAAGGGTGAAAATAAGACTCATGCACATACCCATTTTATATAATATTTACCTATAGTGCATACCGATAATGACTGCATCTGACTCATGAGTCCAGAGGTACGTTTTAGTTGTTTATTCTATGGTACAGTCATCCCTACGGATGTCAGTTTTCGAGTAGAATATAGTCCATGATGCCGCATGAATTCTGAAACTATGGTCGATGTTCAGAGGTTAAATCGTTCAAGTCAGCTGCGTAATCAAAAAATTTTTAATGGTAATGTTTTAGTATAAAAAATATTAATCTTTACATAAAACGCGTCCGAAATTTTAAATTGACCATATGTTCGTATATATATGATATTTTCTAATTTTGTTGAGGTGTAGCAGCTCTCGGGTAAACTAAAAATAAACGTTCTATAAGTCTGTAACACTTTTAGATAACCAAAATAAATAAAATGAATGTAGCTTTTAATATATTAAGACTAGCAGACCCCCGCGGTTTCACCCGCGTACGGTTTGAATTTTCTCCTTCGAAAACCAATGCACGCCACTGATTATTAGACACAACAAATCAAACACAGATATTTTTACAATTAAAACTAAAAACCTTATATTATACCTATACAAAAAAATCGAACTCAAAGAATCTTATTTAATTATTATAACAACAAATGAGAATGAAATGAAATTAACTACAATCAAAATATTCTAGTGAAATAGAGAAAATGAACTTTTCTTTTTCAGTGGCGTCACACGGGTGTGTATTTTGCCAATTTCCAGTTATATTATATAAGTTCTAGTCACAATAAATCACTTTCACATAGTCCTCATGCAGTCAGTCACCGTCCATAAAAGTCATATTATACTACAGTGGTGTTCATGTACTAAAACTCTTCACGGACTTTTGAAAAGATACGATACACATAATTCATTTCATTTCACTTTACTGGTGCACATGGATTGATCTTTATTGGATAAAATACCACCGATGATATGCAATAAAACTCAAAATACACGAATTTATGAATATAAAAATGAAAACGCAACGTCTCTCTGCAAGTTCCCGCCAAAAATTAACTTCCAGACAAATTTCGAATTCTAATCCGTTTTAAATATTCTTTTATATTTGACATTACAATTTTAAAGAGCATGACTGATTCCAGAAAAAAAGGCAGATAGAGCGCGTGTTGCGTCTATTTCTTATGTACTTGAGGTGCCAGGAAGTTAAATAACTGGAGACTTTTATCGCAATTTTTGTATATTTTTTAACAATTACAAAAGTGACGTTGTACATCAAAATCGTATATAGGAGTGAGTTATGACGTTGCGGATTGTAAAAATGACCAGGTGCCCCACTACCGCGTCTTTGTTTATCACGTCATCGCTAGCCAATCACAGGTCGTAGTGATGATGCGATACTGTAGCGGCAACATGCTCCCGGCCTTGGAAGCACCAGGTTCCAATTCTAGAAGGAAATAGTGACGGTTCCCGGCAGCTACAATCTTGCGTCATCATTCTTCATTTAAGGGAAGCGGACAAATCTTCGAGAACGCCCGTTTGACGATCCCGTCCGCCTTGCGTATGTCAGCAACTCTGGTAACGCCATCTTTGCCAGGATATGTCTTGATGATCCGTCCTAAGCTCCATCTCAATGGCGGTAAATTGTCATCTTTTATAAGGACCAACGTATTCTTCTTGAGTTCACCTTTTTGTTGGTGCCATTTGCTTCTGGTCTGCAGCTCTGATACATATTCTTTGGCCCAGCGGCTCCAGAAGTGCTGGCGGATCTGCTCAACTCTCTGATATCTGGTAAGTCGGCTGGCTGGAACGTCGTGGAAGTCAACAGACACAGGTGCAGTCAGCGGACGACCAACCAGGAAGTGAGCTGGGGTAAGTGGGAGAAAATCGTGTGGATCTGTGGATATAGGGTTCAAAGGTCGGGAGTTGAGAACAGCTTCAACCTGCGTTAATACTGTGCTTAGCTCCTCGAATGTTAAGTGCGCATTGCCTACAACTCGCCGCAAATGAAACTTACAGCTTTTAACGCCAGCCTCCCACAAACCTCCAAAATGGCTCGCATAACATGGGATCATTTTAAATTTAATATTTTGAGAAGTTGCGTATTCTTTAATTTCATCAGAACAACATTTTAAAAACTGTGCGAATTCATTCATTACGCCAACAAAGTTGCGTCCGTTGTCGGAGTATATTTCGATAGGTTTTCCACGTCGAGAAATAAATCTCTTGAGTGCTAATAAATAACCATCTGATGAAAGGTCAGTCACAAGCTCGAGATGTACAGCACGTGAAACAAAACAAACAAATAAACATATATATGCCTTTTGTAATCTTGCTCCCCTACCCTTACGGTTTAAAATAAACACTGGCCCTGCGTAATCTACGCCACAGCGTAAAAAAGGAAACCCTGGCTGCAGTCGTTCTCGAGGAAGATTTCCCATTATAGGATTAATAGTTGTAGCGCTCAGTCGGGCACACTTCATGCAAGTATGTACTATCGTTTTGGCAAGATTACGACCACCAATAGGCCACCAAGACTCCCTCAGTGTATACAACAGAAGTTGTGGTGCAGCATGCAATGTCTGTTGGTGCTCATACCTAAATAATAAAACTGTGAAATAGTGTTTAGCATGTACCAGTATTGGATACCGTTTATCGTAACCAAAGTCGAGTGAATTCTGAATACGTCCTCCAACTCGTATTAAGTCGTTATTATCAAGAAATAAATTTAATTTTAATAATTGTGCATTGTTTTTTATGTTTTTATGTTTCAGTAATGACTCGTAAATATCTGGAAAAGATTCGCGCTGACTAAATTTGGCTAAAGTTAATTCCGCGCAATTCAGTTCGTCAACTGTTAATAAACCTGTCCGTCTATTGTTTTTGTTGCGAGTGTTGTATATGAAACGCAATACGTAAGCCGCTGCTCGCTTCATTCTTGTGTACTGAGAATATCTAGTAAACGGAAATAAAATAGTATCATTTGTGTGATTAGCTACATGACAAACAACACTTGACTTTAATTCAGGTAAATCGCTATTCGAATATTTGTTAATTCCGCAATCAGGTAATTCAACAGTCAAATCATTTAAAAATTGGGGGCCTTTCCACCATAACGATGAAGCGCTAAGCGCGTCTAGACGCATACCTCGCGATACTAGATCAGCTGGGTTTTGTTTCCCAGATACATGACGCCACGGGTGATCTTTCGTTAAGCTATGTATTTCTGCTGTTCTATTCTGAACGTATGGTTTAAGTAAATTAGTCGGCATTCCCAACCATCCTAGAACAATAGTTGCGTCTGTCCAGAACACGACCTTATCAAATTTAGAACGCAAGGATTCCTTAATTTTTGTATACAATCTTGCGCCCAGTAAGGCGCCGCACAGTTCCAACCTAGGTATAGTTGTAGGTTTAGTCGGAGCTACCTTACCTTTAGAGCATAGTAAACGCGTTGTAACAGTTGACTCGTTCCTATCAATCGTGCGAATATAGGCGCAAGCGCCGTACGCTATTTGTGACGCATCTGTGAATATATGTAGTTCTATACATACTGGGTCGACGCACATAGCGTAGCGCGGTATACGTAAGTTACTAAGGAATGATAAACAACAAATAAATCGCTCCCATTCTTGCGCGACGTCGCATGGGACCGGTTTATCCCAATCGAGCTTTAATAGCCAACATTTTTGTAGCAATGTTTTAGCTATAGTAATAACTGGGCTAATCATACCTAAAGGATCATAAATTTGAGAAGCACCCGATAAAATAATACGCTTCGTAACAATATTAGTTGCATCATATTTAACCTGCGAATAAAACATTAATTCATCCGACTTATTACTCCAACCGATGCCTAATGTTTTGTTTTGAACGCTATCACCACCTAGGGCGAGTTCTTTTGTAATGTTTCGTGCATCGTCAGGGCTCGCGCATTCAAAGTTAAAAATCCATTTACGTAAAATTAAACATGCTGATTTTAATACCTTATCCGTACCTTCGCAAATTTGTTTTAACTTTGGAATACTATTTGAACCACAAATTAGGTCATCTACGTAAAAATTGTCGTTAATTGTTTCCTTTACGTACGGAACCTCACACTCGTGTGCCAATTGTTTTAAACACCTACAACTTAAAAATGGTGCGGAAGCGGTACCATACGTAACAGTATTTAATTGATACACTCTCAATGTTTCGGATGGGTCATCTCGCCACAAAATCAGCTGGTAATCTCGTTCTTCACCTGCTATGAGTACTTGCCGGTACATTTTTTCAATGTCCGCACAAGCTACATACCTATTTTCACGAAATCTAAGTAAAATTGCGATTAAGTCACCTTGAATTGCTGAACCGACCATTTGTAAGTCATTTAATGACACCCCTGAACTTGAGGCCATACCAGCATCAAAGACTACACGCAATTTTGTGGTAGTGGCATGTTCTCGAAACACACCGTGATGTGGTAAGAAATAATGTTGTGTACTATAAGTGTGAACAAGACTCATGTGACCCAAGTTAATGTATTCGTGTATAAAATCGCTATACATTTTTTTATAGTTAGGATTACGTTGTAACCTTTTTTCTAAAGCATAGAAACGACGTTCAGCTTGTGTGCGAGTGTTACCTAGTAATGTTGGTGGGTTTTTAAACGGAAATCGAACCTTAAATCGCCCGTCAGCGGTCCGTGTAGTCGTTTGAATAAAATGCTCCTCACAAGCGCGCTCCTCATCACTACCTAACTCGTGCGAGCTCGTGGATAATTCTTCGATTTCCCAAAACCTGCGTAATAATGTATCTAATGAACATTCGTCACTGTCAACAGATTGCGTAAAATTGCAGTTAACATGTTTCATTTGTTTATGCGTAATAGATTGAACTACGCCCGACACTATCCAACCAAGATGCGTATTCTGGAGATAAGGGCCGTTCTTAAGTCGTAATTTACCTTCTCTAACCAGTTCCCAAAACAAATCTGCACCTATTAATAAGTCAATCGGCTGACTATCATAGAATATCGGATCTGCAAGAACAATATTATCAGGTATGGTAAACATACTTGTATGAAATTTTGACATCGGTAATTT
The DNA here is from genome assembly GCA_947623365.1 of Achlya flavicornis. Taxonomy (NCBI): domain Eukaryota; kingdom Metazoa; phylum Arthropoda; class Insecta; order Lepidoptera; family Drepanidae; genus Achlya; species Achlya flavicornis. The sequence continues at coordinate 15,487,921 of OX392470.1, read as the reverse complement.
TGACGTTATTTGTGGTAGAATTAAACACTGAATGCGTGCAGCGTAACTACCAGTGCGTGATTGTATCTCAATCTCACAGGTTTGCGAACACTGTGTTATTGAATTTCCTACGCCATGAATTTGCTGAGCGGACTGTACTATTATAGGATTAATTTTATCACAAAGTGTTTGTGTTATGAATGACCGTTCGCTCCCACTATCGAGTACCGCGCGCGCTTGGTGGTAAACACCCGACTGGCCACGTATATCTACTATAGCCGTGGAAAGCAACACAGTTTGTGCTGTATGCGTATTATTGATTGTGTGAATAGATTGCGCCTGGAAAGAATGTGCATGAGCGTTATCTATATTAGTGTTAGTGAGAACAGCTGATTGCTCGCATGAAGCAAATGTACTTGTAGACAAACTGTTTTCCTTACTATTTATGACGTCACATATTAAGGAGTTATGTTTTTGATCACATTTTCGACACGGACCAAATACACAAGTATCGACAGTATGCCCCGGACGCATGCAATTAATGCACAGCTGTTTTTCTTTGACGAATTGGAATCTATTTTGTACACTAAGGTCAAGAAACTTTTGACATGAATATATCGGATGTAGTGCGTTACACATTAAGCAGGCTTTGTAATTACGCACAGGCTTTGCTTGCGATTTGTTATTAAATTTATTTGCAGCTATATTGCAATGTACTTTAGATGACGGAAACTGACTATTTGACTGTTTTTTATCACTCGTGCTAGTCGTGCTATGCATGCCTGATCTACTGTGTGACACTATGAGTGTCTCCAAAATATCCGACCTATTCCTAAGAAACTGTAATAAATCACTTAACTTGACTTTAGTTGTTTTAGAATCACTTGTTTTATATAAATTACACTTGTACTGTTCCCATTCCCTTTCAGTAATGGAATCTAACTTGGTAACGATTATATAAATGATTAATGTATCCCAATATTCTGTGGGTTCCCCTAATAGCTTTAATGATCGAAGATTTTTTAAAATAGTATCTATAAGTTTGCGTAACAGAACTGGCGATTCCTTATTTAATGTTTGAATTGTAAATATAGATTTTATGTGATTGTGTACTAATAACTTGGTATTATCAAATCGATTTATCAGCAACTCCCAAGCAACTTTATAATTATCGGCGGAGAATTCTATGGATTCGATGACCGATTTAGCATTACCAGTTAAAGAGGATTTTAAGTAATGAAATTTTTGAATGTGTGGAATAGTTTCACAATTATGCACTAAAGACAAAAATGTGTCACGGAACTCCAACCAGTGTTCATATAAACCGTCAAAGCGGGGGATAGTTATAGTAGGTAATTTAATGGAGTTGGAACTTGTGGTTGGTGGTTCACACATGCTTGATGACTTTTCATCATGAGTGGTTAGACATTCAGCGAGAGCTAGAACATTATAATATTCTTGCTCAAACTCTTCACGCGACTCAAGTTGTTTTTCTATCTCAGCCTCGGGACTAATATCTTCGATTTTTGTCTGAACGTGATTAAAATCATTCATCAAGCTTTGTGAACCTACTACGCGTAATTTTAACTCTGCTCGTTGATGAACAGTTAATTCTACATCTTCGAATGAATTCACATATTTTCTAAAATTGGTTAAACGACATTTAATCGATCCGCGCTTTTTCTTAAGATCTTTCATCATCAAATCTAACTTATCCGATGTAGCCATTGTGCAAGCAAATGATAGGTTGTACTTACGGTTTTAATAACGCACTTAGCTAACTAACACTGTGGCGAATCAAAATGGCGACACACTGCGACGTGTTAGCAGGAATGCACAAAATACAAAGCACAGAAGAAAAGCACAGTATCACACACGCGAAGGGGAAAGGTTTGGGATATTATGGGATTCTGGATGGTACGTCTTACCAAAAGCACTGTTATCTAGCGAATTCCTTCGTTGGCTTCTGCGTCTCTCAAGTATGTGGTTCAAATTCGGTGATCCGGCTCGAAGAACCAAAAGAAATGTTGCGTCTATTTCTTATGTACTTGAGGTGCCAGGAAGTTAAATAACTGGAGACTTTTATCGCAATTTTTGTATATTTTTTAACAATTACAAAAGTGACGTTGTACATCAAAATCGTATATAGGAGTGAGTTATGACGTTGCGGATTGTAAAAATGACCAGGTGCCCCACTACCGCGTCTTTGTTTATCACGTCATCGCTAGCCAATCACAGGTCGTAGTGATGATGCGATACTGTAGCGGCAACAGCGCGCGAAACACGGGAGTGAGGCCAAAAAAGCAATTAGGTACAAATTGAAAAACACATACCTGGTATTCGCTTTTGAATTTATATATGCTATGTTTAAAAGCTGCTGTGTGCTAATTTATTAAAAAGAATGTGTTTTTCGTTAAATAAAGTTTTTTAAACAAAGCAAATACAAATTCAAAAGCGAATAAAAGTACGTGGATTACGTAACTTTATTGAAAAGAAATTCCGATTGAAATAACCTCTGAATCGGTAGAAATATTAGAAAATCGGATATGTTTCCATTTCCAATGAACCGCCGTTTGTATTTGCAGTTATCAGGACGTAAAAAATATATCAGAAAACCGCTATATTGAACCGATTTCAATTCGAAAATGATTGAAATTTAGTTACGTAATCGCCCCCAGGTATGTGTTTTTCAATTTGTATTTGCTTTTTTGGCCTCACTCCCGTGTTCCGTTCGCTCCATCTGCCTTATTCTGTAATCTGTGAAAATCGGATTGAGATTTCAAACATGTGTCAAAATAAAAAATGATAATTAAATCAAAAGTAGGTACTAAGGAGTATTGATATCAACTTCGATGCAAATCACCCCTAAAATAACTTTCTACCCCTTTTTAACCCAGTTAGGCGATGAGTTTCAATAAAATACGAAACACCACTTCCATCAATTATGTTAAAGAATGTTTATGCAAAATTTGAAGTAGATCGGACCAAGGAATCACGTTGTCCCATACAAACTTTGTCCCCGTTTTTCACCCCCTTAGGGGTAGAATTTCGGAAAATCCTTTCTTATCTGATGCCTACGTTATACAAAGAACACACCCTCCAAGTTTCAGGTCTCTACGATCAGCGGTTTAGGCTGTGCGTTGATTGTCAGTCAGTCATTCAGGACAAAGCATTTTATATGTATAGATAATAATTGTACGAATTAACAACAACTATATAACACAAAATTAACAACTATTTCAATATTAACATCGCATAAACACTCGAACGTAATCTTATCGTAATATGGGAATATTTCCACTCGATAGGCAGACAGTCGCAAGTCTGTATTTAGACAATTATTAGACAGTACAGTTAGTGAAACGGCAGTTAGAGCATCTGTTAAATTTAATTTGCCCTTTAATTGTCTTTAAACCTGGTAAATAGTGTGGTGGTACATACAAATTGATAATGGATTTACTGTTTTTTTTTTAAATGTGTGTTTACGAAACGTGGTGGAAATAAAAACTATATTTAATTACTAGCCGTCCGCGGTTTCACCCGCGTTCCTGGGATAAAAAGTAGCCTTTACCACTTGGGGGTAATGTAGATTCCTATTAATGAAAAAAAAATCGAACCCGACTGGTAGTTCTAGAGATAGTCCGTTTAAACAAACAAAACACTCATTCGCTTTATTGTATTAGAATAGATATTAACGTTTCCAGGCGAAACTAATTTCAAATAATTATTACTTTTTACCCGACTGACCCGGATGGAGGTATGTCTATTTCTTTGGCACGCTCTGCAGTCTAAATGGCTTGATGGATTTAAGCATATGAGGTGTCGTTAGATTTGTACTAACTGTGGGAGTGTCATAGGGTATATTATTTTTATATGGCGTCTACGAATAAAAAAGAGGGGGGTATTAAAAACAAAAATTTCGTTATTACTACAATATATATTGCAGTCGGGGATAAACAAATATTACAAAAAAACACATACTTAGGTTATTGGTTGTCCCCCGATTGCAAAACCTTATCAAAAACAAGTAATATTCAAAATTCTATAGATTAAAGAGCTTTTTTTCTCTTTTCAGTTATTTTTGTTTTACGCAGTCAGGTTTTTTGTTTCTTTTAATAATTTATTAAGTACCTAAGTAATATATACCCGACTGACCCGGAAGGAGGGTTAATTATATTTTTTGTTTTTTTAATATCGTTCGTTTAGTGACAGCTAGACCTTTATTTATTCGGTTCAATTACTGAGTTGTGTAGATGTTATCCTATATGATGTGAAATAAAACAATGGATATAAAAGGTCTGGTAAAACTATATACTTTTACCGTGACGAAACAGTTCTCGGATAGGTAAAATACAAAGATTTAGTTTAGTCTGCTTAATTTTGCTATTTATTTACTTATTTAATATTTATTCAGTCTACTTTGTAATTTTGCCACCGCGCCGGTGCACGCAATTGTTGTCAGTGCGATTAGAATATAAATATTATGTAATGAATCTAAGCTTGTTTTGAAAAGAGTAATTGCTGAGTTTATTGCCGGCTCTTCTCAGCAAATGCAACCTTCCGAACCGGTATTAGAGTCAGACTTTTCATAAGTGCCTGCGAAGGTCTATTTGAATAAATGATTTTGAATTTGAATATATTCCGACGGGCCGGGCCGTATGCTCGTTTACCGACTTGTCGTATAAAACCTGCTGCTTAGATACTTTCTTTGTTCTTTTATTTCCTGGTCTAATAATGAAACGGGATACAAACAATCAATTTTAAGTAATATTAAATAACACATTATTTGAAACTATGAGTGTTTATATCACATATTTCACCGTGGAATTTTCTCATACCTTTAGCAAGTGCTTTATCACTAATGAAGTGGTAATAGTGGTACCTAACTGGCACACTAATCTAATCTTTGCAGTCTAAACGTTAACAGCATTAATAATAATAATATTTATTTTATTATTATTTTTTATCAAATACAATGTTTTTATCAGTTATTTTGTACTTTTGCCGTGCACATATATGATCATATTTATGATTCTTCAGATCTATAAAACTTGGTGTCTTGAAATACAGGCCATTTTACTTCTTATTGTGAGAGAAAGAAAGTTCTTTTTATCTTGCTAATCTTTCTAATACGCGCAAGTTTGTAATGGAGTATACAAGTTTATTATGACAAATTCTGAATAGAAGAATGCCTAATAATTTTTCATATCAATCAACCGTTGCATCATAAATTGAGATGAAGGTCAGAAATATCAACCAATTGCGTTTTGAACTCTAAATTCGTTAATTGTAGCAAATAGCTACAATTATGGTAATTTGACATTACATATAGGTAGGTATTTTATCAATGAATCTGATGTAGCAACTAAGAACTACTCAAACCCTGTGAATCGCGGTTAAAAAAATAACAATGAAAACAATTGTTATAAAAGGCGCGCGTCCCTCATGAGAACCAACGGGATAATCCTAACTTCCTAACTAATATTATAAATGCGAAAGTGAGTTTGTTTGTTAGGTACGCCTTCACGCCTCAACCGCTCAGCTGATCATCATGGAATTTGGCCTATGGTATGGAAGAGGACATGGCAACATTTTTTTTTGGAACGCGGGTGAAACGGCGGTGACAGCTAGTTTTAAATAAATGAAAACTTTTTTAACGTTAGTTTGACTTAACTTAAAGTGAACTTAAACACCTTTTACAATCCCTACTATCAGTAGATTATTGACTTTATGCGAAAAACCTTAAGTCCACTTTGGCCTGGCTGCGTCGTTTTACATTGTGATTTATTTCACTAAACCAACGTGTATTATTATACATTCAAATATTTTATACGACAGAGATGAACAAAGTATATGTGAAAGACAAGAAGGTTTGTGTGTAAAATTGAGTGTTGAGTTGGAAAATGGATGTAAATAAATCATGATGCCTTTTTAATTGATAGTCATTAGCCAATGAAGCCAATACCTACATATAATTTATTGAATTGTCAGGGTGTAACAACTAGAACACCACGGTTCCATGCTATTTACCAGGTTAATTATTTTTCTCAGTGCCAAGTCAACACAGTGTTTTCTACATACATGAACAACGCTTGTGTGTCGCGTCGAGGCAGAAGTGGCATAGGCTGAAAGGACATTACATCTGTGCGTTAAATTCTGTGAATGTGAAAAAAAAATGTTTACAATGTCGCCGCATTTGGCGATCAACGCGGTCCAAGTGATGCATATTGTTGGCATGCAACATTTTGTTAGTGGATTTTATATTGTTAATCGAAAATAAATCCTAAGTTCCAAGACAAGGGTTTAAATTAAATTGAAAGAGGGATAAGATTGGGTAACCAGCCTCTGTTGCCAAAATAGGTGTATCCCGACAGCTGCACTTGAGAACCTAATCCTGAACTTTTATAACAATGTTTAACCACAAACTCACCAAGGTAGGTCATGATAACCGAAGGTGGTGAGCACACACAGACTATAAGGGAAATGGCATTAGACTGAAGATATCGGTAACTGATGCATTTCAAACTTGAGGGTGGTAGCGGTAGCTAGATGTATAAGTCGAGGTACCCTACCATTTTGGTTTCTTTAAGACGTTTTCCTTTAACTAAATCCCATACAATACAACTCGTGTTACTAACCAGCGGGAGAACTTCTAATGAAATAGAACGAGGAAGAAAATTTAATAATGTCTTCCTCTTTCTACAATTCTATTATATTTATGGTACACGTGAATATCAAACGAGTTAAGTCCATGGACTCGTCGGGTGATCCCCTTGAGGTGTAAATGTTATAAAACTACAGATAATGAGATTTCAATGAAGACCAGTTTAATGAAGTTCATTAAAGTTGACTTACGCGGTAGCCTTGCTATGATAGGCGGCAGTTTTATATTTGTAGGTTAATTTAAAACTGTTGGTCTCAATGTAAATAAGATTTTGTTAAAAAAATATTTTTCGATACAATCTTTTTTTTGTGACTGTACTTTTTGTTGACTGTACTTGCATTGTCAATATATCAAGTCAATCCGACCACTGGAAGTGGGTGAAATTCGACTTGCAAGATTCCACCCGAACATTGTTACATACATACATTGCAAGTTAAATAAAAGCTTGTAAAATGAAAAGTACAAGTCAGTGATTTGAGCATCGTCCACAGATAACGCAGGAGTTCCGCGACATGCCGGCAAGCTTCGGTCCCGACTTGCCAACAGAAGGCCTCCGAGGGTTCCTCGTGGAAGGGAACCCGCCCGACGGCTGCAGCGCTCTGGACAAGGCGCCGGCTGTCGACAACTTCACTGGCAAGTGGGTCGTCATAGTTGCCAGGTGATTATGCACTTTATTCTGCTGCTGATATTTGTGATATTGGAAAGTACAGACGGTATGGTGGTTGTGATTGGACAGACTTTGTGTAGAGTCGAAAAGTAATGGAAAAGAAGTTGCGAGTGGCAGTCAGTCGGATTAATGATGATTAAAGTAGCAGGGCATAATGAAATAATTTATTGGCTAAAACAGCACCAAATTCACTCCAGCAAGAAAATAAGAGTTCTGTATTTGTATTTGGTTGATTTGACCAACATAGCGCGCCAAGAAAATACACCCTCTTAGGCTACGTTCCCACGGGATTTAAAAAAAGCGTTGAGCTCGACGCTTTTCACTAGCACGTATGAATACTTCCGACGCACAATGGGGCGGGATGTATGGGACACATTCGCGAAAAAAAGATTATTAGTTAGTCTATATATCAATACAAAGTTAGTATAATCTTATTTGCGGTTTAATTTTTAAAAATGATTATCAAATGCCCTCTAATAAAATAATAATAAATTGTATTTTCAAATAACTTTCATTTTAAAATTCATTTTCGCGCATGTGTCCCATACATCCTCTTCCAGTGTGACGTAAAAAAGCGTAAGTGTGCCACGTATGGAAGAAGTCATAAGTTCTATTAAAAATAACGCGCGTAAAAAGCTTTCGTGCGAACGTAGGCTAAGTATAAAAGATAGATTTACTACGCCTTGATACGTGTAACAAAGTATCAATTGTATAAATAAATCCTGATTAAAAAAACCACTCTTTACCCTCCACATACGAGACGCATCCTTTAATACATTGGCTCGCAGTAAAAAAAATAACAATAACATCAAATGTTATAATAGGACGAGCGTCACTCGCGAAAACCATCGGGTAAAGAGCACTTCACATCTCCACACAACAGCGATATCGATCAAATACATAGATTATATATAAACAATAAAGAGTGTTGTTGTTGGTGTCGTCAGGTACAACTGCAGCTTCGAGGTGAAGATTCGGAACGCGCAGCTCGCCGGCTACGACTGCGCCATCGTGCACAATGTCAACTCCAGCGACCTAGGTACCTACACACACATAATAATTGATATATTCATCATAGCTTGATATCTCTACCCGTTCCTGATAATGAGTCTTGACAGACAGACGGATGGACGGATAAATAAGTGGTATATAAAGGTATTCAAAAAAGTATTTAGCTTATCCTAACTTATATCCTAATAACTATCCTAACTTAATATTATAAATGCGGAAGTGTGTTTGTTTGTCACTCGTTCACGCCTTAACTACTCAACGGATCATCATGAAATTTAGCATGCAGATAGCCTATGGTATGGAAAAGGACATGCACTTTTTATTCCGGGAACGCGCGTGAAACCGCGGGGGCCAGCTAGTAAATCAAAAAATACAGAACAAGTCCTCCTCCTTCAATTAAATCGGAAAAGTGCTCATTGTAATCTCATCTCGTTAAATTATACTAAGATATTATAAGTAAACAAGTTCAATAATATTGTTATCTGCAGGGTTGTCACTTTTGTGTTTTTTTTTTCATTTGTACTTACTACGAGAACTTTAAGTCGGCGTCGTTTTACATGTCTAAAGTCATTCAAAATTTGTTTTGTGGCGATTAGCAGTATGTAATTTTAAATATGCAACATAATTTACCTCCTATTTTGTCCAACGTTCTTCTTAAAATCAAACTTATTTATTGCAAAATATTGAATAAGCATCAAACAAAAATAAAATCCATTTCTTTGAATTTTTAATACAAATAGAACTTGACCTTATAACATACACTTTTACAGCAAATATGTACAAAATACAATCTGTATATAGAAAATTTCCTCGAGTCTGCGCTGCTTTCGATTACGGCAAGGTTCCCAAAAGGCTGGCAGCGTTTCCTCTTTGGATAGCCAAGCTGACGCGTTGGCGGAAAAAGCTCCCCGCCCGCTGGTCTCCGGAGGTCTCAATCAATTTTGATGATAAAGTGCCACCAAAACGGCGAGCTTCGGACCCTCACGGTCCCAAGGTCTCGACCGCAAAAGGCATTAAAATATAATTGGGTCCAATCGATGCGTATTTTTTGAATTTTGAATTTTGCTTATTGACCTTATTGTATCTGAATTAATGAAATTCCAAAACCGAAATAGATTGAGTTTATTTTAGGTAGAATAATATTTACAATACATCATTTATAAGCATTTTAATGAGCTTTTAAAACTTTAAAATACTCATTCGCAAACAGTAAAACCCTCGCAATTAAAAACAATAACAATGCACTAATTGTATTAATAAATAAAAACGATATTTTTAAACCTGGCAACCCTTATGCCTATATAGGTTTATCATACCTACCAGTACAATAGCACTGTATACAGATAAGCTTGTTTTTATATAGTTGTCGCGCGGTGGGCGGGTTCACGAGGCAACCCTACGTATCCCAATGTATGGAAGTGAGCTGATGATATTAATGTGTAAGACAGTGACATGTTTAGTTTACCTGTGTCGATTTATTCACCATCATGGTTGTGCGTGTAAGTAATATAATTATTATGTTATTAGTGCAGTTTGTAACAAGTATTAAATCTCACAATTATGATACTTAATATTATAAATGCGAATGTCTGTTTGTTACATTTTGACGCTGCAATGACATTGAAATTCGTGATACAACGTTGCTATTTTTTTCAATTAATTGTGTGTAACTTAGATATAATATTCCTTTATGGTGGGCAAATAAAATTATTTCTTTCTTTCTTTGATATTATTTTGCATACACGTAGGCTATGGCATAGGCACTACACTTTGAATTTTGTATAAGTACAGGTAATTTGAAGATTTTTATTATTTTTCCTCATTTGTGCGCCATTCATTGCTCCTTTATAGTCCTACGTGCCTACTATTAATAAAAAAACAATTTTAATAACATCTACAATAATATATAGATTATAAATAGACAAATACCTATTATTAAAATTGAACAAGCGGCCCGTCTCTACCTCATTTTGCCGCTTTGATGCCCTTGCCTGTCAATAGGTTGCCGACTGGTGACATAGAGAAACACAGACCACTTTCTGTTTATGAATGTGGTGAATTCCAGAGATTAGACCGTTTAAACAAACAAAAAATAATGTACTTCCGTTTTATAATGATTATTATTACTATAGATGTGAAATGTTGAATGTTTCTGTTTTGGCACACAGATAATAATAAAATATACGTATTCTGGTTTTACACATAATACCCGGAAAAGCATTGCACGCCCCAGGGGCCTAGGGTTAAAACCGCGAGGCGCAAGTATCCTAATCCTAACTAATATTATAAATGCGAAAGTTTCTTTTTTTTTTTTCTGCGACTAAGTCGGTAAACAAGCATACGGCCCGCCTGATGGTAAGCGGTTACCGTAGCCATATGGACCTTTCCCCCCTCCCCAATGAGCTCTGGCGACCTTACTCACGCGCAGGAACACAACTTTACACAACATAAAGTTATTTGGCTGCGGTATTCTGTAAGGTGGAGGTACTTTCCCAGTCGAGCTGCTCTTTGAGCGAATAAACGCTATGCTCTACCTCTAAAAAGTGTGTTTGTTTGTTTTTTACGCCTCAAATACTCAACGGATCATCATGAAATTTGGCATGCTGATAGCATATGGTATGGCGAAGGATATGGGCTACTTTTTATCCCGGGAACGAGGGTGAAACCGCGGGGGACAGCTAGTAACAAATATAGCAGATTATAGATAGATTTTGTAGCAGGTTTTTCGAAAAAGACACAAGACAGATCACACGTCATACACTTTCTATACGTTCAAAGGCGTCATAGGTTACAGTGAACGTGGAACGCAGAACTCTGGAACTCTCTCTGTGAGATCGGCGCCTCGATTTTGATAAAATGACGATTGGTTTATTCCCAACCTCACCGAGATGTACGTCATAAAGGGACTTTCTTGAAGAACCCTGTGCGTCCCTGGTGTGTGTCCCTTGGGAAAACCACGGCGGGGATACTGCAAAAGCTTAATAGGAAGAAGCCATTACAATATGCGTATTCTTTGTTACAGAGAATATGTCTGCAAAGGACGCAGATGACATAATAATACCATCGGTGTTTGTGAGTGACGTCGCCGGTATAGCTTTATCTGAACAATATATATTTAGTAGCGGGTAAGTCAAAACATTTTTATACTATACTAGCTGCCCGGCGCGACTTCGTTCGCGTGGTGCTACCCTACCCTATGGTGCTACCCTACCCTATGGTGCTACCCTACCCTACCCTACCCTAGCCTACCCTAGCCTACCCTACCCTACCCTACCCTACCATACCCTACCCTACCCTACTTTTAAACCTTCCCTGGACTTCCACAACTATTTCTAAACCAAAATTAGCCAAATCGGTCCAGTCGTTCTCGAGTTTTAGCGAGACTAACGAACAGCAATTCATTTTTATGTATATAGATTTAGCCGTTATTGGTTAAAATTAAGTCTCTTATATCTTTACTAATAATGAAGCAAAGACCTCGAAGCTTTGCATAGCAGACCCTCCTATATGGAAGTAGCTATCACACGTAAAATTAGCTTACGAAATGATATTTTTAATACAGTTGCTCAAAAAGTGGCGTATTGCAGGGACGTATAGCGTTCGGGATGTGGGCTATTACATACTCAAGTTTTTTCTTTACCTTTTCCGAACTCGTGCGTTCTCTTTCCCAACTGTCAAAATAATGTCTATTAAAAAGAGAAAACCAACCACGAAGTTTTTACTAAAAAAAAAACATATAAAACAAAATATATATTATTATTATTTTTCATTTTTCAATTATAACTTTTATAAGAAATAAATGATTGGTTAGTTGAGTTTATTGTGTTTTTATTAAATTGCTTCATTTTTTCGCAACTGTATTAAAAATAGTTGTTCAGTACACGTGCGGAACCGTCATTGCAACTTGTTCCGACTGTCAACCCTCACTAAGAAAAGACAATAAGAAAAGAACAAAGACACGAAAATTATGTCCACACCAAATCAAAAGTGGTTTATGAACAGTAATGAAGGAGCATTAGGATCAGGAGGACTAATAAATACAATATGTGTGCAGTTATTACATAATGGTGAATGGAGACATGCCGTTCAACATCAACACGCACCTGTTGTTGCCGTTCGCCATCGTAGTGGTGCTGTGCCTTGTCATCATACTTATATTTATGGTGAGTACACCATAAGTAAACAAATAATTAAAAAGGTCATGATAGCCCAGTGGCAGGAGAGTGACGTCGGATAAGGTCGCGCTTTCGAATTCTACTATGACCTTAGGAAGGAACCATAACTCGGTTGTAGGGTACTTTGAAGTACCCTCTGTTGAAAATCTGTCGTAATAAACCGGTGTTCCGACAGCTGCACTTGAGATCCAGTTCACTACTCGCAGACAGGGTATATCCATATAATTATTTTCATAAAAAGATAATAGACCCTCATAGAGCGGGGACACGGACTTTTTGGTGGGAACTTGCAGAGTGACGTTGCGTTTTCATTTTTATTTTCATAAATTCGTGTATTTTGAGTTTTATTGCATATTATCGGCGGTATTTTATCCAATAAATATCAATCCATGTGCACCAGAGAAGTGAATTGAAATGAATATGTATCGTGACTTTTCAAGTTTGCTCAAAAAGTCCGTGAAGAGTTTTAGTACAATGACTTCCATTGTAGTAAAACATGATTTTATGGACGGTGACTGACTGAGGAATATGTGAAAATGAGTTATTGTGACTGGAAATTATAATATAACTCGATACTGGCAGAAATGAGTCCTAATTTGGATTTGGTTGCCTAACTTAAAATTAAGAAGAGCGGTGACACGTCGTTTATGATTTTCATTCAATAAACTTGTGGCATGAATATTTTAGTAATTTATTTTCAAATTGGAGGCTTAGTACAGTAGTACCCAACTAATATTGCTTACCGATGTACCTGCGCAGAAGATACATTTTCAAAGCGCGGGAAATGCTATTGGTCGGCAACTGCCGCCATGTGTGCGGAGGGGCGTGACTTGCGAGTGAGACGGAACTAACAGCTGCAGTGTATTATGAACCTTATAGCAGTGATCTAAGGTTGATTGTAAGTTTTAAGCATTATGTCGTAAATTTTCGGGCCATACTTTTCTGTATGTTCTTTTCTGTGTGAACGAAGATTCATGACGCGCCATATCTTCTTCTTCTTCTTCTTATTTTTAATTTTGGCAACCAAGCCCAAATTAGGGCTCATTTCTGCCAGTGTCGAGTTATATTATAGTTTCCAGTCACAATAAATCACTTCACATTATAGTCCTCAGTCAGTCACCGTCCATAAAAGTCATGTTTTACTACAATGGTGGTCATTGTACTAAAACTACGCGCCATATCGGTTGGGTACTACTGTAATAGGGACCCTTTTACAGAACCCTAAAAGTGTCATAGGTTCCGAAGTGTAACAATAACCATTGACGTTGTAGATAGTGAAGTGTATAAAGGACAGACGGCGCGCGCGGCGGCACCGGCTGCCCAACCGCTCGCTCAAGAAGATCCCCACCTGCAAGTTCTGTAAGGGCGACCCCTACGAGACCTGCGCCATCTGTCTCGACGACTACCAGGAGGGCGAGCGGCTCCGGGTGCTGCCTTGTGCTCATGGTAAGTGACTATGCTAGGCATGTACAGTCGAGGACATAAATATGTATACAATTAGTAAAATTCAACAACGGTTTCCTCTTAAACTACTGACTGAAATTATGAGATATTATAAAGGCAGAATCTTCTAACATATACTATTATGATTTGTGTCATAGCTTAACACTTAAATGTTAAACATGCGAGAAAATCGCATTTGAATTTCAAAAAGTGTATACATATTTATGTCCTCGACTGTACAGGTGACCACGTAAAGTACTCATGTATACGATAAACATTTACTATGGGAACAACTTCGAAATCGCAAAAAAAAATACAGCTTTTCATACATTTTTGCCGAGGAGACGTACCTTTTGTATGTATGTATCTGTTGTGATTTCGAAGTTTGTCCAATAGTAAAAGTTGATCGTATACATGAGTACTTTACGTGGTTTCATTTAATGCCGTATTGTCGTATCCACCCCGTATAGGATTTATCGCCGCCATTTGTATGAAAAATCAAAATGGTGGCCGAGAAGTATTATGCCAAAATCTTCAAACCTTTTGTTATCCAATATTAATAATAGAATCATTATTCTCTCTTCACAAATTATATGTAAACACAATTGAAAACTGTTTTACAAAAAAAAACGTAAATCGACTTCAAAGTACACTAAGAAGTAACCAAACGGGAAGTGTACCCTTCCAAACAAAAAAGAATTTTCTTTTTGGTTAATAAAAAAAATACAACCGAATTCTTCTGAAGTCGGTTAGAAAACAATAATGAGTATTTTAGTATGGCAAAAGATACAATTTGTGAGAGATTGGTGTCTGTACTAGGAAAACCTGTACCACAGATGATCAGGCTCCCACTCCGCGTGTAATGTAGTTATGGCTACAAAAAATCTGTTGACGAGTCAACTTACCTAACTTGACAATTCTGACGTCAGAATTGTCAAGTCCGTTTGCACATACGTGAAAGAGGAGTATACACCTAATAGTCATACCTTTACTATTTATGTAAGGTATATAAATTGTTTGTTTGTTTGTTTGTTTGTGTGTAGCGTACCACGCGGTGTGTATAGACCCGTGGCTGACGCAGAACAAGCGCGTGTGTCCGGTGTGCAAGCGGCGCGTGTTCGCGGCCGGCGAGCGTCGAACCCGCACCAGCACCACCCGCGACCACTCCGACTCGGACGACGACACCGAGCCGCTGCTCGCCGACACCTACATAGCCGATGGATCTGGACCACAGGTATATGTGTTCTCAGCGTAAGTGCGTTTTCACACGAGACGATAACGACACCGTAACCACACAGTAAAAAAACTGTGACGATTTAGCCGACCATACATTTCTATGTACCGTTTTCACACGCAACGATAACGACACAGCACTGCACGACACAGGAACGATAATTCGGCTATGTCGTTGGTTCGGCTAGATCGTGACGATTTTTTTACTGTGCGATTTAGCGGACCTTCGAAATGTATTGAAAAACGTCAGGACTTTCACACGGCGAACAGCACGATAACGATAACGACACTTCTTGTCACCTCGCTGTAACTGTCGTTACGGTGCGGTTATCGTTCCTCGTGTGAAAACGAACGACGACATGACCGTTTGCCAATTATCGTCGGTCGTTTATCGTCGCGACAAAAATGTGTCGTTATCGTCTCGTGTGAAAACGCACTAAAGGTCATCGCACACTATGTCAGCACCGCTCCGTCACAGCAACGGCCACCACTAGCTGCCAGCGCGCCGTTTGATTGTAGATAGATGTTATAAGTAATGACATGGTATTGTACATGTGTATTGTCAGAATGGCGGTACATTCGACGAGCAGCACGAGAACCCGTTCCGGCGCGCGGCGCGCTTCATGTCGCGCCTGCGCGCGCGCCGACACTCGCAGCAAACGGATACCAACACTGAATCTGAGCATCAGCAAGATGATAAGTAAGCATTTATTACACCTTTTAGTGTACCCAAAGTGTGCCGACGGACCTCTATTACTAAGCCTCCGCGGTGCGTCAGTCTCTCTGTCACACGGCTGTGTCTCATGAACCGTAATAGGTAGGCGGTTGAAATTTTCACAGGATGTGTATTTCTTTTGCCGCTATAACAATTAATATAACTGAATTATAAATGAAAGGGCCCTTTCATTTTATTTACATACAAGTTTTTTTTTAACAGAACCCTTTATATGGCCAGTTTTTTACAGGTTATATTTGTATGGCTGTGAAATTGAAACGTTTCTAAGAAAAAAATTGCTTGTATAGTCAAAATCATTAATTTAAAAATCCTTTTGGTTCACGCGAGGGATGCGCGTCCTATTATAACAATTGTTATATTTTAACCGCAAGCCAATGAGTGAATAGTCGACTGTAATACCGGTTTGGAAGGTTGCATTTGCTGAGAAGAAAGCCGTTGGTCCCGGTTATCACTTAAATGTGATAGTCGTTAAGCTAGTCGGAGGCCTACTTAGGCGGCTTGAAAACTCCAAGAGTAGGTTGACCACTAGCCTACCCTGATTTCTGTGCAGAAGGCTGATGATGTTGAACCTCTAAGAGAAATTATTTTTCATGGCAGCGGTAACTCTGACACGGCCCCCCTGCTGGCGGCCCCTCCCCCTCCCCCTCCCGCTCCAGCGGCACCGGCACCAGCAGCACCTGCAGCAGCAGTGTCAGAGCGGCGCGTGCGCAGGTCGCGGCGAGCCCGCGCGCGCTCCGCCGGTGATGGTGCACCTGGAACTGCACCTGCACCTGGCGCTGGTGGTGCTGGTGTCGCCACCAGACCGCTACTGCACTCCGATACGCACTCCATTAACAATGATACACGGGGGGAGATCGGTACGTATATACATATATGACATATTACTTTTTTACCTCTTAAGGCCTAAGAGTACTAGCGCAGCGTCGTAGCCTTGTGCTGCGACATTATGCTGAGTGGGAGACCGTTTCAGCTCCATTGATTAAGACATAGGTTAAACGGTTGATGTATATTTTTTTTTGTTCTCTTATGTTATGTGTTAAATTCGTCGTCACGTCGACGTCGCACTGCATGCGCATCATGAAAAGTGTGTCCGTCTCTCTCGCACGCGCTCTAGCTTATGAGTATGAAGGAGACACTAGCCCCCTTATTAATAAATAAGTTTTAAGTCAAATATAGTAATAACTAGGTTTTAATTATATCGATCACTTTTTGATGTCATATAAACAAAAAGGGCTGAGGCTATCTTAATACTTGGGTGTTACAAGACTGACTTACACCTTATTTATTAATAAGGGGGTTATTGTTTTGCTATTGCTACTGCCCATAAACATGAAATTGCATGTATGAGTACTGTGAACATGCCAGCTTACGGTAACCGACTTGTAATTTTACCACATTTTTTTAAAGACATTCAAAATCACATGGTTCATTAGATTTGGTACCAGAAATTGTTCCAATAATTTTACAACCCGTAAGATGGCCCAAATAGTTCCTATAAACAAAATCTAATTATATTAAATTTTTACTTCTTTTTGACCAACTGCTAAGTGCTTGGCGAGAGATTTTCAACTTGATAGCCAGCCAGGTGGGTACTACAAAGAACCCTACCACCGTGCAATGGTTTCTTCACGATGTTTTCTTTCACCGAAAGCTCGAGCTCATAGTTGGATTCGTACCCGGGACCTTCGTCTTGGCCTCCGATGTCACTACCACTAAGCTATCATCGCCTAATATATTTTGAAGGTGTGGCAGCCCTGCCCGCGCCTCAGGCCTCGTCCACGCCACACCACATCGACTTATGAACGTGTGGACTCGCACCATCGCGCCAAACACAATCTTAACTTTATTTATATAGTCCGGACCTAAAATTATCTAATTTGTATGAATAACAGTTGAAATCTGTTCTTACAGTATGAAAACACTCTGAGGTCCCACCGATGTTTTGGTTATCGAGTGTGTTAATAAAACTAATTCAGAGCCACTTCTTTACTGAGTCGATGGCACCTTAGATTGTTGGCGAATTGTATTTTTATCAGAATTAGTGTAGGACAAGTTTGATGGAGAAAATATAATTGTTAAAAAGACGCCTTGCGCTATATTTAGTTTGTAAGCGGGATTTTGTTAAAAGGACTATACCGCCAGGCCGTCCGTTTGGTATAATTATTATTGTTGCTATTTCGGTCAGTCACAAGAGGAGAGCGGGTGACGAATAGTTTTTTTGTTTGTTTTGTAATCCATGTTTATACACGGTGACTTTTTAATCTTTTTAACGCTAGAACAAACGTTGTTCAGATCTTGGTCTACTAACATTCTATAACATCAATTAAAAAAAAACGTCATTGGTTTTTGAAAAAAAAACACAAAACAGAAAATTTTCAAAAAGTCAGGTAGCCGCGGATATCCACACGTGCTACAAAACTGGCGTGCCGCCATCCGCCGTCTGGGTTGTAAGGAGTAACGATAATCCCGACTTTTTTAACTTTTTTTGTGTTTTTTCTAAAACCAATGACGTAATTTTTTTCATTTAATGTTATAGAATGTTAGTAGACCATGGTCTGAACAACTTTTGTTCTTGCGTTAAAACGACTTAAAAGTCACCGTGTATAAAACTAACTTGTCAGGTAATGAAGATAAAATTATAAATATAAAAAATCTTCTAATTTTCCCATACCATAGAAAAAATCAACAGAAATATTATATTTATCTAAGAAGCTACGTAGCTTGAAGGTTACGATCAAAAATTGCGAGTGTATAAGACGTTGTAATTTTGAAACTTTTTAGCTTGAAAGTCAGGTTAGATAGTTACTGGTGCTGACTGTTGTTTACAACTAAACTAATTTAGTCTCACTACGTCTCTTTCTAACATAGAACAAAAGAAAAGGATGTAAGAAATTTTGTCCTGTCAAATTAGTCCAATGCTTGTTTTCAATAGTCGCCATCTATCGCGGTTATGTCTAAATAACTAACTAATTTAACAGCATTGAATATGTTCTATCTTTTTTCAATTATGTTTGTAAGAAAGAGATGTGATGTGACTAAAATTAGTTTATCAACAGAATCGGCACCACTGTCGATCGTTGATATATGGTTGATATCAAAAATAGGAATATACTTCATTCTCTATGGAGCTGGCTTGCGGTAATGTCCTCTTAAGGCCTTCGTAGACGATCCTTTATTACCTATTTGGAGGTTTTAACTGTTTAAAGTAACGACTCGTTTCACTAGCAGTCGCTAAGGATCGCATCGTCTACTATAAGGTCTTTATTTTGACTGGGGTCTGTATTATAAAACGAGAAACAAAACCAGAGGCTAGTCCCAAGAATAGATTGTTAAAAAATGAACCCTTCGTCATGGGTACAGGATTCAAACTAGATTGTTACAATATCGACTCAAGACTTAAACCATGGGCACATGCTTATAACAGCGTATTTATCATTATTTTGTCGTCCAAATATTTATTATAATAAATTCATTGCGGTGTCTGCTTATATTGTCGTTTTTTGAGGATTAGAACAAAATTTGAGTGCAATAATTGTTATTGATGTGATTAATGGTAAACATTATACTTTATAATAAATGGCGTTTTTTTAAGTGTCGTCCAATGGCGATTCTATTTGTTCTATTTTTACCGCTGTCGGCTATTATCGACATAAACGGCTGAGGAATTGCAAAATGAATCTTGTCTCGAGTAAAATTAAGACTAATTTGTTATTACACCATTATTTTTTCATCTGAATTATTGTTACGACATTACCTTATAAAATCGTTCATAGAAAATCGCTCTTGGGTTACAATTCCATACATTAGAATTAAGACCTTATTTTCATTGATACAAAGTCCAATTACGTAGCTTTTGATTTGATGTAAATGTATTTATTCTGTGAGGGGTTGTGAGTTAGGCAGGAAATAAAAATATGTAATAAAATCATTAATATAACTAGTACTATAAAATTATCTTGTATCATAAGTATTTTAGATATAATCTAACTAAATGTACAGTCGAGGACATAAATATGTATACACTATGTAAGATATTATGCTGGCAGAACCATTTAATATGTATATATTATGGTTTGTGTAATATTTCAACATTCGAATCTATACAGTGCTAGAAACTTGCTTTTGAATGTCACAGTGTATACATATTTATGTCCTCGACTGTACGTAAGAGTTAAATTTTAGTTGGTTTCTTTAATAATGTGCTGGGTGACGATATTGGCTACAATTAGGTGCTATTCTGAATTGAATTTAAAAACCTAAGGCAGAGGGTGTTATTTTGTATAATTTCTTCTTCTCTTGGATCGTATGGAGTTAAATCGGAACTATCATTTTTAATACTAAATAAGCAACAAATATTCAAAGTTAAAGAGAACGTTTTTAAAATTTGTCATGATCATTTCAATTCAGAATATCTCCTATATTATAAAGAAAATATAAATCGTGTATATAAAATAACACTAGATAAAGCGTGGCAACTTCTAATATATTCTTAAATGCCATATTATTTACTTTCTATGCTTACACTAACACACTTAGTTATCGAGATTGTTTTATCAGACTGAAAGTAGCTAAAAACTTCTTCAAACGCAGGGCTTTCATCGTACCATAGACTAACATAGAACCCTTTATTATGTCATCACAGATACCGATCTGTGACGAATATTTTGTATTCAACAAATATACTAGAAATAAAACACTAGTGTACTTACTGAAGCTATTTTTGAATGCATAAAATCTTAATGTCTGTTAAAAAATATTGGGGAACAGTGACATAGATTTTTCATTTACATGTTTTTTTCTGATACCAGTTTTGTAGTAACAATTAGAATCATACCAGTATCAAATAAATTGGGTGATGAGTACGCAATTTGCCCTAGCACTTCCTCGAAAGACAAAATTAAATTTTAGTCCTGTGATAATAAGGTTTAGAATTCTAACACATTTTTATAATGGTGTAGCTAACGTGACCATTTTGATTTTATAACACTGAATTGAGTTTATTATTGAAGAATTAAGCTTTATTTTACCTAATGTGATATATTTTTGTGTATTTTCTTACCGAGTCAAAACCTCGTTTTAATTTTGAAATGAACCTTAATGTGTTTGTATTAGGTGCATGATTCAAACGCAGTTTTTGACGCGGGAACGGTGATCCTAACCGGTCGCACGTTTTTTAGGTTAAAGCCAAAGAAATAAAAACGTTTTGACACGGAAACATTCTTTTATTTTTTATCTTACTTGAAAAGTCAGCTTTTCAATCGCTCGATAATCTCAATCAAGATGATATATTGGCTACTTGACAGTTATAATGAAAAAATATGAAATATGTTACATATGATAGCTAATAGGTTAACAATAATTACACAATATGTTTTTTGCATAATAATAATTTTTTAATATTTTATTTTAGGAAATAAAAAGTGAGTTTTTTTATCTGTGGATTCGGTTTCGGTTCTTGTAGAACCGAAACGCGGGCGGCCGGGATTGAGCATCTATGGTTTGTTTGTGAGTATTGTGACGTCAAATTTAACTAGAGGTGTGAAACTCATCAAAAATACGCGAGCTGCATAACAGCTCACGGCTCAGGTGTATGAGCCGGTTCAATGACTCAGCTCGCAGATCAGCTCAATTTGTACCTATAGTCCACGATGTAACGCGTACCGCGCGTCGAATCGAGCCGATACGCAGTGAGCGTTACCTCTAGTTTTGTTTATAGAGCAGTGACGTCACACCTGACAAATGTCACGTGACCGGGTGTTTTTGCGCGAATTTCAAATGAAATGTTAAAAAAATTTTTTTTCCTTGTAAATAAATTTTTTTTGATAAAAAGATAATTGTAAGAGGTATAAAATACACGTATGTACATTTTAAAATATGTTTCCGAAAACTGTGAAGTAGCCAATTGTAGGTACAGTCAAGTAGATACTTTATTCGTAGTGCGAGACCTCTATAGTCCCACAAAATATCTGTAAATAATCTGGCCCGGTGAGAGAGTCGCTGTTATCGCATTTAGTGGAGCAAACAAACAATGAACGTAGCAGTGGCGTGCATTCCATATAGGCAAATAAGCAATGCCTACCTCATAAGATTCAATTCAATAATATTTTGATTCAATTAAACTACATAATCACTTTAAATAAAAATTCTAACCTAACATTCAATACGAAATTTCAAACTTTGCCGCGCAGGCACTCGCGAGTTCGCCTCTCAAATTCACGGCTATTCACGCACACTAAAACGATTTCGGCATATTCATACACACACACACACTTCTTTAAGATAATACGACGAAAACATAAATCACGCTTTTGCTATGCGTAGCATACTGACATTTGACATTCGCGATTTATGGACCAAAAGTAACCTTACCTACTCTGTTGTAAGTAAAGTAACCCATCCAAATTAAAAAGACTACAGTTTACCAACATTAGAGCAACTCAAATATAACTTCGCAATTTATTTGTGTTGGTTTGTTTATGGTTTGGCTGGCAGTGGCCCTGATTCTGTTGTTTACAACTAAACTAATTTTAATCTCACTATGTCTTTTTCTAACAAAGAACATAAGAAAAGGATGTAAGAAATTTAGTCCTGTCAAATTAGTCCAATGCTTGTTTTCGATATAAATTTAGTCGCCATCTATCGCGGTTACGCCTAAATACACGCAAAATAAGACGGCAAAGATTAATTTGACAGCTTTAAATATGTTCTATCCTTTTTCAATAATGTTCGTAAGAAAGAGATGAGATGTGACTAAAATTAGTTTAGTGCGATTTACGACAGAATCGGCACCATTGTTTGCAATGTTGTTGTTATTTACTTATTGTGATTTTGCGAAGTGTAGGTATCTGTGTGAAATGAACAAATTTTGTGGTGAAGATGCAAAATGTATTGATAAATTAGTCCTTTAGTCAGTTTTCGTTTGTTGAAAATAGTAGGTAACTTGCTGTAGACCAACTCCAAAACATTCATGGATTCAAAATAAAGGTAAAAATCTTAGACATTTTAACACAGAATATTATGTTTATTATACACCTGGCTAACTGGGTGCTGTTATTCGAATCTATTATTCTGTTATTACGTAGTTTGTTTGCTAATGAATCATACCAAATGTGTGTGGAATGATACGCTGACCTAAACAATTTTACGAATCTGGTTAAAAAACATGATCTATCTAAGAGGCATATTTAGGCGTGTATGGCCATGATTTATTCTGCCTACCTAGTCTGAAAACCAATGCACGCCACTGGAACGTAGTGTTTATATTCTCTTTGAAATGGCGACTGAAATGTTTTTTTTCATTGACATTATTTGTATTCAATAGTTAGGCAAACGGTCCACCTGATGGTAAGTGGTCACCTCCGCCTATGGACATTTACAGTGCAGTGTCGATGTGTCGCCGACCTTGAAGAGCTCAGAATCTATACATATAATAAAACTGTAGAAAAGTCGTGTCTGTACATTGAATATATTTACCAAAAACTGATTGGGGGTGATGTAGAATGACTAACACAATACATAAATACCATTTAAAAAAAAATTGTCTGTCTGTCTGTCTTTCTGTCTGTCTGTTTGTCTGTTTGAACAGGATAATCTTCGAATCCACTGAACGGATTTGCATGGGGTTTCCACAGGGTGATTGAGCGTTGCTTGGCGCTTCAACTAGGCTTTGTTTCATCAAAATCGGCTCACGGGAAAAAAAGATATCTCAATTTATTTATTTACAGGCCGTCTCACGGCTATGAGACACAGAGGGAGAGAACTACTAGATGGCGTTGTCTTTTTCCTGAATCGCACTATGGTTTCGTTCTCACAATTTTATGACAGGATCAATGATTCTGATATAAATTTTTTGGTTGATGAGAGCCATCAGCGCTCCCCCGTTTGATCTTTTAGTTTTGTTCACTACAAAAAAAGCTATAAATAAGTACAGCTGCATTGACGAACTTATGAAAAAGGCTTACCTAAGTAAGAATCGAACCTGCAAAACTTCACGATGTGTTCTCATTTAAAGTTCTTTGCCTACATATGGCATAGCTCTGGGTCGAGTAACTATTCCCACTGTTCCACCCTCGCGGGAACTCTCCCGTGATAAAAGGTATCCTATTTTTAACCGACTCAAAAAAGTCATGAAATTGCTTGACAGACTAAGTGGGAATTAGAAAACAAACAGAACACAAATATAAATAAAAAAGAGACCAGCAGGTCACAAAGAGAATATAGCTGATCTTATTTGCTGCCAGTTGGTAGTGTGCCCAAACTTTGCAGGCGGCGGGCGATGCCATTTTGTATGGTGATGCTAATCTTCTAGCTGGAGTATTCGTCAGCTCTTTGGCTATAGGAACCGTCAATCAGACGCCTCGATATGTCGCGAAAAATACAATGAGCTCATTGTATTTTTTTGTATTTGCATGAACATGGTACATAAAATGGATCTTAAAATTATACATAGCTCTGCATATTCTGCTATGAATTTAGCGTGCAAAAAAATATATATATATCTGTAAAGAAAATCCAAAGAATTTATAATACTTACAATTAAAACATTCCAATAATACTGCAATAATTGTCCTATTCAAAATAATAAATTAAATGTCACAATGTATTCATTCCAAATTCTTATCATTAATAAATTCATTCACACTATAATAATTCTTTGTCAACAATAAATCAAACATTCTACGCTTAAACAATGTCATTTGTAGTGTTTTTATAGTAAGTGGTAAATGATTGTAAATACTTATAGCCATACAATAAGCATTTCTTTTGAACAATGTTAGTCTTATCCGTGGAAGTCGTAGTTTATAACCGTGTCTTGTTCTACTTCCACTGTCATCGAAACGGATAAACAGATCAGGGTTCTTTTTAATGGACATGTCATGTCTCATGTCAGATGGACCTCCTATCATCGTTACGCTTCAAGCCACTCGATACACGAATAGCTGACACGAGAGCTCTGGCAAGAGCCCTATGAATGATGTCATTAAAGTCGGAGTGGAGCGGAATCCTGCCTGTGCTTTTTACGCACGATAGTATGTGGTGGCCAGCCTGATCGACAAAAGGGAGGTTTAGGGCATATAAATAGTTAAACTTACGACGAAGACAGGACAAATAAAAAACTTGCTGTTCCTCTGATGGCAAGCAGTTAACGTTGCCTATTAACGCTTGCAACACCAGGGGTATCACTCACGCTTTACCGAATCTCTCTCTACACCCTTCTTGAAAAAGTGTTGGAAGGTTGAGAGGAGTCGCTGTGCCGGCAGCGGTAGGTATTATTTGGTGCCTACTACATACTGGTCCCCTACACCCAGCTCTGGCGACCTTACTCACCGCAAGAACACAACTGCGATGTAAGGGGGAGGAACCTTCCTGCTCGGGCTGCTCCAAATTGATAACGAGAGAACCTGCTTGCAGCCAGAGTCCAATTTCTCTTTCAAGTGGTTACGTTTCGGGAAATCCTTTCTTAACGTGTAGCCTATACCTACTCTATGAGGCATCTACTTTGCCACTAATTTTTAGTATAGTGCTTGGGATATCGTTATTAGTGACTGGTATTTCGTTTTTATTTGGGTTCCCTAACTAAAAAGCTAAACTAAAAAGCTACTTAAAAGCTAATAAAGGAACCCTTATGGTGCCAGTTAGTCTGTTTGTTCGACTGTTACAGCGGTAGGTATATTTCAACAACCAGTAATGCTGTTGATTTAAAATTTGGAATAGTTTTAAATATTGCTTACCCAACCATATTGCAAATATATATTTTTTTAACCGACTTCAAAAAAAGGAGGAGTTTGTTACTGTTTTTTTGTCTGGTAGGGTACACTTCCCGTTTGGTCCCATTGTCATCAGATCAGGGTTTGATTACTTCTTATTGTACTTTGAAGTCGGTTTAAGTTTTTTTGTAAAAAAGTCCAATTATTTACTTTTACGGTTGCAAAGGTGAACAGAGTGGGCCCTGCAATTTCAAAGCAGGGCTACAAATTTAAGTGAGGTATCATGTGAAAGGGCTTTATTTGTACATTTTAAAACATGTTTCTATTGTTTTTTAGACTTTTTGACTGTTGATGAATAATTCCAATCTCAGAGGTTCGCAATGCGAAAAATCTGGAAAAAGTATAGGAAAAATAGAACAATGTTTCTAACTAGCACAGTTTTTTTCAATATCATCCAAATTCCTTCACAAACAAACTTAATTATGCGGTCCGGTTTTAAACAACAGTGATGGCCCAATCCAATATATATACGTCCAAGGAAGGTCAGAGCCCTCGGTGCGCGAGTGAGACTAAGTCTTGAGCTTGGCCGGCTTTATATAAAAGATTAAAATTACTAATTTAAAAAGCAAAGTCCTGGCTGATTGATGATTGATGGATGGGAGCACGTGGTCCTCCACCAGCTGTCGCCGCACCGCGCTCTCATCATCGCATTGGCCACCGAGTTCACAAGAACAATTAAGAATCTTTGCGTTTATTACGCGAAAAAATGTTATAGTCTACGCGAGCGAAGCCGCGGGCAAAAAGCTAGTATTGATATAAATGAAATATCCTGTGACATTCCTCAAACACGGTCATCTGATCCCAAACTAAGCAGAGCTTGTACTGTGGAAACCAGATAACTGATATAGGTACATACATATATTACTTTTTGTTTGTAAATACATACTTAATATACATAACTAGCTTCCCGGCGCGACTTCGAATATATATAGATTACACCCAGACTCAGGACATGCAGACATGTTGATACACACAAATGAATGTCCTGGCGCTCTACCGCGTAACTTTGGTGGTAATCGTAACGAACACCATTAATTATTTCATCCAATGACGCGGACGCGGTAAGACGCAACGATGCCCATTCGTGGGCCCTGATTGGATGAAATTCATTAATGGTGTTCGTTACGATTACCACCAGTTACGCGGTAGAGTCCCTGGGTGGGAATCGAACCTACGACCAGCAGCGTGATAGTTAGGGGCTTTAACCACCACGCGAACTGGCCAGTCAATATAGGTTATTGGTAGTCAGTATCAACAAAATACACAAAATTACAACCCAAATTATTTTTATTCATAATTATAATTACACCCATCTGAGTGACATCGTATCACTTATATACAAATTGCATGTATTTTATACGATAGTTTTAAATAATTCGAACATCATACATAAGCTCACTGACAATTATCACTTTAACTATCCAAAAATAACTATCTCGTAGCAATAAAGGTTTAATCATAGTTCATGCCATACCGCATTTACCTATATTTAATTTATAAGGTACACAATCGAGGAAAACATGTTTCATTGTTTTGTATTAAGCATAATTCAATAAACATAAAATTAGTTAAATCAAAAAATGTCGATCCATCGATTGTCTAGCGTGTGGAGGCGCCTTTATATTTCATGAGGATTTTACAGAAGCAAAATAGTTCTGTCTCAAATATTTTTTATCACAACAATCTATTTATTTATTATCTATTTGCAAAAACATTAAACTATGAATTTTAGACTGAAATGAAAGTTCAGTCATTCACAATAATTGTAATACCTCACTAGGTGATTGAAGATTGTTAGTGATTGAGTAAATGGCGAGCAAAGAGGAGTAACAGGTCGATTACCGAAAGTTGAATAAGCGCGCGGCGTGACCTCGCACTGCATTCGCATTATAGAAAGTCTTATGTCTCTCTCGCGCGCGGTCAAGCTTATGAGTATGAACGAAACAGCTATTGTTTTTCTTTTGTTACGGCTCATAAATATAGAGTGGTCTTTTTTTAAGTCGTCCGTTAGAATTGACTGACTGATTAGAAGCAATAATGTAATAAAACATTTAGATAACCGACCTGTAGTATATTAAAACTTGACCGTTATTTGAAACCTTATATATTGAGAGCGGCCTTCCTTGTTTTCTGCTCTATACTTCCTTCTTTGTCTACCCTAATATTGCCGTCTCGCTCGCACATCTCCCCACCATCCACCCAGGCAGAGCGCGAGCTTGAGCCACGCGCGCTATCTCGTCATTGGCGTCCTGTTTTCTGCAACGGACGGTTGTGCCTAGCCTAGCCTAGGCACTCGTAAGTTATTTGTATATTTTATATACCTTTGTACCTTCTTAATTTATCAAAATCATTATTTTATATGATTTTAACGGTTTTTACCGTTCGATATTTCAATTTAATTTTGATATTTTATGTTCATGTCTTTGAACAACTAATTCTTAAATTATTTAATCTACCCACTTTTTATTGATAATTTTGCTTCTATTAATTTTTTATCCTTGGTTTTTCCTAGGTTAGTTGCTGTTTTGTTCACAGTTGAACATTAATATTTAAATTACATCAAGTGCTAACTGTATAAATCACAACGTGCGAATAGTGATAACGGATATTGCCCTGAGCAAAAAAATCTAAAAGGCAGCGTAACAATGGGTCGAGTAGTACCTCTATAAGCTCCTCAAGTAAATCCAATGATATCTGATTCTCGGATCTAAAATAAAATTAATAATGACCGCAGGCAGTTAAAGTGTCGGAAAGGTTAGTTGTGCCGTGAAGTGCCGTCTAAATAACATGTGTAACAATTTATTATATAGTTAAATATTTATGAAATTTGCCGCGGTAACAACTTTTGTTCTAGCATGTGTTACTAGTTACTTAAATAAACCTCTGTTGAGGTTCCTGCAATGAAGCGGTGATTCTAATTTAATAAAAAAGAATTGAAAGTGTTATGTAGTGAATCAGAATTATTACAACTTATTTGTACTGAAATTATTCAAATGAGGAATTGTGATCCGCTAACCAGAAGATTTCGCCTGCCATTTATGCTAGCCTAGTTACAATGCTTAAAAAAGGTTAAACATTTTAGCCTCTAATAAAAAGCATCAAATGCTCCTGCTTAGCAAGCTTGTCTGAACTGATCCATACACCAACCCGCGCAGGGCCAGGTGACTCAAAACATACCCGCGCAGGGTATTTTCGTGGATGTTGTGCCCGTACGCACATTCCCCATTATTATTAGCCCCGCGCAGGGGCAGGTGACTCAAATCATACCCGCGCAGGGTATTATCTTAGATCTTGTGCCCGTACGCACATTACCCATTACTATTAACCCCGCGCAGGGGCAGGTGACTCAGAACGTACTCGCGCAGGGTATTTTCTTGGATGTTGGGCTGGTACGCACATTCCCCATTATTATTAACTCCACGCAGGGGCAGTGACTAAAAAATGAAAAATGTGCTGGGTATTTATTCTCTTGGATGTTGTGCCCTTACTCCGTATGCACATTCCCCATAATAATCAACCCTTTGCAGGGGTAGGTGAGTTGAAATATACCCTCGCGTGTATTCTTTTGGATGTTGTGCCCGTACACCAATAATAGTTAACCCCTTGAAGGGGCAGATGAGTTGAAATGTAGCCTCGTGAGGTATTTTCCTGTATGTTATGCCTGTACAAACATTCCCCATATTAATCAACCGCTTGCAGGGGCAGAAATATACACTCGCTGGGTATTCTTTTGGATTTTCTGCCCGTACGCACATTTTCCATCATAATTCACCTCTTACAGGGGTAGATGACTTGAAATGGACCCTTCAAGTGAATGTGGTTTCAAATACCATCACAATGGACCCTCGCAGGGTCATTTGAATGTCGCGCCTCACGCATATAAATCTTGGCGTGACCTTAGAATACACTCTCGCAGGGTACTATGTTTGAATGGTATGTCTCTACGCACAGTAATGATGAAAGGATTAAAAAGGCAGCGTGGTACGCACAGCAATTAATAAAAATTAAATGATTCTGCTTTGAAAACAGGTCAAAGCAGATTTTTAATCTAGCCCTGCCTCGTAGGGAAAAGGGACTCGAAATATATACCCTCAACGCAGGGTACTTTACCTAGATATTGTACCTCTTTTGACAATCGCCATCTAAATCAACCGATGCAAGGGCAGGAGATGAAATGTTCTGTCGCACAGTCTCTAATATGGCTAATAATATACCCACATGGGAATAGTTGGTTTTAAATGTACATTTGCAAAGTCCTATGCTGAGATGCCTCTACGCATATTTCCCATAATTATCAAATCTCACAGGGGCAAGCAACTGTAACATGTTACCCTTACAGTTACTCTTAAGTACCTGACTTGGATGTGGTGCCCTTACGGACTTGTTCTTATATATTTAGCCCTCGCAGGGGTCTTGCCATACCCGCAAGGTGCTTAAAGATTGACACTTAATAATTTCAAAGCGGGACAATAAATTCTATTCCACCAGCAGGGTGACATCTAAGCACCCCCGGTTTATATACTGAAAATAATATAAAACACGGTCGATGCGTATTGTTTTACCAAAAACCGTTGGTAATGTTGGTAACCGTTGTACATTTGGTTCAGTACTGTGGTATCAGATATCAAGTTATACCCGCACCATTGAACATAGTCTGCTGATGCTAAAAAGTGGTGTCTAAAAAATGCAAAGAATATAATAAAAATCTCACTGACTGACCTATCATAACGTGTGATTAAGGATTAAATGTTTACCGTATCGCTGATTTATTTCAACCCCGACTGGTTGTGCAAGATTCAGATCTCAGGCGTGTTTTCATTAGTAAATGTGTGCGACACACATACGAATCTATGACCAATAATGGCAACAATATTATACATAGATAACTTGCCTACCTTTCTGTCTCAGCCAAAGTTTTTTGCTTAATTAACCAATTGGGTAACAAACATATAGGGAATAAGGAATACCTATTATCGATTATTTGAATGACTTTCTCCTGCCTAGCAAAGGCGTTATGTTTTAATTCTAAAACAAGAATGAATAAAATTGTACTACAGAGGCTTACACTATGTTGACAAATTTACCCACTCTCGCAGTGTTTTTGGGGGTTCAATGGAATACTAGAAATATTATTGATTTTCTTTCAAAATAACCTTAGAGCCTAATCGGTCTAATTAACTTATCGAGCTTTGTAATATCCTAAAAGAATCTGCACTACCGAGATTCAGCATACTTTTTGATTCAACTGCAACCGTAATCTCATTTCCTATTGATATATATAATCAGATGAAGCCTGTAAACGCAATAAACAGTCGAGCAGTTTTAAGGAAAGTGTTTGCTAGTTGTCTAGCCAAGAAAATTTTGCATTGCAATAACAAAGGACTCCTCGCTATCTCGAAAGCATGACAAAATCTAAATTAAACGTCACCTATGTTCGGAATGAGGTGACAATCATCTGATGAACCGTATCATCGTCATATGTATGTAACATTCCAATTTCTTTCATATATTAGATCCTCATCTATTGTTACTGATTACCAACTACTGTTAGAGGAGCACTTACACAGCGGATACGCCTGCACAATAATATGTAATGTACTTAGTTGAAAGTTTTGTCTTTAGACTAAAGCATGAATAAATGTGTTAAGAAGAAAAAAGCACCTTTGTTTTCTTACTCGTGGAATTACCACCTGGTATAAAATTACCCTCTATTTTGTTTAATCTCTAAACTGCTAGGCTACCTCAGCTAAATTGGCTCGAAACAAACTTTTAGTAAGTAATTCATAGTATTTTTGAGGGCAGACCTCAAGTTCAGTATTTTGGCAGCCCCATTCACAATACAGCGCTATCGATAGATACATGGACGGTTTTTCTACCTCCAAGTAGGTACCATAAGATGGTCCGGAATTATATAAATATGAGTATTGGATCGCTTGTTGTAATCATGGCATCTTTGTTGAAAAATCGCTTCTAACCGTAGCTTGTTTGAAATAAAATGAAGAAACATATGTAGTCCATTTGTCACAATGACTCCTGTACTAATAAAGTCATTAACTACCTGCTTCTTATACTACTTAGATGAATGTTCATTATGCTGAATAAGTCAGTGGTATCAAATTTATGCAGTTTTGAGTTCTCATGTGTGGGTTGGACATATTTTGGATATATTGATACGATAGATAGTCGATTGACTCGTGTCATTTTTAGAAACATATCTAAAATTTAAGTAACGAATCATGTATATCCAGACTGACACAGCGTTGTCTTAATTTTGTAATGTGTTAAGGTTGCCTTCAACCTTGTACTTTGTTTAAATAGCCTTTTACCTACATGACGTCACTGTCCAGTTTTAGAACAGGTAAAAGTAATGATGTTACTTTTGATCGGACTTTAGAACTTATATTTCTGGTTAATGTTTATGCAGTAATATTGCTGGTGATTATAACAAAATACCACATGAAAGTAAAAATGTACTGTATGTAATTAACGTTTTTATTATAATATATGATGTACCTACACGTGTCGGAGAATAATAATGTCGGTACATAGACTGTAGCAAAACATTAAGCTATCCGTTACTGTGCGTACAGATTGTATTCACCTTTTATACGATAGACGTAACACAGCAAAATGCACCAACTATTGAGAAGACCTGCTACATCTTTAACAGGGTGCGAAATAGAATATTTCATCGCTGGTGCTGGCATAATCAGTTCAGATCCACTAAATCTGGTCACATGCCCATTAGAGATCTGCAATCCTTTCAGACAGTTAAATAGCTGATAATAAACCACTAATCGCGGGATTATATTATCTTCGCATGATTAATTAAATACTTGAATGTTGCTTTTCAATCATATACGATACATGTTTTTATACTCATCAATGATTTGATTA
Source organism: Achlya flavicornis (assembly GCA_947623365.1). NCBI lineage: Eukaryota > Metazoa > Arthropoda > Insecta > Lepidoptera > Drepanidae > Achlya > Achlya flavicornis. The sequence continues at coordinate 15,455,349 of OX392470.1, read as the reverse complement.
AGATCTTTGCTTCTAGCATTACATACCATAATATTTGCACACCTACATATTTTCGTTTGTACTTCATAAATAAAATTACAGTACCTCGCACATCTTAGTATATTTTGATACTTATTCTCTCTCACGATACCTTCAGACTCACACAGAAGTCTGTACGCGTATGACCTATACTGGAGAAATCACAGGTACTTACCTGTGTCACAAATAACTATAAGCTACAAGCATAAAATCACATTGGCATCCACTTTCACCAGGCGATAACAAACACGTCTCAATATATAAGGTTTCAAATAACGGTCAAGTTTTAATAGAAGCGTTTTACCTGAAAATAAAACGCATATTAAATACTTACCTTATTTGAAACCTTAATTTTTAGTTCTGCCTGGTATTTCGACTCAATGACGAGATAGCGCGCGTGGCTCAAGCTCGCGCTCTGCCTGGGTGGATGGTGGGGAGATGTGCGAGCGAGACGGCAATATTAGGGTAGACAAAGAAGGAAGTATAGAGCAGAAAACAAGGAAGGCCGCTCTCAATATATAAGGTTTCAAATAAGGTAAGTATTTAATATGCGTTTTATTTTCAGGTAAAACGCTTCTATTTTACTATAGAAGACCGACCGAGTAGTTTTGATACTATTGCATAGGTATACTTTGTTAATGTAAAATTGTTGGTAAATTAAAATTACATTACTAAGGGAGCTTATCACAATACGATCCAAGAGTGATGTGGGTCATTCCATCACTCGCGCCTCTGCTATTATTCCTCTCGCTTGCTCTAATGCTTTCCTGTAAAGAGTAAATGAAATAAGATTATGTCGACGGTCCGAAAATACAAATAATTATGTGAAATAGGATCTAAAGAAAATTGTACAATAATTTTATTTTCCAAATGAAGAAGCGTTTTATTAGTAAGAAGAACCTTATCATATTTGGTTGAATGGCGGCCTAAGTCTCAATTTACATTGCCACGGAATGGAGTGGAAGCGCATTTTTGAAACAAAATTGTACATAGCATACTGAACCTTATGTCAATTGGATAACATACAAACTTAATACTAGTCAAAAAAAGAGGTTTCGCTTTTGATTCGTATTTAGTTGTACGTTATTCATATTGACATAAAGTTAATTATGCTATGTACGATTTCGTTGCAAAAATGCGCTTCCACTCCATTCCGCGGCTATGTAAATTGAGTCTTATGAGTCGACCTTCTCAGCTTATGAGGGCTTATGAAAATCGACGCTACTGAAATCACCACCGTGCAGAACAGCATCAACAGAGAAGAGCCAATTTACAATCTAGGGACTTTTAAGGTCAGACTGAACAGGTCTCTTCTGGGTAAGCGTGCTCCATCTGAGGCTTCGTCAGCGGCCAAAATCAATGCCATTAATTTTTTTTAAACCAGCGAGAAACTCTGCCCCTTATTACGAAAGAAGGTTTAAGTCGAGTCTTGTATAACCTATATAGGTTATAAGATAGCCCCAAATCTTTTAGTCCAATTTGATTATGATATGAGATTGATAATTTTGAGCATAAATGCAATGTGACAGGCAGATGTTTCTTCCAATAGTTGTCGGCTATAACGTTTGTAAATCATGGTCCCTTCGTAGTGGTTACAAACGGTTTAGAGTGTAGTTGTTGTAATACTCACAAATGCAGCGGGTTGTCAGTCTGCAGCCTGGTGAGCGCCAGTTGCGCGAGCGCCGCGAGCCTCTTGAGAGCGGTTGCGCGCACCGCGCCCGCGCGCGGCAGCGTCGCGCCCAGCGCCGCGCACCCCGCGCACATGTACGGGCCCGGCGCCGCGCCCAGCGCACAACATAGCGTTTCTATACATACATTATATTTTGTTGACTTCCAAATACAGCCCACACCTGCGTACCTTATTTACAAAGAATCATGGCGAGATCCATACGTTGATTTGTACAAAACAATTAAACATTTTAGATAGTTTTGTATCACTTCCAACGTTGAGATTACATTACCAGTAGCATGTTAATACATGAAATATTTTGTAAACCCCGCAAAACATAACGGTTTTGGTCACGATTCGCCGGCATGCCATAGAAATTCGAATTTTTATCCCAGGGTTCTAAAAATATTTTTAATGGCTCAAGTTATTCCTTAGGCACCAAGGATCAATTATAAATTCATTCTAGCGTCTTTAAAAATCTTTATTTTTTTGTACAAATCTCGCCATGACCGTTTATAACCGGAATATGAAACATATATGTCGTTGACGGTAGCTGTTCCGATATGCATGGATATAAATGCCGAGGCTCTGTGCTGTCCCCACCACTGTTCCTTCTGCATATCGATGATATGCTGTCTATTGACGGCATTCATTGCTATGCGGAACACGTTCCGAGGTGGAGGAAAGCCGCGAACGGCTGGTGTCTGAAATCGAAAGTACACAAAGTTGTGTCTCCGATTGGGGTCGACTAAACCTAGTCCATTTCAACCCATCGAGGAAAGATCCCTTTAGAGTAGTAATAATGAACAATCAAATTCCGAAACTCCTCAGAGATTTGTCACTGAATTTGAACAGTAAGCACCAATCACTGCATCGTGTGTTTTTGACTTGGGACTTTTTCGATATATGGGATTTCCCCTCAATCAAACTCACCAATAAGCTTCAGCACAAATGGGTCAGCGTGTAACAAATCCGGTGGTCCGGACAATGCCAACGTGGCTCGCAGCAACCTCACCCCGGCGCCGAGACATCGCCGCCAGAACCCTCCGCCCGCACCCTCCATTATCCTGTTATATAATATACTGTGTTACTTACACTCCTACTCACACTTCTCTGTACAAGTTAAACTCATCGGCGCATATCGTTCAATTAGATTATCTAAAAATCCAGCCAAGTGAGAATCGACGTTTCTTATCCCCTTTAAGTTTTAATTTAATTTCATTTTTATTATTTGTTGTTATAGCGGCAATAGGAATACACATTATGTGAAAATTTCAACTGTCTACCTGTTACGATTCATGAGAAACAACCTACTGACAAAGGGATAGACGGACGGACAGCGAAGGCGGAGGATACCTATTTTTTTATACAACTAAGGTTGCAAACAAGCATAAGGCCCGCCTGATGGTAAGCGGTTACGGTAGCCTATGGACGCTAGCAACACCAGGGGTATCACTCGCGCGTTGCCGACCCTGCAGAAATCTTTTTACACCCTTTTTGAAGAACCCCATGCTGTACTCCATTGGAAAAACCACGGCGGGGAGCTCATTCCACAGTCCGAGCGTCCGCGGAATAAAACTCCTTTTATGAATCTGCAAAATGATTTGTTTTTAATCGACTTCAATAAAAAGGAGATTATCAATTCGACACGTGTGTATGTAAGATTATTGGAACTCTAATATATTCAATAGGGCTATTCATAATTTATTAGGGCTTCAAAATATACAAAATTTCATGTATGTATGTATGTTTGTCCACGCATATCTCCGAAGATATTAATCGGATTGTAACCATTTTTTTTATTGGTTTACATTTATGTACTTCAATTTAGGGAACAGTGTAAGTATCATGTAAAATAAATAAATAAATAAAAATCATCGAAATCAGTTCAGTAGTTTTCAAGATATGGACAATGTGGTCTATGTGACAGCCTGGCTTATTGATACGAGCTACGGATGTGGTGTCAAAGGAAAAACATCTCAAAACCTTGGTCAAATTCTAGTGTCGTAGTAGTCATTTGTTAACGTTCATAAGAGCCTTATCAGGGCCTAAATTGAAAAATTATTTTTGATTTTAGTGCATTTGAAAAAACTAAAAGTAACGAAATAAAAAATTTAAAAAAAAAATCGACGAAATTTCACTGACTTCAAATCAGTGTCAGGTTAGAGTGGTTTCATACTTTTTAGTGTATTTCGAAGTGGATTTAATTATTTCTGTTTATTATTTGTTAGTTGCGTCAGCTTGTTAGTTGTGTCGTGTCGTGTGGTGTGGTGTCGTGCACTCACTGCGGCGGCAGCGGCGGCAGGAAGACGTCCTTGTTGAGCGCTTGCGCGAGGCGCTTGGCTATGGCGGCGGCCAGCGGGCGCAGCGCGGCGCGCGCGGCCGGCACGCCGCACCACCGCACCACCGCCTGCCGCAGCCGCACGCACGCGCGCACGCACATCGGGTCCCACGACTGCTCCACCAACTCTACAGTACGTACACATATCACATTTAGACACCGATACTCGACGGCGTGAACCGCTCGTGGTGTAGCATCATATGCCGTTCTTAATCGATCGGCAAGTTAAGCTACCACCGTCGTGGTCGGTACCTGGGTGACCGCCTAGTGGTATTGTAAATCGAGCGTTTCCGTGCTTCGGAAGACACGTAAAGCCGTTGGTCCCGGTTATCACTTAATTGTGATAGTCGTTAAGCTAGTTGGAGGCCTACTAGGCGGTTTGAAAACTCCAACATTAGGTTGCACTAGCCTACCTCCACCGATCCGCAGTGGGCACGCGTGGTGGAGTATCTGCCCATTCACTTTTACCCTGATTTGTGAAAGGAGGCCTGTGCTCAGCAGTGGGACATTATAGGCTGATGACGATGATGATAAGTCGAGGACAACGCGTGGCTCATGCCTTGTTCATGACAGAATAGCAGCTTGGACATCTAGTTTAAGAATAGAATATAGAATGAAACTAGAATGGAAATCCATAGCGGAGTCTCCTGTGTTGTGTTTGGGGCTTGGGGTTGTTGGAATTGTCATGAGATGAACTTTGACCACATATGGGTTTTAGGGTCTGATGATGGAGCAGGAGGGTAAGCACTGGAACTCGATAGCGGAGCAACGTAGCCTAGTCGTATTTGGGGTTTTTGGAATTGTCGTGTGATGAACTCAGACCATATAATATGATCTGTGTATAGATTTAAAAAGATAATTAGAGAAAATTTATGTAAGAAAGGGTTCTATAAGTTTACGATATTGTAGAAGACAAGAACGCATTTAAATTAATTGTTCGCCTCAAATGCTTTTTTAACACAATTTCTTAATAATATTTTAAAATGTATTTAGAATATATTAAAAAAGCCCCTTGCTGTTTTTCTTGCCGGAAGTTTTCTCAGTTCAAGTGTATTACGAACCGGTGGTAGAATCCATAATTGTAACGTTCGTAAGTGCCTTATTAGGGCCTGAATTGAATAAACGATTGTGACTTTTCTGAATTTGAAATTAAATGATTTTCAGGATCTAATGATGGATTTGGAGCGAGAGGCGCTTTTTCATAAAATAAAACATAATTTCTTAGCATTTTAATTAGTTAAAAGGAAAATAAAAGTTCATAACAATACAAAAAAAGCACCCCACTCTCCTTCATTAAAATCTTACACTTAATTCCAATAATTGCTTACACTAAGGCCCTTACGGGATAATTTTTTTTTTTTTTTTTATTTTTTTTTTTTTTTTAAATATAAATCTGTTTATTTCAAGAAAAAAATACACTAGTTTATTAAGGTACATAAGGGTACTAAAATCTTCATAAGCAAAGATTGTTGATAGACAGAGCATATACCTTTAATTATTATTTAATACTTTCTAGTGCAGGGCTTCTTTTTTTTATTAGGTACTAGCTGTCCCCCGCGGTTTCACCCGCGTTCCCGGATTAAAAAGTAGCCTATGTCCTTTTCCATACCATAGGCTATCTGCATGCCAAATTTCATGATGATCTGTTGGGTAGTTGAGGCGTGAAGGCGTAACAAACAAACAATAAAACTCACTTTCGCATTTATAATATTAGTTAGGATAAGTAAAAAGAGAGTAATTAATTATACGTAACAACCAAAATTGGCATACATAACTAGCAGAAAACTTGTCCCGCCCTTACAGTGTCCCAACTTGTATGTCCTTATATATAGGTATACGTACCAGTGACCTTGGGCAGCACCACCCTGCTCACAATAGTGGGCACCAGAAAAAGGTCGAGGTCCTCCCTCACAGACTTGTCCGTCACAACTGCAGTGTCATTGTCTTCGGTAGCGGAATCGGAGTCGCTTGAAGCCTTCTCCGAACGAATCCCGTACATCATTAGACATCTGTATAGATCAACATGTATGGAATATTGCTTATAATCTGAAGAAAGGTATTTTTTCTATTTATGTCCTGTGTTTGACCAAAATTCATGGTAAGTAATGATGTGGCCGAAGGTGGTTAGCACACAAATTATGGAATGAACGGGCTCTAAAGTTCAGCTGTCGGAAAACACAGATAGGTGCTTCGCTTGCAGGTTTAAGTATATAAAAATCAGTAAAGCCGTTTCGGAGGAGTAAGGTAACTAACATTGTGACACGAGAATTTTATATATAAGATATTTCTGAAAACTAATAAGACCTATTAGAAGTCCTTTTCCGACTCGTGACATTGTGTATACGAAAGAATAAGACGGATGCCGATAAATATGTAATAAGTGAAAATAAGGTAATGTTAGGGAAATAGGCTCTTAATAAAAAAAACCAAGTTAGACCTTTGCATTGCATGCATTTAAAGGTGAATTATAAATTCACCCTCGGTTAAACAACCCGCAAAAATCATCCATATTTCGTAAGAATTAGATTCATTTCATTCAATTAATGCTTTAATAAATAAATTTAATTATAAAATGAAACAAAAAACCCGACTGCTTAAAACAAAAATTAACTGAAAAGAGAAAAACAAGCTCTCTCATCTTTAGAATTTTGAATATAACTTGAATTTTATAAGGTATTGCAGTAAGTAAATGAGCGGTACGGTAAAGTAACGCTAACAACCATCGCAACTTTGTGAGTTACGTACGGTAACCGCTCATAGTACCTATACCTACTGTCCTTGTATTAAACATGTTTTTTTGCAGTTTACGTCAAAATGGTAGCACAAAAGTATTACAATATATACATATATGGAATGGGCTGTTCACAAGCTTTCATTTGATACCCATATTGTTATAATAATGAAATTTTTGTTTTTTAATACCCCCCCTCTTTTCTTATCCATAGACGCCATATAAAAATAATATACCCTATGACACTCCCACAGTCAAGACGAATCTAACGACACCTCATATGCCTAAATCCATCAAGCCGTTTAGGCTGCAGAGCGTGCCAAAGAAATAGACATACATACATACATACATACATACACTCGAAAAACATAACCCTGCTTCCGGGTCAGTCGGGTAAAAATAACATAATAATATCAAATATAGCTCACTTGTACCAATCCATTCGTTCGTAGTCCTCATTGTCTTCATCGGCCAAAGGATTCCACAGTATGAGCTGCGGAAATTAATTATTCATGAATTACTTCATTTTTTGTGTCCATTAGAATTGTATTTTTAAGGTTTATGAACTTTTTTAGTTAAGCCTCATTTTTTTTTAATAAACTATGTCGGCAAACAAGCATATGACCCGCCTGATGGTAAGCGGTTACCGTAGCCATTTGAACGCTGGAGCGTCACTCACACTTTACCGACCGTTCCCCTCCCCGATGAGCCCTGGCGATCGTAATCACGCCGAACACAACATTAAGTTATTAAATAATTTTTTTACTACTAAGGTAGCAAACAAGCATACGGCCCGCCTGATGATAAGCGGTTACCGTAGCCTATGGACGTTTGCAATGTCATAAATTAATTGAGGATATTTCACTACAACAAACTTTTGATATCAGACTTCAGGCAATTGTTACAAAAAGTACCAAAATTCAAAATTCAAAATCATTTATTCAAATAGACCTTCGCAGGCACTTATGAAAAGTCTGACTCTAATACTCTAATACCGGTTCGGAAGGTTGCATTTGCTGAGAAGAGCCGGCAATAAACTCAGCAATTACTCTTTTCAAAACAGGCTTAGATTAATTACATAATATTTACATTCTAATCGCACTGAAAACAATTGCGTGCCTCGGCGCGGCGGCAAAATTACAAAGTAGACTGAAAAAATATTTAATAAGTAAATAAATAGCAAACTTAAGCAGACCAGCCCCCACAAGCAGCACCTGTTCACAAGTATGACGCGTGTGGCAGCCATCGCCCTCCTCGCCATATTGGAGGGAAGTGAGCGACCCGTCACACGACGCCACCGCAAGCAAAGGCCTTAAAGTGAGCATGACTTACCATGTCCATTATCCATTTGATAGCGCGGGGTCCCGGCGCTGCCACCGCGCCAGAGTCTGGTACGGTAGTGTGTAGCGTAGTGTACATACCTGATGTCTAACATAAGGCGCCAGTAGCTTGGGCAGGCAGTCGGCCACGTACGCGTCGGTGTAGAGCGCGGGGTCGCGGCGCCGCCACCGCGCCAGTCTCTGGTACGGGAGTGTGTAGCGCAGTGTACATACCTGATGTCTAACGTAAGGCGCCAGTAGCTTGGGCAGGCAGTCGGCCACGTACCCGTCGGTGTAGAGCGCGGGGTCGCGGCGCCGCCACCGCGCCAGTCTCTGGTACGGGAGTGTGTAGCGCAGTGTACATACCTGATGTCTAACGTAAGGCGCCAGTAGCTTGGGCAGGCAGTCGGCCACGTACGCGTCGGTGTAGAGCGCGGGGTCGCGGCGCCGCCACCGCGCCAGTCTCTGGTACGGGAGTGTGTAGCGCAGTGTACATACCTGATGTCTAACGTAAGGCGCCAGTAGCTTGGGCAGGCAGTCGGCCACGTACGCGTCGGTGTAGAGCGCGGGGTCGCGGCGCCGCCACCGCGCCAGTCTCTGGTACGGGAGTGTGTAGCGCAGTGTACATACCTGATGTCTAACGTAAGGCGCCAGTAGCTTGGGCAGGCAGTCGGCCACGTACGCGTCGGTGTAGAGCGCGGGGTCGCGGCGCCGCCACCGCGCCAGTCTCTGGTACGGGAGTGTGTAGCGCAGTGTACATACCTGATGTCTAACGTAAGGCGCCAGTAGCTTGGGCAGGCAGTCGGCCACGTACGCGTCGGTGTAGAGCGCGGGGTCGCGGCGCCGCCACCGCGCCAGTCTCTGGTACGGGAGTGTGTAGCGCAGTGTACATACCTGATGTCTAACGTAAGGCGCCAGTAGCTTGGGCAGGCAGTCGGCCACGTACGCGTCGGTGTAGAGCGCGGGGTCGCGGCGCCGCCACCGCGCCAGTCTCTGGTACGGGAGTGTGTAGCGCAGTGTACATACCTGATGTCTAACGTAAGGCGCCAGTAGCTTGGGCAGGCAGTCGGCCACGTACGCGTCGGTGTAGAGCGCGGGGTCGCGGCGCCGCCACCGCGCCAGTCTCTGGTACGGGAGTGTGTAGCGCAGTGTACATACCTGATGTCTAACGTAAGGCGCCAGTAGCTTGGGCAGGCAGTCGGCCACGTACGCGTCGGTGTAGAGCGCGGGGTCGCGGCGCCGCCACCGCGCCAGTCTCTGGTACGGGAGTGTGTAGCGCAGTGTACATACCTGATGTCTAACGTAAGGCGCCAGTAGCTTGGGCAGGCAGTCGGCCACGTACGCGTCGGTGTAGAGCGCGGGGTCGCGGCGCCGCCACCGCGCCAGTCTCTGGTACGGGAGTGTGTAGCGCAGTGTACATACCTGATGTCTAACGTAAGGCGCCAGTAGCTTGGGCAGGCAGTCGGCCACGTACGCGTCGGTGTAGAGCGCGGGGTCGCGGCGCCGCCACCGCGCCAGTCTCTGGTACGGGAGTGTGTAGCGCAGTGTACATACCTGATGTCTAACGTAAGGCGCCAGTAGCTTGGGCAGGCAGTCGGCCACGTACGCGTCGGTGTAGAGCGCGGGGTCGCGGCGCCGCCACCGCGCCAGTCTCTGGTACGGGAGTGTGTAGCGCAGTGTACATACCTGATGTCTAACGTAAGGCGCCAGTAGCTTGGGCAGGCAGTCGGCCACGTACCCGTCGGTGTAGAGCGCGGGGTCGCGGCGCCGCCACCGCGCCAGTCTCTGGTACGGGAGTGTGTAGCGCAGTGTACATACCTGATGTCTAACGTAAGGCGCCAGTAGCTTGGGCAGGCAGTCGGCCACGTACGCGTCGGTGTAGAGCGCGGGGTCGCGGCGCCGCCACCGCGCCAGTCTCTGGTACGGGAGTGTGTAGCGCAGTGTACATACCTGATGTCTAACGTAAGGCGCCAGTAGCTTGGGCAGGCAGTCGGCCACGTACGCGTCGGTGTAGAGCGCGGGGTCGCGGCGCCGCCACCGCGCCAGTCTCTGGTACGGGAGTGTGTAGCGCAGTGTACATACCTGATGTCTAACGTAAGGCGCCAGTAGCTTGGGCAGGCAGTCGGCCACGTACGCGTCGGTGTAGAGCGCGGGGTCGCGGCGCCGCCACCGCGCCAGTCTCTGGTACGGGAGTGTGTAGCGCAGTGTACATACCTGATGTCTAACGTAAGGCGCCAGTAGCTTGGGCAGGCAGTCGGCCACGTACGCGTCGGTGTAGAGCGCGGGGTCGCGGCGCCGCCACCGCGCCAGGCGGCCGCACACGCCCGCCACGCCGCGCCACGCGGGCAACGCGTCCGCGAATAGGGACTGCGACTGCTGCCGGATCGCATCTACAACAAAACGAAATATTTAGAGTTGGTGAAAGAGCAGTCGGAATGTTGACACAGGTAGAGCATAGAGAGAGAGGTAGAGCATAGCGTTTATTCGCTCAAAGAGCAGCTCGACTGGGGAAGTGCCTCCACCTTACAGGAAACCGCAGCCAAATTACTTTATGCTGTTTAAAGTTGTGTTCCTGCGAGTGAGTAAGGTCGCCAGAGCTCATAGGGGAGGGGGGAAAGGTTGGTAACGCGTGAGCGATGCTTTTTGTGTTGTAAGCGTCCATATGGCTACGGTAACCGCTTACCATCAGGTGGGCCGTATGCTTGTTTACCGACTAAGTTGTATAAAAAAAATAATTGGCATTTAGTTAGGTAGTTCGTTTTTACTTTCGAGATTTCAGAGTTGGTCCGATAGTAAAAATTGATCATAATGATGTGTACATTACAGGGCTGCGACGGCGGCCTCGCGCTTCATGCGCCGCCCCTCACCTTGTCCTCGTCTCTATGTACAGTATATGGGTTACCTCTCTCAGTAGTGTAGTGGTGCAGTTGTTCGGGCGGCAGGTCGTCGTCGCTGGAGTCGCCGTCGCGGTGCGCGGGCTGCGCCCCCAGGGCTGCGGCGGCGGCCTCGCGCTTCATGCGCCGCCCCTCACCTTGTCCTCGTCTCTATGTACAGTATATGGGTTACCTCTCTCAGTAGTGTAGTGGTGCAGTTGTTCGGGCGGCAGGTCGTCGTCGCTGGAGTCGCCGTCGCGGTGCGCGGGCTGCGCCCCCAGGGCTGCGGCGGCGGCCTCGCGCTTCATGCGCCGCCCCTCACCTTGTCCTCGTCTCTATGTACAGTATATGGGTTACCTCTCTCAGTAGTGTAGTGGTGCAGTTGTTCGGGCGGCAGGTCGTCGTCGCTGGAGTCGCCGTCGCGGTGCGCGGGCTGCGCCCCCAGGGCTGCGGCGGCGGCCTCGCGCTTCATGCGCCGCGCGCGACGCCGCCCCTCGCGCTCCGCCGCGCGACGGACCTTGTCTTCCGTCTCTATCGGTTTTATTGAGCCAGGCCGAGCTGGAACATTACATCAATTGAGCGAGTTAGGACCCTATGTTGATAAAAATGGGCACATTTGGATGGTGGATGGACAGTGATTTATTTATTTACTAGCTGCCCGACATGACTCCGTTCGCGTGGTGTCATACTAACCTATACCCTAACCTAACCTACCACTACCCCTATCCTACCCCAACCCCTATCCCTACCCCTACCCTACCCTCGCAACTTTCTTAATTGTTTCTTTCATACCTTCTCCTGACAATAACAAACACCACAAAAAAAGAATTAGCGAAATCAGTCCAGCCGTTCACGCGTAATGGCGTGACCAAGAGAAATAGAGATTCATTTTTATATATTAGACTAGCTGCCCGGCATGACTTCGTTCGCGTGGTGTCCTACTAACCTACCCTACCCTACCACTACCCCTACCCTACCCTACACTACCCTACCCTGCCCTACCCTACCCTACCCTACCCCACCCCAACCCACCCCACCCCACCCCAACCCACCCCACCCCACCCCACCCTACCCTACCCTACCCTACCCTACCCTACCCTACCTTACCCTAACCTACCCACCCTACCTACCCTACCCCTACCCTACCCTACTCTACCCTACCGTACCCTCACAACTATCTTATTTTTTTCTTTCATAAGAACCTTCTCCTGACAATAACAAACACAACAAAAAAAGAATTAGCGAAATCGGTCCAGCCGTTCACGCGTGATGGCGTGACCAAGAGAAATAGAGATTCATTTTTAACCGACTTCAAAAAAAGGAGGAGGTTCTCAAATCGGTTGTATGTTTTTTTTTTTTTTTTTTTTTTTTTTTTTTTTTTTTTTTTTTTTTATGTTTGTTACCTCATAACTCCGTCATTTATTAACCGATTTGGAAAATTCTTTTTTTGTCTGGAAGGGTATACTTACCGTTTGGTCCCATTGTCATCAGATCAGGATTTGATTACTTCTTAGTGTACTTTGAAGTCGGTTTAAGTTTTTTGTAAAACAGCCAATTATTATATATTAGACTAGCTGCCCGGCATGACTTCGTTCGCGTGGTGTCCTACTAACCTACCGTACCCTACCACTACCCCTACCCTACCCTACCTTACCCTACACTACCCTACCCTACCCTACCCCACCCCACCCCACCCCACCCCACCCCATCCCACCCTACCCTACCCTACCCTACCCTACCCTACCCTACCCTACCCTACCCTACCCTACTCTACCCTACCTTACCCTAACCTACCCACCCTACCTACCCTACCCCTACCCTACCCTACCGTACCCTCACAACTATCTTATTTTTTTCTTTCATAAGAACCTTCTCCTGACAATAACAAACACAACAAAAAAAGAATTAGCGAAATCGGTCCAGCCGTTCACGCGTGATGGCGTGACCAAGGGAAATAGGGATTCATTTTATATATATAGATTTATAAGGTACATCAACAACGTACATACACAACATTTTAGACGGAACATACATAAATTGCAAAATCTAGTACAGGTATACACAACATTTAAAGAGAATTATAGATTAAGGGTAAGGTAATCAATCAAAAATATTACGATAAAATAACACAACATACCAAAATCGATAGAAACAAAATTAAAATACACCTTAAGAAGGATGCCGAACCTTATGCTTAAATGAGCAAAAACTATCAAAAAAGATATCCAAATGCTGATTTGAATAATTCCTGCACAAATTTTGGGACCTACAGATGCGAGGAGTAGGTGCATTGTGTCCAACATTAGTCTTAGAGCATACCGTTTATTCGCTCAAAGAACAGATTACAGAATACCGCAGCCAAATAACTTGGTTGTGTTCCTGCGCGTGAGTAACGTCACCAGAGCTCATTGGGGAGGGGGGAAGGTTCGGTAACGCGTGAGCGATGCCTCGTGCGTTACAAGCGTCCATATGTCTACGGTAACCGCTTAACATCAGGCGGGCCATATACTGATTTTGTATAATAATAACTAGCTATCACCTGTGGTTTCACTCGCGTTACCAAAAACTATCGAGTTACAATACAATAACACTCGCGCGTATTCAAAATCATTTATTCAAATAGACCTTCGCAGGCACTTATGAAAAGTCTGACTAATACTCTAATACCGGTTCGGAAGGTTGCATTTGCTGAGAAGAGCCGGCAATAAAATCAGCAATTACTCTTTTCAAAACAAGCTTACATTCATTACATAATATTTACATTCTAATCGCACTGACAACAATTGCGTGCCCCGGCGCGGCGGCAAAACTACAAAGTAGACTGAATCTATATTTAATAAGTATTTATTTATTTATTTATTTCATCTTAGGGAAATCAACAGCGATTACAAAAATAAATAACAATACAGACATTATTACAAGTACAGCCAATAAAAGATTTCCACATATAATAATTTAGAATACTCAAAACATAACACAACTTATGACACTAACACAATAACCAAAAACAATAATAAACTTATGCTAATTTGTATAATTGACCACATTGCGCTGTATTATGAGTGATTGTAGGAGAGGAATGTGTGAGGAGAGTGTGAGGGGATAAGTGTGTGGGGTGTGTGTGCATGTGTATGGTGTGCAGTATGTGCTTGCTAAACGCATATTAAAAAACTTACCTAATCATCATAATTTGCCATCTCTTCAATAACTTTACGTTTAAATGTTCCTTTAGTGAGACAAAATGGGTCTATACTGGAGCAGATTTTATTATAAGTAAGCGCAATTCGGGAGACTACTGAATGTTGGCCATAATTTGTTCTGTGTAGAGGAGAATTGAATAACCTGGTGCTAGTATGTCGAGTTCGACGAATAGGTACATTTAAACCAATCTCGTGAAGTAAATCCGGGCAATCCAGATGCCCACGAATGATATCGTATAAGAGACACATGTCGGATATAATTCTGCGGTTGGCAAGGCTAGATAAATTATAATAAATACAACTGTCCAACTTAAGCGGACCAGCCCCCACAAGCAGCACCTGTTCACAAGTATGACGCGTGTGGCAGCCATCGCCCTCCTCGCCATATTGGAGGGAAGTGAGCGACCCGTCACACGACGCCGCCGCAAGCAAAGGCCTTAAAATGAGCATGACTTACTTAGAAATAAAAAAATGCACTAAAGTGAAACTACGTATGTGAACTCACCAGCTAATGCGAGTACGTCTTGCGCCTGGTCCCTGACGTCAGCGCGGCGCCTCTCCACGAGGAACTCGCAGCGGCGACGGTGCATCGCTAGCGCACGGGCCTCTAGCGCCTCCAGTTGTGGCATCTGATTTATAAAACCGTCAAATTAAATAAAAAAATAAAAAACCCGCCAAGTGCGAGTCAGACTCGCGCACCGAGAGTTCCGTACAAACCTGTAGGTATATAAGTAAATGGTAGTATAGACCTGAGTATTTGATATTAATTTCAATTTATGACCTATTAAAAAAAACTACTTACTAGATCTCGTTCAAACCAATTTTCGGTGGAAGTTTGCACCGTAATGTACATCATATATTTTTTATAGATTTATCATTCTCTTATTTTAGAAGTTACAGGGGGGGGACACACATTTTACCACTTTGGAAGTGTCTCTCGCGCAAACTATTCAGTTTAGAAAAAAATGATTTTAGAAACCTCAATATCATTTTTGAAGACCTATCCATAGACACCCCACACTTATGGGTTTGATGAAAAAAAAAATCTCACACACGGCTAACTGATCCCAAACTAAGCAGAGCTTGTACTATGGAAACCAGATAACTGATATAATACATATACTACTTTTTGTTTGTAAATACATACTTAATATACATAATTACACCCAGACTAAGGATATGCAGACATTTTTTTACCATCATGTCATACAATCAGTATTGTTTTATCTAATTGAGATCAATACTAGCAAATGAGTGAAAAGAAGTGAACCAAAATGTGTGACTAAATTCTCCAACATCCTGTGTTTTTTTTAGTAGAAAGGGCATCATTTCACTAAATCCTGTTGTTGGTAAATAACGTGGCTTGAACATGTTTAATATAAACTAGACTTAGACTAGGGTATAACATATGAAAGAGCTTCATTTGTACATTCAAAATCAGGTATTTTCATTTTTTTTTTTTTTTTAAATGTTGAAAAAAACTGCTTGGTCGGTTTTTATTGAACATCAGAGCGATACCCGCTATCACTATTTGAACATTTAGATTTATTACAGTCAGCACTTTTTTTTTACTCTGATTTTGTTTGACGATGGTAAGTAATGATGGGGTCGGAGGTGGTAAGCACACAAAGCCTAGAATGAACTGGCTCTCAAGTGCAGCTGTCGGATCACGTTATTTCTCGGACTTTCAACTTGATGGTGGTAGCCAGCCAGATGGGCACTACAAAGTACCCTACCACCGTGCTATGGTTTCCTCACGATTTTTTCCTTCACCGAAAGCTCAAGCTCATTGTAGGATTCGAACCCGGGACCGTCTCTGTATCCGACGTCACTACCACTGAGCTATCATCGCCTTAAACTTAACGTAATTAAAAGATTGTTTAACTGCATGTGAACTAAACTGGAACCAACCTAGGAAAAAAAATGTATAGGGACCTTTAGACCAGTGTTTCCCAAACATTGTTCTGCTATGGCCCGGTAATTTTCACACTGCCCCTTCGTGACCCACTTAATACTTTTAAACCCAAGCTGGTTCCATTAGGTAAAATAATACAAAATGTTTTATAAATACTACATATATTGGTATCACCTATTTAGTCCCAAAATTTTATTACGAAGTATGGAGCTTTAATACGTTTTTACCAAAGAATCCAAGTTCGCGGCGTTCGTAAAACAAGGTGGGAATGTTGCGACCCGGTATTTTATTTTGATGGTTCGGTACCGGGTCGCGACCCGGCTAATGGGAAACACTGCTTTAGACGACTGTTATAATTAAACAAAGTAGGTACAATACCTTTTCGTCGAGGCACTCGATGAGATCGGTGAGGAACCCGCGTACGGTCTGCGCCCTCCGGTACGCGGCGTCCAGTTGTGCGCACCGCGCGGCCGCGTTCTCCCGCGTGCGGGCAGACCGCAGCAAGCGGTCGCGCACCTCCTCTAGCTTCGATAACGTGCTCTCGCGGTGTATTTGCAGCTCTTGGTGCCTGTTGAGCGTTACATACATTATGTTCGAGCAAGGTTGACATTTACTATGGAAAGTTAAAAAATAATTGGGAATTCATTATCGGTTCCATAGTAAAAGTTGTTCAGCATGACTGACCGAACATAGGTTTCGAAAATATGCCATCTCGAAATCTCCACCCGTTATATTGGTAAAATAAGATATAACTTTTTATTTTATACGACTTTTATGTCGGTAAATAAGCATACGCCCCGTCTGATGGTAAGCGGTTACCGTACCCATATGGACGCTTGCAACACACGAAGCACCGCTCACTCGTTACCGACCTTTCCCCCCTCCCCTATGAGCTCTGGCGACCTTACTCACGCGAACACAACTTTACACAACATAAAGTTTTTTGGCTGCGGTATTCTGTAAGGTACTTCCCCAGTCGAGCTACTCTTTGAGCGAATAAACCATATGCTCTAACCCATTCAAAAAAAAAAAAAAAACAGTCATTATAACGCGTTCCATTTAAGAAAAGTTTTGAAAACGGCGGCTTGTACTTTTATTGACAGTTTGTAACACAGATCGAATAGAGGACGCGGTGTATGTACTTCGTGTGCCAAAAGGGTACACATACACAGGATAGAGGGACTTACGTTATCTATTTAGTTCTATGTCTTTGGTATGCACAGATATAATATCTAAATAGATAACGCAAGTCATTGCTAGTTACAAAGGCACAATACTGTCATAATAAGAACGTTACCAATTCTCAATTTACTTTATCGATATTGTAATAATTCTAAACTGCAAAATTTAACACCCCATTGTCTTATTTCTGAAAATACATCCAAAACACCCGCTTAAACCTATTGTTCCAAAATCAGGTGCAAATTACCCTAATCTTTAACAACCCTATTGTAACTAGCTAATTATTATTTCAACGGAAACTGCACCTAATGGATATGTAATTAAGGTAACCTTTTGTTTAGTTTTCTTTAACTATTTAAGTGCTTAAGTATTTTCTAAAATTTCTTATCAACTTAATATCTGTTAGTATTTACTTGACTCTCAACTGAGAAGGACGCGTCTGCTCCCTTAATTCGGAATGTAAATTGTTATAATAAATAATCTTAACAAGCAGAATATACAGTGTTGTGGACAATAGTGGCAAATAAACATTATAGTGTTGTAATTCAAGTGCAAAATGGACGATACAATTAATCTATTCGCCATCCTCGTGCGGGAATTGCAAGAAAAGAATTATCTAGAGAAAGCATTCGACATTTTCTTACTCGCTTTGGAACAAGATCCAAACATGAAACAATACTTCGAACCTGAATTTCGTCAAGTTCTAAACAAAATCAACGAAGTCTTAGCCACCGTCGATAATAGGGCTGCAATATTCTACAACTACCAAAGAGCGATGAAACTTTTCCCAGGTAATGTGGATTTACTATACGACATTGGCAAATACCTATATAGATACGGCTTTGTCAGTGAAGCGCTGTGCCATTTCGAAAAAGCTCTGAACATAGACAAAAACTACATGAATATAGAGAAGAATTTGAATAAAGTCAAGAGTTTATTGTTTCCGAGGTTGCATTTCAGAACTCTCAACGATAGTGTGCGGAATGAGGCGTACCGTGCAGCAATACTACAATGCGTCACTCCTTTTACCGACAGCGTATTAAACGTCGACACTGGTACGGGGTTATTAGCTATATACGCCAACGAATCCAACCCAATTGGAATAACCGCCTGCGAATCTGATACAACATTAGCGAGACTAGCTGAATGCATTATGGCAGAGAATCGAATAGACCAAGTAATCGTAATCAACAAACCAACTGTGATGTTAAATCAAATGGACATATATGGAAAGCGGTCGGTCCTGCTAACCGACTCGATCGACGTGGGATTATTCGGTGAACACCTCCTGCAATCGGTGTGTCACGCGTGGGAACATCTACTCTACGAAAATAGTAAAGTAATACCCGGTAGAGCGGAATATTTTGTCGTCGGCGTCGAATGCGATGAACTTAACAGGAAATATCAGCTGTGTTCGTCGACAAAAAACTTACTAAACGTCCCCAATATGAACGTTCATACCGCATCGCAATGCGGTAAAACGTACAGCGGTGAAGATGTCCATTTATTCGATAAATTAAAGTTCATTACCGAACCGCAGTTACTGTTTCAAATTAAATTCAACAGCTACCAAGATGTACGTGAGAAGTTGTATAGACGACAATCGTACAACGCTTCGTTCACCGCTACGGAAGATGGCAAGATTAATACTGTGATTGGTTGGTTTAATTTATACCTGACAGAAAACATAATGATAACAAATGATCCGAGGCGACAAGACAGAGTGATGGCTTGGCAACAAGCAGTGTTTTACGACCATCTTCCAAGACCCATCAAACAAAACGAATCTCAGTGTGTACCGTTCATCACGTACGGAGGCAGGTTAGCCACACTACCGGACATGTTAAACCATATTATAAGAATATCGCGTGAAACGTTGATATTCCTAAACGATATTGAATATATGAACATGATTTCTGCATGTGTGCCAATAGTATGTATATATTTGGGGCAGACAACCGACATATCGGTTTCCGACATAGTTGATTTGAGTCCGTTCCCTGTATTCGGTATTTTGATGATGAAACGCGGCGCACAGTCCCTCATATGCCACGCGAAGACAAGCGCCGACAAATCATTCTTAGAAACCGTATTACACGCAAACAATATTCATTTCAATAAAGTCTCTATTCTTATCGGCGAATTCTGGGATGAAGACACGTTTAAAGATAAGAAATTCGATGCGATCTATTGCAGTGCTATCGACTTGAAAGGCGATATAGATATACGTCGGAAAAAAGTTGCCGTATACCTGAGATACAACCACCTGAGAGAAGGCGGTTTGTTCCTACCAGCCAAACTAAGTATAATAGGTCAACTAATCTCCAGCGATTGGTTAGAAATTAACAATATATTAATGGACGAAAATACAAGTAACTACACATTATCTAGACATATCAATAGGTACTATGCATCTCAGGCTGGTCACTTAGACTTAGCTAGATTGGAGTACACAGCGTTATCGGAACCTTTTGTCGTAGTCCCATGCTGTTTGCAAATGGAATCTGGAGCGGTTAATACTGTAATATTACAAGATGGGGAATGTAGTGCTATATTATGTTGGTACGGAATACAATTGTTGGATGGTTGGAAAGTTATTGAGACGAAGAGGAATAATAGTTGTGTGGAGGGTACAGCGTTCTTAGCCAATCCCAGTGTAAAGGTGTTTTGCAACAATACAGCTCTTGTTCTACGGTGTGTGGACTGTGAGGGTTCATTTAAATTAGTGCTAGATGATGTATAGTGTACTAATAATATGTAATAGTAATGTTATTGAGGAGCTGTCTCAAGTAATTTGTGATATTTGTGTGTGCAAATAAATGATTTTGATTTATCATTGTTCTTTTCGTCAATTAAATAAGTTTCGACTTTGTAAACACTGTAAATAATTTAACTGTTTTAGAAAAAAACTTAAACCAACCTCAAAGTACAATAAGAAGTAATCAAATCCTGACCTGATGACAATGGGACCAAACGGGAAGTGTGTACCCTTCCAAACATAAAAAGAATTTTCCAAGTCGTTTAATAAATGACGGAATTATGAGGTAATAAACATACAAAAAAATACAACCTAATTAATTGCCTCCTCCTTTTTTTTGAAGTCGGTTAAAAATATTTTACTAATTATCCATTGTGATACTGTTTGTTTGCCTAAATAAATTAAAAAAAAAAAAAATAGCTTTTATAAATGAGAAAACAAATATTTCGCTTTTTATTTAGAATTTTTTATTGATGCTTTATTAAAAAAAAAAAACAAATTACTACTATTTTGGTATTAAACACCTCGAATTTGAAATGCTCAGGCAACATTTTTAATTTTTTCTTTTAAATAACCAAACGTAATGTACTTTTTAAAGATATTTTAAAAACCATCATCACTCATTCATCCAGTACTAAAAGTTCTATAGCTAAAACCTAATAAACAAAATAAAGCTGACCGTTTGTTCAATGCATCAAGTAGTTGGTGCGCCGTTTCGGGCGCGCGGTTGAGGTCGGTGGTGAGCGCGCGCAGGTGCGCCGGCGCGGCGCCCAGCGCGGGCGGCGGCGGCGGCACCACCGAGAACGGGTTCGATTCCGTGCCCTCACCTGCGGACATTACAACAAACATATATCATTATGAGCCGCACAGTTTCACTCGCATTCCCGGATGATAGTGTTTTCCCGAGATAAAAAGTATCCTATGTGTTATTCCAGAACATATTCTATCTGTGTGCCAAATTTCATCCAAATCTGTTTAGTACTTTTTGCGTGTAAGAGTAACAAACAGCCGTACATAAAAAAAAATAGCTTTAAATCTGTCGCCAAGCACTAAAGTAACTTCGGATACAACAACTACAATGAGCATGAGCTTTCGATGAAGGAAAACATCGTGATGAAACCATAGCACGGTATTAGGATCTCCACCTGGCCAGCTATCACCCTCAAGTTTCCGACAGCTGCACTTGAGAGCCAGTTCCTTCTAGGCTTACCATTGTGAGATAGTGGTCAAACACAGATAAAAAAAACTTGTGGAATCTTAATTATTTTTCTAAAATAAAAGTAGCCTGCTCGTTATAACACCAGCAATCTGCCAGTGAATCCTGTCAAAATCGGTCCAGCAGTTTCGGACATATGTCAAGAGTCGGGACTGAACAAAAAAATCAAATGCATGTAGTAAAAAAACGTTATTACAAACAGACATTTCAATTTTATTAATTTGTATAGATATTGTCTGTTCATTAAATGAAACTAAACAATTGAAACAAGCCCTAATTAAAATCAAATAGTTATTTATTCAGATAAGGTCCTGGTAAGGCACTTATGAACGTTAAGTTGGTACATCCAGTTGAATCTACCACATTTTCGGAATACACTTAAACTGAGAAGACATAATAATAATACATAACCCTGTAAAAGTAGATGTAATTAGGTAACTAAATAAATAACTAAAAAGACATGATAATTAAAGACACATACCAGTAACGTCAGCAATAGCAGGCATAGCTTTTTTTATCTGCTGTTCCTCCCACACTTCCACTTCGCTGTCCAACTCTTCGTCAGATTGCGCCGCAGCTGTGCCACCTGCCATAATATTACATAATAAAGGACTTCCCATATACAGGTCTCATGTTTTGTACAGTAGTACCCAACTAATATGGCTTACCGATGTACCTGCGCAGAAGATACATTTTCAAAGCGCGGGAAATGCTATTGGTCTGTGTTAATCCTATGCTGTGTGTGAACTAACAGCTGCAGTGTATTATAAACCTTATAGTAGTGATCTAAGGTTGATTGTAAGTTTTAAGCATTCTTTCGTTAATCTTCGGGCCATACTTTCTTGTCTGTGCGAACAAAGATTCACGACGCGCCTTATCAGTTGGGTACTACTGTACACACTTGTATGTGGCCCCCCATATTCCTAAAGGTTGACAAGCAATGCCCTAACTAAAGCAACTGAACTCACGTTTAGGCTTATCGCTGGGTAGATCCAGTCCCCTCACAACGATCCGACCATCCTCGTCATCGTCATCATCTTCATCGCGGATCAACCGGGAGCCCGGGCCAGACTCCGACTGTACCGGGATGAATTCACCTCCTAGTTCACGAGCCTAGAAAAGTTATGATCATATTGAATTTTAGGATGTGTTGATAGTGCAGCTCTGTGGACAGAAAGAGATGTACCTTGATGATTTTATTTTGAAATATTGTTATGTTTATGGTCTGCCTTTTATCTATATATTGCAAAAAAAATTGCCTGCAGTTTCGGAGGTGTTATAATGTTATATAGACTATTTCTTTCTCAGTTAAAGGGTTATGTAAAGCAACATACAGGGTGTCCTGTAATTTATGGTCCAAATGTTAACACTCGAAAGCTGAGATTGTGCCCTGGTTAAAATAATTCCAGTTAAAGTCTCATGGTTTTAGAAATATTTATTTTATGAATAAATATATGCATTTTCCAAAATAATCATGGCGAGATCCATACACGAGTTGTATGTACAAAAAAATAAAAACATTTTAGAGAGTATTGAATCACTTCCAATGTTGAGATTACAT
Organism: Achlya flavicornis; assembly: GCA_947623365.1. Taxonomy (NCBI): domain Eukaryota; kingdom Metazoa; phylum Arthropoda; class Insecta; order Lepidoptera; family Drepanidae; genus Achlya; species Achlya flavicornis. The sequence goes on along the minus strand of OX392470.1, from coordinate 15,432,566 downwards.
TACACAACACATAACAACAACATAAAGGTTTTTACAAACCTATCTCAGGCTATTGTCTTTCACAAAACATTTATCAATAATAGTAGTATATAAGAAACCTTTTGTGAAAGAGAAATAAATCAATTTTATTATTTATTATTATAATGGTTTTGGTTGCGATTCGCCGGCACGGCTTAGAATGTCGCATTTTTATCCCGGGAATCTAAAAATATTTTAAATGCCTCAAGTTAATCTAAGGCACCATGGAGCAATAATAACGTCATTTCAACGTCTCTAAAAATATTATTTTTTTGTACAAATCTCGCCATGATTCTTTAAGATCTTTTTTTGGTTTTACAACTTTTTCTCATATGGTTAATCTCAGCTTTCGAGGGCTATCATTTTGACTATTCATTACAGGAAATCTGTATAAAATCTTCAGCTTTATAATGCATCTTATCTACTTTGTTATCTGAATTCATATTTCCTGAGTAATTAATAAAATAAAACATATATTATTACAGTAAAATTCGTTCTAAAAAAACAACTTTATCTCCAAAAGAGATATATTTTAGGTGGATCTTCTGAAGTAAATTCAATAGAGGAGGAATTTCAACATTGTATTGTCCCAGCGCTACACTGTTTGAAAACATAAATGCCAATAGTTTTAATATTTAATTAGGTTTAATAAAAATGCCTGTTAAGCTTTTTACTCGGCATTACAAGTATCCTTGGAGATTAGCCTATGGATTTAGCTGTGCTAACCATAGGTATGCGTGTCTCCAACCAAAAATAGGTTATAAAAAAATATATAATAATAACCTTCAAGCTTACCTGCCTTTTCCATTCAAATTACAGACAACCAGTAAAATCAAGAACAAAAGTCGATAAAAGGAACAGTATAGCAACGCCGGATTTTAGATACTCATTCTGGATTAGCAAACATGTATGCAAATGTATATATATATATATATATATCAGTAAAAACGCTAGCCTAGAAGAACTGCTTTTATGCATTTTGAAAGCTGTAAGAAAACAATTTCAATAATAAACTCTTTCTCTCAACCAATACAGAACCTTACTACTTATACCCACCAAAAAGCACTTCATCAACATTCATTCAATCAACATTTCACCAACTAACTGATATAATACATATACTACTTTTTTTTTGTAAATACATACTTAATATACATAATTACACCCAGACTCGGGACAACATGTCCCGTGTCGGAATCGAACCCACGACCTGCGGCGCGATAGGTGGAATCTTAACCAGTCTTAACCAATCACGCCAACTGCCCCCCTAGACAAGATGGTTGTCGACAATCGTTATCGTTAGTAAACGATCAACCTTTGTATGGGATTGACATTTCAAATTGAAATATCACATGATTTTTAACAATCTCTTATGTCAAACCCATACAAAGGTTCATCGTTTACTAACGATAACGATTGTCATTATAAACCTGCCCCCCTAGACAAGATGGCTGTCGACAATCGTCATCGTTAGTAAGCGATCAACCTTTGTATGAGATTGACATAAGAGATTGTTAAAAATCACGTGATATTTCGATTTGAAATGTCAATCCCATACAAAGGTTGATCGTTTACTGTCGATGACGATTGTCGATAACCATCTTGTCTACTGGCCCTGGCCTTATAAACCTGAACTGCATATACAGTTTAAGAACAAGAATCAAAACGAACACTAATATGTTCATCAAACATCGGACGAAACTTGAAGAAAACCCTCGCAACGTAACCAGTAAGAAAACATCAGTGACGGCCATCGCTAGTCCCTCACCTCTCATACCTGCTGTCGAGTCTTGCGCGCGGCGTGGATGAGCGCGGCGTCGGGGATGAGCCCCGGCGCGCCCGCCAGGGCCGCCCGGACCGACTCGGCTCGGTACCGGTGGAACCCCCTACTATCCTCCTCCTCTTCCTCCACGTCCGCCTCACTCTCCGGCGACACGTCCCCCGCCCCCTCCGCCGCGAGGGCCTCCCGCCCGGAGAGGATCAGCCCCTCCAGTGTCACTTTCTTCTTCCCTTTTGGCTTTTCTTTGTCTTCAACATTGTTTATGTGGTTGTTGTCCTGTATGGAAAGTTTTTTTCATAGCTTTATTTGGTTTCAGTAAAAACAATACAGTGCTCTCTCGCTAATCTGCTGATCGACTATTGACAATGATTTTCATCCACTGTTTATGTGAGTCGAAATTGGTCTTATCAGACACAAAATTAAGTGAAATGAGTGGTCAAGTTACTAAGAAAATATATTCTGGGAAAAACAAGCAAAAAAAACCCAATTTTTCGAAAGCTGAGTACTTATTAATGTTACATTCTTGTTGATGTTTTATTCAATTTTGTTGTTACATTATATAATTCGACATATTCAGAAATCTGCTAAATTAGACATTACTAAAATAAAGCAGTATATAAAAACATTACATTTGTTTTTATTTTTTATTTAACTGAAACATTATTATACTTTTCCTCTCATTTTGTTAAAAAATATTCATGTGACAGAAAGACTTCAGGTGTTGCATAACTTTTTTATAAATACATGGGCTAATCTATTCTTACCTGATTATGTAGGTATAATGATCAAGTGATAACAATTTTGAAGAAAGAAATTGAATGCTAATCTTCCTTAGTACACCTTACCTCAGGAATATTATTGTCAAATTTGTTATTATCACCGTCAGGGAGGCGTCGCCTCTCCTTTTCCCGTTTCTTGGCCAGACGCTTGCTTTGCGATGACTTCTTGACTTTGAATACTTCTCCATCTTCCTCTGAAATGGATATTTTTCCAGAAAATTTTAGTTCCTTTATAAATGCTAAATTGAAACAACCCATCCTCTACCCATCCACTCAGTGGTTCAATTTCACATGTCACTGGGTGGGTTATACAAAAGGACCCACTTCTTTAACAGATTCCTTATAACCCTTGCTGAAAGGGGTTTTGGGTGGGCATTAGAAAAGGATCGCACGATTTTGGCATTAATGAGGGTTAGATTATGTAGGGTTTGGTTTTGCCTATACTATGGTACCACTCATAACTGAGGCAATGTGTAGTAAATTTTTTATACGTAATTTTGACGAGACACTGAACCATGGTGGTATAAATAATTTGTTGTAATGACAAAGTAAAACGGAATGTTAATGCTATAACAACAGTATTAATAACATTCGCGACATTTCTTCCTATCCAAGTAAGGTGATATATTTTGTGGAGATTTTTATTGTATCTGATTATATTGTAGAATCTAATTGGCCAATCCCAAATAGGATAGATATGGTTCAAACATAGATTCAGAACCGAATCAGCCAACCCCGACTCTGTGGTACTTGTCAGTCTCACCCCTAGTTTTTATAAATTTTGCCGATGAATTTTAAAAATAGCTTTTTTTAATTTCAAACTCGTTTTCTCCAAAACTATACTTTTCCTTGGGTGGGGAATGGTACCTTAGAAAAGCCCCCTCCCCCTCCTTTGCGACCCTATTCTCACATACTCATATACATTATGGGGCTTTTAACAACTTTTGCAGGAGAGGTAACTGAGTTTTTTTATGAACCCTCAGTTACTGTACTTAATGTACTCATCATAATTATATAGTAGTCTTGCTGGTCCCTTTTTCTCCTAAACATATTATAAATTCAAAACTTTATGCATACATTGTTAATAGAAACTTCGCACAAACATAGTTTGTTTATTCTTGAACAAAAATGGTGATACTTTAGCTAGCATAACATAATATTCCTCTGAAACTCAAGTAAAAAGGGAAAATGTGATAATTCTCCTAAGACTAATCTCTGATCAGAACTTCCGATACAATTTACGACTTCCGATTACGCTTGATTCAGTATCCTAACCATAAAGTTATTGCCAACGACTTGGGGGAAAAAATTGACGAAGGCTGTTGACCCTTTGACGATGTTACCTTCATCAGCGAAACTAAGCAGTGGAGTATTCTTCAGGGATTTAATTTCCTTCTTTTCCTTCTCATGGCTGATGACTGGCGGCGGTGGAGGCTCCGGTTCGCCGTCGTCATCATCGTCCGCACAAAAAATACGTCTCTGTATCTTCTTTGGCTTTTTAAACAAAGACATTTTGTTTATACTACCTTAATAATATTTCACTATCAGATTATAGCACAATTTTAGTAATTTATCACTTAGTTTTATTGAAAAACATTGATGCTCCAATTTTTCAGTCAAAATTAAAAATTATATGTTTTTTTTTACGAATTTGGGGTAGGTAGTGATGTCATCATGTGATCTGTATATGAAAACGTCAGTCAGATGTTTGCATTTGTTAGTCGAGTATATTCGTTCTTGATTTCCATTGTATTCTATCACACATTTCTTACTCAATTTTCATTGCAATCATTTTTAAAAACTACATTACAAGATGTAATTTGTATATACCAAATAAAATTTTAAATCTTCTATTTTGTTAAACTGAAAAATAGAGATAAAATTTTTATACTTTTTAAAGACTTTATACTATTATTAATATTATATCATTTTTAACTTTTTTTTTTTTAATTACTAATTTATAGCTTTGGTTCACACACAGTTAAATTTTAATCGATTACATATGATAAGAATCGATTTGATTTAAAACTATTAATGCTTTTACCTACCTTACCCCAACTCTATCTTCGGCCATATTTGTCCCGCACAAAGTGTTGTGCGTTTGCTTTTGGTGAGTAATTTTAAATAATCACAATTTACCCCATCAATCATTTGTTTTTCAATAAAACATATTCATAGAAAGTGTTGAACATATTAAAATGAACTCAACTATGCATGTATTTTTATTAAATTTTGCCAAAAGGTGACACATCTTCATTCTTCAAGATTGTATTTATACTTTCAGTCCTTAAATTTCTACGAAGTCCCTACACCACACGCCACGATGGGTAGGGAGGACAAAGCTACCTGGAAGACTAACTACTTCGTTAAGATCATCGTAAGTACACTTTTTCAGACTAGGTACTGTAAACATAACCTCAATATTTTTATGTCCAGCATGTTCAATTTAAATACTAAGTAAATCACCACCTCCTGATATTGCATAGTAACTTCGCTGCATTAGAAAGAGAAAAGACCATTTATTAAATCAAATTCATGTGGAGATTGTTAGTTCATGAAGCATATATCTCATTCTCCTCTCAAATTATCTGTACTATTTTGTCCACAGCAACTCCTAGACGAGTACCCAAAATGTTTCCTAGTGGGTGCCGACAATGTGGGCTCCACACAGATGCAGCAAATTCGTATTGCTCTGCGTGGAAGCAGTATCATTCTTATGGGCAAGAACACCATGATGCGCAAAGCCATCAAGGACCATTTGGAGACCAACCCGGCCCTTGAGAAACTGTTGCCCCACATCAAGGGCAATGTTGGCTTTGTGTTCACCCGTGGAGACCTTGTCGATGTAAGTATGCATATCTGAATTTCCCCACAAAAGTAGACCATACCTAAGAACTGAAAAAACAAAGCTATGATGGGCAACTAGAGCAGTTTTTTGCGTTGCTATGGTCCTCAAACGTTTCAATCCAAACATAAATTTGTTTAATTTGCTACAAACTTAAAAGCAGAAGAATAAAACTAGATGAAATTGCATAATGAATAAGGAATGGAATTAAAAGGTCTTCAACTTTTTTAAGTGATGATATTTTTTGATTTTAACTAAATATGATACTTTCCTCAGGTCCGTGACAAACTTCTGGAGAACAAAGTGCGCGCCCCAGCTCGTCCCGGCGCCATCGCCCCTCTGTCCGTCGTCATCCCAGCCCATAACACCGGCTTGGGTCCCGAGAAGACCTCCTTCTTCCAGGCTCTTTCCATCCCAACCAAGATTTCCAAGGGTATGTTTTTTTTGTTTTAGTAAAATTATTGGTCTGTTCAAATACCAGAGAGTGTAACATTAGTTCTCTGGCTTCGCTTTCAGACAAAATCAACCCTTCAAATTTATCCTAGTGTGATTGTTCTAAAAGTGAATATTGCACTGGCATTTTGAAGGTACATTCATAATTTTATTGTCCTTATTATTGTGACTAGCAAACCAAACATATTTTGATATGGGACTTATCAATAAAACTTAAAACAAATAAAATAAATGAACTTATTAATTTTCAGGTACTATTGAAATCATCAATGATGTGCACATCCTGAAGCCCGGCGACAAGGTCGGAGCTTCCGAGGCTACCCTCCTCAACATGTTGAACATCTCTCCCTTCTCGTACGGTCTTGTTGTCAAGCAGGTATGTTGCTTTACTATTTGACATCTACTTTTTACCATGGGAACACAGGTGAAACCACAGGGGACAGCTAGTGAACTATAATGAGGAGAAAATCTTATTTTTTTGAGCTTGACATCCAAAGTGTTGAGTACAGATTGCACTTTTGGTATGCATTCTGATAATTTACCTTTGGTAAATTAATTGTGATGTGGATTATTTGTACAGCATTTATTTGGTTTTTACTGTACAATCTGCATACCTAACATGCATTTGACTCTAAAATTACAGTTTCTCAAGCTTATTACATTATTGAATCATTTACAAGAAGTATTAGTACTGAAGACGAATCAGACTATTAAAATATAAATTCCCACCTTTAGGTATACGACTCTGGCACCATCTTCGCGCCAGCAATCCTGGACATCAAGCCGGAAGACCTCCGCGCCAAGTTCCAGGCTGGTGTGGCCAATGTGGCCGCCCTTTCGTTGGCCATCGGGTACCCGACCATCGCTTCGGCGCCGCACTCCATCGCCAATGGATTCAAGAACCTGCTCGCCATCGCCGCCGTCACAGAGGTTGAGTTCAAGGAGGCCACTACCATCAAGGAGTTCATCAAGGTAAATATTCTGCTTGATGCATTCTTGATGAATTGTATCCAATGACGAAGTACGACCAAGCCACCAATGGTCGTCAAAATGGCACGACTCCTATTATCACCAAAGATAAGTGGTAGCCCTGATGTAGTCTTTAAATAAGGAATTTGCTGTGCCTAATAAACCTATTATTTGGACAACAAATATCAGTTCATTCAGATACAGAGGCCGGCAAACAACTTGAGCCAAAGTCGACGTAGTGGGGGTAAGTTCGCGCATGTACACTCATGCTCGGCCAATAGCGTGGACGCGTGCCGACAGAATGCCCCCGCGCACCTCTCTTTCCACCAACGACACCTTAAAATCGTCTACTGCGCACTCAAGGTCATGGCTCAAGTTGTTTGCCGGCCACTGTACTTTACAAATAAAAATGACTTGTAAAAATAACCTTATAGTGTGTAGACTTAAGAAAGATACTTCAAAATGATTGGTCTGTTCAAATACCAGAGAGTGTAACATTAGTTCTCTGGCTTCGCTTTCAGACAACATCAACCCTTCAAATTTATCCTAGTGTGATTGTTCTAAAAGTGAATATTGCACTGGCATTTTGAAGATACATGTCAACTAACATGCAACTCCCTAATCAGTTGTACATTATGTATCTGCCTTTATTAACACTCCTTTTGATTTACAGGATCCATCTAAGTTCGCCGCAGTTGCATCAGCTGCTCCGGCTGCTGCTGCCCCAGCTGCAGCTGCCAAGGCTGAGGAGAAGAAAGAAGAGAAGGAAGACTCTGAGAGCGACGACGATATGGGCTTCGGACTTTTCGACTAAGTCTCTATATCCTGAAATCAAGACTGCATTATTTCGGCAAAGAGGCGTGTAAAGCCGAATATATAGTCTTGTGCTCAGTACGCCCCGTGGCAAGGCACCCGCTTCGTCCAGTAGGCGCGTCAACGCCGCCGGGCCGGACAACCCATATGGCGGCCGATGTTACTACCAAACATTGCGTGTGCTCACAATAAATGCCACTTTGAATAAATTATTTGTTTTATTTGTTGAAAAGAGATCAATCTGAATTTAAAAGGCCATGTGAATAGTAGCAGGTAAGGGCGTAACCAGCCGATGGGCTAGTAGTCCAGTAGAATTAGCTCAAAATTAAGCAACATTTTACATTAATTGTGGTACGAATGATTTTCGGTATATCGATAGAGTTATGTATGGATATGATTACCTTAAATTCGCAACCGATTTGGAAGTACGGAACATGGTGAAAATTGAGAAAAACTTTGATATTGAATAATTCCTAAACAAAAATTGTGGTACTAGTTGCGAGAATACCATGTCTTTAGAGAACCATTACCTACCTTCTCAAGAAATTTGGACTGGTTGCGACATACGGAACATACCTAAACTTAAAAATGTTATTTTTCGCCTTTATCTCCTAGGCAAAATTTGTGGTACTAGTTGCGAACTCATTGGTAACTTGTATTAGCCTATTACACTTAGTTTTAAGTTTGCAGCCGGTTGCGATCTACGGAACCCTAAGAAAATACTTTTTGCTAAATTCTACTTCTAGCAAAATTAGCGTAGTCTGTATTATTGCTTATATCATATTTGTAGGTCGACTTCTACCTACTTTGTGATCGCAACCGAAGAGAACATTACGGAACATAGTTTATTTTGCAAGTAAAATGTGCGCGTATTCGCGTGTTACGAGGGGAATGCGGAAGGTGCGGGAGGCAGGACTAGCGTTGAGGAATCTACAAAAATTCCTGCGTCTATCGAAATCTGTCATCTTTTTTACACTGCTAAGTAAGAACGTTCTTTATTTTTATAGGTATCAATGTAAAATGTATCGAAAAAATACAATATCGTCGTATCCTACAAATAAGGCCGTAGCTGCAAAACAGCAAATTTTCAGGTTTGATTAAAAAAAAACATTAGTTTCCAATTATGTGTTGGTTGGTATCCTATATAGGGCTTGCAATCCGGATATCCGAATTATCCGTATATATGGCGTTTTTAATATCCGGACTTGAGCAACATTATTATCCGGAATTTTCAGATTTTTCGGATAATGTATAGTGCTTTTCAGTTTACGCTCAAACAAATTGATAGCTTTAGGCTTAATTTTAAGAGTAAACTGTTTTTTTTTTTTATACCACTTAGGTGGCAAACAAGCATACGGCCCGCCTGATGGTAAGCGGTTACCGTAGCCTATGGACGCTTGCAACACCAGGGGTATCACGCGCGTTGCCGACCCTGCAGAAATCTCTTCTATCCCTTTTGAAGAACCCCATGCTGTACTCCATTGGGAAAACCACGGCGGGGAGCTCATTCCACAGTCTGAGCGTCCGCGGAAGGAAGCTCCTTTGAGCCCGCACAGTACGACACAATTAAGGTTTCAATATGTGAGGATGGACTCCCCGTCGATGGCGAGAGTTGCGATGGTAGAAAGTAGCCGTGGGCATCATCTTAAACAATTCTTCAGAACACCGTCCGTTGTACAAGCGGTAGAACACACATAAGGAGGCAAAGTCTCTCCTCAGACTGAGGGGCTCTAAACCGCTTGTGAGCTCGGGATCGTCGACAATTCTTATGGCACGTCGTTGAACCGAGTCTAAAGGATCAAGCTGGTATCCAGGTGCCCCCGCCCATAGATGACAGCAGTACTCCATATGAGGCCGGACTTGCGACTTGTAAAGTTGCAGCCTTTGCCCCGATGTGCAGTACTGCCTCGCTCTGTTGAGCACTCCGAGCTTTTTGGATGCCTGCTTAACCTTGCCTTCTAAGTGACTTCGGAACAAAACGTCGCTAGAAATGTCGACGCCAAGGATCCCGATGCTTTTGCTGATGTTCAGGGACGTGTTCTGGAACTGTGGAGCCACAGCAAATTGGGTTTTCTTAGCGGTGAACGCGCAGGCTTGAGTCTTGGTGGGATTGAAATGGACTAGGTTTAGTCGACCCCAATCGGAGACAATAGTTAGTGTACTCTCGATTTCAGACACCAGCCGTTCACGGCTTTCCGCAACCTCGGAACAAGGGATATTTGCACGGCCTGTGTAATGGGTGTCCCCTGTACTGTCGTCTGCATAGCAATGAATGCCGTCAATAGACAGCATATCATTGACGGTTGACAGGATGTCCCGCAGGCCCCAAGCGTGCTAGCAGCGGTGGTCGTCCTCGTCGCGCAGGTGGTCGCGGCGGCGGGGGCGACGGCCCGCGCTCGTCGCTCGACTCGCTAGTGTCGGGCGCGGTAGCAAAATTATCGCCCGACGAAGATGGCGAGGAGCTGGCTGAGGCGGGCGAGGCTGGTGGGCGTGCGTATATGCGTCCCGCTGTTCCTTTTCGCCTTGATCTTGTAATCATCTCGTCAAAGTGACATAAATGTCGTTATTTAATTTTCAGGTGTTCATATTGCCAAATGTTATAGATCTTTAATGCTGCCATATTTTGAAGAGTATAAATAAAATATTTGGGGTAAATCCTGGGTAATAAGTAAAAATAAATGATAAAAAATGTATTTACAAAAATCAAGGCGTCTGTCACGGTTCATTTCTGTAGGTTTGGCTAAGCACAGGTAGCATGATGCATTTGATCTAGCTTCCGAAAGATACATACAAATTTTAGCATCGATCATTGTCATCATAAGTTGATGACTCACCTTATTATTATGGCACTTAGTGGGGATAAGATCCTTAATATCGTCATGCATTTGCCTTTTGCAACTGATGACCACTTCTTCGTTCTCTTTTACAAAAGTGGACGACAATATAAGGCTGAGCATAGCTTAGGATTCATCCATAAACTTTCGTCTCCAGCAGTCAGCTTGAGTGGCACCAAGGAGGTCATAAATATACTTGAATCATCTTGTCCCCCTTCCATTTTTTGTTTATATCGGCTTTGGTTGGAAGCACCATCAAATCCCCACTTGGATATTAGTTTCAGATCCTAATTTTCTACATTGCCAGAAAGACTTTCAAGGACCCTTTCAACGTGATATCTAGTAATGCTTGAAGTGTTATCCTAGCTGATGAATCCGTTACTGTCACTGATTGTTTCGGAGGATAGCATTGCAATTTAACTTGTTAAACTTTGTAGTAAGACGGGTAAATATCTTTAGCACCTTCCCTAATGGCTGTCTCTCGCAACGTGATGTATTGCCACTTAGACAGTTTTAGTGAAAAAGCAACCCTAGTGCTTTTTGTGGTGTAAATAAAGATTTAATTGGTTTATCAATAATTTCCTTAATTTTTGCAGCTGCATCTGGATTTTTCAGCATATATTCGATTACGAATGCAGTATCCTCACGACCATCTTCTCTTAAAAGTAATGCAGCTGAATTGGCCAATACAATTGGATCTTCGAATTTATGTTCGTCAGACCTTCTCTTCTTCTGTTTGCTGCCCAGATCTTCGAGGTCTTTTTGTCATTGTACCAATAGACGATGTCGACGGTTCTGGAGACATTAAATGTGCACTATTTCTCTCTTCATTCGATTCTTGGAAGACAAAATTATTTGGCACACAACTTGGCCAATCAACATTAGCCTGAAGCCAATTTCCGTAATGCTTCCTGAATGTATCAAGGATACGGTGAGAATTCTGCCACCTGCCCTGAACAATACTTCATGATCAAATTAAGTACTTCCGCTTCTTAGAAAAACAAACAAGTCTAAGTTGGTGGTTAGACTTTCCATTATAATATTTTACGGTCACAGGTAGGGATTGCAATCCGGATACTTCGAAATTCGATATTATGAAAAAATAATTTCAAACAGTGTATTTCTATAAAAAAAAAGATATAAGGTAAACACTTTTTCTTGATAAAGTTAAATTTTAAAAATATTTCAGCTTTTGCTAGTTATCACAAACGTTTTTGATGCGTGTACATAATTGGATACTAACTAATATTAACTATATGTTTTTTTTTTTACAAACCTCCTGATTTATAGCTGTTTTGCAGTTACGCCCCTTTTCGTAGGATACGTCAATATTGTATCTTTTCGATATTTTTTACAATGTTACCTATAAAAATAAAGAACTTTCTTACTTAGCAGTGCAAAAAAGATGACAGATTTCGATAGACGCAGGAATTTTTGTAGATTCCTCAACGCTAGTCCTGCCTCCCGCACCTGCCGCATTCCCCTCGTAACACGCGAATACGCGCACTTTTTACTTGCAATATAAACTATGTTCCGTAATGTTCTCTTCGGTTGCGATCACAAAGTAGGTAGAAGTCGACCTACAAATATGATACAAGCAATAATACAGACTACGCTAATTTTGCTAGAAGTAGAATTTAGCAAAAAGTATTTTCTTAGGGTTCCGTAGATCGCAACCGGCTGCAAACTTAAAACTAAGTGTAATAGGCTAATACAAGTTACCAATGAGTTCGCAACTAGTACCACAAATTTTGCCTAGGAGATAAAGGCGAAAAATAACATTTTTAAGTTTAGGTATGTTCCGTATGTCGCAACCAGTCCAAATTTCTTGAGAAGGTAGGTAATGGTTCTCTAAAGACATGGTATTCTCGCAACTAGTACCACAATTTTTGTTTAGGAATTATTCAATATCAAAGTTTTTCTCAATTTTCACCATGTTCCGTACTTCCAAATCGGTTGCGAATTTAAGGTAATCATATCCATACATAACTCTATCGATATACCGAAAATCATTCGTACCACAATTAATGTAAATTGATTATCTAATTCTACTGCACTATAGGGCAAAGGCTAGGGGGTGCAAGTTGATATATGGATGGGAATGTATGATGCAGGGATGTTGCTAATCGATTCGAATCCGCAATTGCGGAGCTTCCGCATCGATTTGGACATATGCATCCGCAATAATATTGTGGGTGTAGATGTAGCACAAGAAAGAAAATGGGGAATTGAGACGGCTATAATAGCCCGGCTATTGGCGCGTGCCGTACGCAAGTGCTCATTAACTAATAGCACGGTAATAGGATCGAAGATTTCGTTCGGTTTCGCATTTGTTAATGTGTATAATTTGTTTCTCGTAAATCAGTCACACCGTGCTCACTATTATAAGTATTACTACTCTGAAGGAATTGTTCCTCGATGCTACGGGTGAAATTCAATAAATTATTGTACCTTCATATTTAATTGGGAAATCTTTATTACCATCATAATAATAGTGCTTATTAGCATTAACAGACGACCGCACCTCGTGCGGACCAAGCCATCGAACCAGTATTAATAATAATAACAAGGTTCGGTGGCTCGCACGGTGCGGTGCGACGCATCACCAGACAACCGAACGCGGTGCGGTGTACCACCGAACATTGTGCGGACCATAGATAGATAACGCAGGAGCACCTACTTTTACTTTGATTTTGTGCCCGACTTAAGCATAAAGTGCTTAATGTGGCCACTATCGCGCTCATATTGCATCGGTGTACTTGAGTTGATTTGTTTTTTCTTTCACAAAATAGTGTTTGTGACAAATCATAGTAGATTTATCTAGGTATATCTATATATGTGGTGCGGACTGAGCCATCGCACCAGCCAGTGTTGATAATAATAATGTTAGGTGCGGCAGCTCACCGCTCGCACATGGTTCGACATCGAACCCCATTCGATATTCCGGCTCGCACTATTATAGCCCTGTCTGCCGCTGTTCGCCGCACCAAGTTCGATCGTCTGTTAATGCTATAAAACAAAGACATTGTTTTTTACAACACCTAGAAAATATTTATACTTATTAACAAATCCATAGACATAAAGATTACAATATAGGACAAGAACAGATTAATTCATAGGCCAAAGAATGTAATTTTGTTACTTAAAGAATAGGTAGAATCCGAACCAAACATGATGGCGGATGTGAAGTGCGCTGCGAGCCGGCGCTTCCGCAGGTACGCACAGTTACATATCAAGCTATACATTTCCAGTATAAGCTGACCTCTCATTGTAAGGAAATCCTTTAGCTTGATGTGTAGCCGTGTGTCGCATACGCATACCTTCGTTTTCGCTACTGCTGCGCAGCGTTCCGCGCCTAATATCACAGCCGCCAATAAGTTTGACTCGGTCTGTACTACTTAACCTATTGATATATTTTATTGAAAAAATACAACATTTATATTTCTTTCAACTTGTTCTTAGAACATTTTTTAGCTAATCACAGACTACGTCGGACATATTCTCGCTAACAAAAAACTGTGTCTATGAGACTCAGCCACTCGGCGGTACGTACAGCGTGGTGGCCGACTTGAGCGACACAGTTTCTGTTACCCAGCGAGAATTTATCCGTTTTTTTTTAACATCCTTGGAGCTAATACAAAATGTAGACGGTATAGGTATTTAGATAGTAAAGGAAGTCCCGTCTTCGTGGAAGAATGCCCACGTGCACCCACTGCCCAAAAAGCGCGACAGATCAGACCCGACAAATTACAGGCCTATCGCCTTCACCTCCCTTCTCCAAAGTCATGGCGCGTGTGATCAACACGCAGCTTTTGAAATACCTGGAGGATCACGAGTTGTTGAGCGACCGACAATATGGCTTCCGTAACGGTCGCTCAGCTGGTGACCTCCTTGTATATCTCACGCACCGTTGGTCACATGCCATCGAGAGTCAAGGTGAGGCATTGGCAGTGAGCCTAGATGTGGCGAAGGCATTCGATCGGGTCTGGCACAGGAGTCTTCTCACGAAGTTACCAGCATACGAGCTTCCCGAGAGATTGTGCAAATGGATAGCTTTCTGTCCAGCAGATGCATAAGAGCCGTCGTCAACGGTAGCTGCTCCGATAGCATGGACATAAATGCCGGCGTCCCGCAAGGCTCTGTGCTGTCCCCAACACTGTTCTTACTGCATATCAATGGTATGCTGTCCATTGACGGCATTCATTGCTATGCGGAGGACAGTACAGTCGTGCAAATATCCCTCGTTCCGAGGTGGAGGAAAGCCGCGAACGGCTGGTGTCTGAAATCGAGAGTCCACTAGTGTGTCTCCGATTGGGGTCGACTAGTCCTAGTCGATTTCAACCCAATCAAGACTCAAGCCTGCGCGTTCACCGCTAAGAAAACTCCATGGTCTGTGGCTCCACAATTCCAGAATACTTCTTTGAAAATCACTCAAAGCATCGGGATCCTTGGCGTCAGCATTCCTAGCGCGTCCGAAATCATTTGGAGGACAAGGTTAAGCTGGCATCCAAAAAGCTTTATAAGTCACAGGTTCGGCCTTATATGGAGTACTGCTGCCATCTATGGGCGGGAGCACCTGGATACCAGCTTGGGCCTTTAGACTCGGTTCAGCGACGTGCCATCAGAATTGTTAACGATCCCGAGCTCACAAGCGGTTTAGAGCCCCTCAGTCTGAGGAGAGACTGCCTCCTTATATGTGTTCTACCGCTTGTACGGCTACCTTTCACCATCGCAACTCTCGCCATCGACGGGGAGTCCATCGTCACATATTGAAACCAGAATTGTTCCGAAGTGTGCGGGCTAAAAGGAGTTTTCTTCCGCGGACGCTCGGGCTGTGGAATTAGCTCCCCGCCGTGGTTTTCCCAATGGAGTACAGCATGGGGTTCTTCAAAAAGGGTCTGAAGAGATTTCTTCAGGGTCGGCAACAAGCGAGTGATACCCCTGGTGTTACTAGCGTCCATAGGCTACGGTACAGGTCGGTTAACTAAAGCTGGCACGTTTCAACACATTTACACCGTCTCTCTCGCGCAAAGTCAAGCTTATGAGTATGAAGGAGACAGTTATTGTTTTGCTTTTGCTACTGCTCATAAATATAGAGTGGTCTATTTTTGCATTCGTCCATTAGACTTGACTGATTGCAAATTTATGAGTACTGTGAACGTGCCAGCTTTCGTTAACCGACCTGTAACTGCTTACCATCAGGCGGGCCGTATGCTTGTTTGCCACTTTAGTTGTAATAAAAAAAAAAAGAATTGACGTAACTACATGAATAAATTGTTGCTTGATATAAGTTTTGTATAGACAGCTTTTAGGATTTAAACACACTAAATCTAAAACTAATTTAACACATTTTATACACCCTGTATCCTTATCCTTATTACCTATTCTACAGCTGTTACTAGATGTCATCTTTTAGAAAGTTAAATTGGGCTCGCCATGCTGAGTACAAATAGTTTAAAAGACAGTTATTCATGTATAGGATTAAAAGTTGACAATCATAAATTAATATAAGAATCTGACCCTAAAGTTAAATTGGGCTCGCCATACTGAGTACAAATAGTTTAATAGACAGTTATTTATGTATAGGATAGGGTTTCGTTTTTCCCGACCTTTTTCCATTCCCGGGACCCGGGAATGAAAAAAATGACTTCCCGGGAATTCCCGATTCCCGGGAAATTTTAAAAAGTTTTAGTTTTGTTATTTTAACGTATATAAAGTCAAGTAAACCACGTAATTTAATTAAATTAGAAATTTATTTGTCTCAGAAGTAAATAATAGTGCATGATGAGACGTGTGCAAAGTTGGTAATCACACACGAGACGGTACCTATTAAGCAAAGGAACCCGAGAGTGTAATGATCAATGCACACGCGAGTCATACGACGTTTTTCAACACACTTGTGAGGAAAAAAACAAACTTGTATTTTTTCGTAGGAGAACAAAAATTACCGATATAGCTCGTAGTGATAGTAAGCTGATGTGATAGCAAAGCGCAGGCCATATCGCTCGAAGACGACGCGAGTGGCGACCACGTACAGGAAAGCGCCGTTAGGGACAACCTCCCACCAGACGGATCGACGACCAAGTCAAGAGTTGCTGTGCGCCGCTGGATGCAAGCGGCCCAAAATCGTTTGAAGTGGAAGTTAATAGGGGAGGTCTTTGTTCAGCAGCGGACATCCTTAGGCTGATATGATGACGATGACGTGTTTTACTTGACTTTTGGTCGGTAAAAATAATAATACTTATTATTTTAAAAATTATGCATTTTCGGCAATATTTATATTTTTTAATACAAAAGCGCTGATAAGCTTTATCTCCAAAAATATATACTAAAAAAAAAAATTATTTAACTTTCATTTTCTTCAAAATTACGCGCTTTCAGAGATTTTCACTACAATCGGCAGTTTAGAAACTACCCATAGCAACTATGTATGACCTGGGGGGCTAAAAAGGAAGCTAAAGCAATATTGCTACGCAATTCATTTTTTACGGGCCTGTAGTTTGATATGATTATTTTTAATTTTTTACTTTTGTTTGTGTTGAGACACAAATAGGTAATTAAATTAAATTACGTATTTTACTTGACTTTTGATAGGTTACAAACAAACATGTTTTTATGTGTATTTTCGGAGAACTTGAAATATTTACACACTTCCTACAGTTCCTTTCAGCAATTTCTCATAAGCTTGTAGTTCAGTTCGTTCGATTTCTGTGGACATTTGTTTTAAGAACGTATGCAACATCTTTGTGTTTCAAAGGTTTTTCGTTAATTTTGACCAATATTTGCAGTGTTTTAGAGCATTCAATCAGATAAAGAAATTCCCGGGAATTCCCGGGAAATCGCAAAAAAAATCCCGACTTCGGGAACGACGTATTTCCCGGGAATTCCCGATTCCCGGGACCCGGGAACGAAACCCTAGTATAGGATAAAAAGTTGACAATCATAAATTAATATAGGAATCTGACCCTAAAGTTTAATTGGGCTCGCCATACTGAGTACAAATAGTTTAATAGACAGTTATTCATGTATAGGATAAAAAGTTGACAATCATAAATTAATATAAGAATCTGACCCTAAAGTTAAATTGGGCTCGCCATACTGAGTACAAATAGTTTAATAGACAGTTATTCATGTATAGGATAAAAAGTTGACAATCATAAATTAATATAGGAATCTGACCCTAAAGTTAAATTGGGCTCGCCATACTGAGTACAAATAGTTTAATAGACAGTTATTCATGTATAGGATAAAAAGTTGTCAATCATAAATTAATATAGGAATCTGACCCTATATCATCATCATATCATAGTATAGTTAAGTTTCTTACTTTATGCCGCCATAATACAGTTTCTAATAACAGTTTCCCTGAATAACTTCATAAGCAATCAAGAGCACAAAAACAAAACCTTAAAAAAATAATGACTACAATAAATGAGATCACAATGAATATTTAGCATAGCTTCATTGTTCTTAAACTTAAGCAGTTTCAACATCAATCATTAGTTTAAATGAACCATCAGGGTCAACACAGCGGAGGACATTTGCAATCATACCACGAAACATTTGTATACTTGGATCTGCCAGGAACACTGTGCCATCCATAAAACTCATATACCTATTTGTTGATATTTCTTCTAAATCTTCCATCAACTCTATGCTAAACCAACAGAGAATAGCACTGGCAGAGCCTTCTCTTATTATTGGCACATTGAGCACTTCTGCTGTCATTTCACCACTACATATACCAAGGTCAATGTGATCAGATATTGTTGTATATTCCAAAAGTGAGAAGTCAAGGCAGAAATTTTGTGATACCTGATATTTATTCACATACTTTGCCATTGTTAAGAAGTCAGTATTTAGATCATTAACCCTGTTATTTATGTCCAACCAATGGCTACTTACTAGTTGTCCAATCAATTTTATATTTGCTGGCATGAATAAACCACCTTGCTGAAGATGTGATTCTTTCAAATACTGGGCTATTTCCTTTAATCGCAAATCAATTTCACCGCACATATCAAACATGTGGACAAATATCGCATGGAACATTTTATTACCAAAAACATCTTGCGACCAATCTTCCCCATCTAAAATAGTGACACTTGAAAGTGGTATATTATTAGCTGTGAAAACCTTTTCAAAGAATGCCTTATCATATTCATTTTTCGCACAGCATGTCAATGATTCAGCACCCCTTTTAAGCATTTGTAAACCAAAAATTGGAAATGGACAAAGGTCAACAATGCTGGTTTCAGATATGTCTGTCATCTGTCCTAGGTACACACACGCCGTTCCGATGCATCCATTGAGCTTCTTAATATATTCTGTATCATTTAAAAATCGAAGAGTTTCAGGTGAGATTCTCATAACAGAAATGTTATCATCAGGCATCATAGTCAATTTGCCACCGTTGATATGAAATTTTGCATTGATTATATCACTTGCTTCAACTGCTTTTGGAACAGCATCAAAGAAAACCGCCTGCTGCCATGCATTTGCCCTTACTTTTGACCGGGGATCAGTAGTTACTTTTATAATATCTTTGAACAAATGTAGATCAAACCATCCTATCACAATATTGATCCGACCACTGTCTTTCACTTTAAAATCAACATCATACGGCTCAAGTCTATTAAGTTTATCTTGAATATCATTGATATTTGTAAAATCCACTTGTAGAAGTGAAAATGGCTCCGTTAGATACCTTATATCTTTATACAAGTGCACATCTTCACAATCATATGTCTCTTCATATTTTACAATATGAACATTAAGTGCAGGTATGTTCAAAAGTTTTTTTACTGATGAGCACAACTGATATTTTCCATTCAAATGATCACATTCAGCTCCAATAACAAAAAATTCTGCCTTATTGGGTATGACACGGGCATCTTCGGTCATCAAATTTTCCAAAGCATGAGATATAGTTTGTAAAACATGTTCTCCAAACAGGCCAGCATCAAATGTCTCTGTAATCAAGAGTGAACGTCTCCCACCAATATCATGGAAGTTCAAATCTGTTGACATTCTATTCATGATGCTGATATAGTAATTGCGATTTTCTCGAGTGATTTCTGAAGCCAATTGAGTCATTATCTCGGAACCGTCCACACCTAATACATGGGAAGGGGAATATGCACTTGCATACAAGGCAAGTAAGCCAGTCCCAGTACCAATATCAAGGACAGTGTCATAAAATGGCATTAAAGTGTCACCGATCGCATTGAGATATGTCTTATTGCGAATCTTATCATTCAGCATTCGAAAGTGCCATCTCTCAACTAGTAGATTCTTCAGAGAGTTCAAGTTTTTCTCAGCACTGACAAAACCAGGATCCAATTTGAGAGCTTTCTGAAAATGGCCCCATGCTTCGGAGTAGTATCCATACTTAAATAAACACTTTCCAATATCATTGAGAAGGTATATGTTATTAGGGAATACTTTTATGGCGCGATCGAAATTGGTAATTATATCCTCAGTGTTGTTAGAAGCACTGAGGAGCTCGTTTATCTTCAGTAGCATAGCTCTGAACTCTGATTCATAAATGGCTTTCGAGCGCGGGTATTTATCGAAAGTCTGGATGAAAAGATCGAAGGCATTGCTGTAATTGCCGGCAGTTGACAAAAGCCTCGCATGTTGAATGTTCTCTTCTGCGCGTTCATCCATCACAAGAATATTTGAATATTGAGATTTCTTGCAAAATCAAAGCGAAAGTAATCAATCTCTTATAAAAAAATTCAATCAACGTCGTATGCAATAAACATCACTGACTAGTAAACTCAAAACAATGTGTATATTTTTCCTATTACCTCGCACAATCTAAGTAATAGTAAAGTTCTCTGTGATATTCGGCGTAGGACGGACGTAGACTCATCATAGGTTAGTCGTACGTAGCGTGTAAATAGTTTTATTATCCTTTCACTTCACTTTTCAAACAATAACAAATAGGTACCTTCATAGGTAGGTATTTATTGATTACGGAGTCACAGTATTACCACAGTGTAAAACTGTGACGGAGTGATGTCTTCTTCTTCTTATTTTTAATTTTGGCAACCAAGCCCAAATTAGGGTTAATTTCTGCCAGTGTCGAGTTATATTATAGTTTCCAATCACAATAAATCACTTCACATTATAGTCCTCAATCAGTCACCGTCCATAAAAGTCATGTTTTACTGCAATGGTGGTCATTGTACTAAAACTCTTCACGGACATTTTGAGACAACTTGAAAAGTCACGATACACATAATTCATTTCACTTCACTGGTGCACATGGATGATCTTTATTGGGTAAAATACCACCAAAAATACACAATAAAACTCAAAATACACAAATTTATGAAAATAAAAATGAAAATGCTACGTCACTCTGCAAGTTCCCGCCAAAAAGACTCCTGTTACCTGTTATTGAACTGTTACTGAACGCTACGATGATCGTCGGCGTAAGGTGCGTTCGAATTGGGGTATGGTAGCAAAAATAACAGTCAAAAATGCCAAAAACGATCACAACTGGCGTTCGATTTGGAAAGTTGTGGGCGAAATTGGCGTTTTGAACTGTTTTCGTTCACCGTTCGTTTTGCTTGGAAACAGTTAAAAACGACATCGTGAACTGCAAATTTTGACCCACCTCCGATGCAGGGTCGTTTGTGATCATATTTTGACATCTTTGAATCTGACAGATAAGTTTCGGAAAATTCATACGGGAAGCGAAAATTCTAATTTTTATTGTAAAATTTTATAGAAATACTAACAGGCAAGAGAATAATTTGTTAGATTAACTTTGTTTAATGATTAACTGAAGGAAAAAGGTAGGTTGAGACAAGTGAAAAGCAGGTGATCAGCATGGAAATGTAATTTTTGTATCTAATCGTTCGATTTGGGAAATATTGTTTGTGGCAAAAGTTGCAAAATTGTTGAAATTTTCCAATTCAAACGCATAAACAAAAATGCCCATTTTGAAACTGTTAAAAATGACATCACTCCGGACTTTTTGGCGGGAACTTGCAGAGTGACGTAGCGTTTTAATTTTAATTTTCATAAATTTGTGTTTTTTGAGTTTTATTGTGTATTTTTGGTGGTATTTTACCCAATAAAGATCATCCATGTGCACCAGTGAAGTGAAATGAATTATGTGTATCGTGACTTTTCAAGTTGTCTCAAAATGTCCGTGAAGAGTTTTAGTACAATGACCACCATTGCAGTAAAACATGACTTTTATGGACGATGACTGATTGAGGACTATAATGTGAAGTGATTTATTGTGACTGGAAACTATAATATAACTCGACACTGGCAGAAATTAGCCCTAATTTGGGCTTGGTTGCCAAAATTAAAAATAAGAAGAAGAACACAAATCATGACTTTTTGGCGGGAACTTGCAGTGACGTAGCATTTTCATTTTCATAAATGTGTGTATTTTTGGTGGTATTTTACCCAATAAAGATCATCCATGTGCACCAGTGAAGTGAAATGAAATGAATTATGTGTATCGTGACTTTTCAAGTTGTCTCAAAATGTCCGTGAAGAGTTTACCGTGTAGAGTACAATGACCACCATTGTAGTAAAACATGACTTTTATGGACCGTGACTGACTGAGGACTTATAATGTGAAGTGATTTATTGTGACTGGAAACTATAATATAACTCGACACTGGCAGAAATGAGCCCTAATTTGGGCTTGGTTGCCAAACTTAAAAAGAAGAAGAAGAAAAACAAATCATAAACTAAAACTACCTACCTATCTATGCTAGAGCGGAGGACCAAAGAAATTGGACTAAAGCAGTAGAAATAGTGTCAAAACGCAAACTTTATAATTATATCTGTCACGATAATTTTCATACGATTACTCCATAAGATAAAACAGGAATGAGATATAGTTGTGTGTTTCTGTTCATACCGCCTGTAACCCATTTTGAGTTGTCAGTGGTTACGTTTGGTCTAATTGTACTACCAAATTGAATAGGTCTAAAAGTGAACTATGGTGTTGGCCCTATGATGTTGTTTTTATTTTAGTCGTAGTTTGTTGACATACAGCAGACGGACGACGACTACGCGAAAATTTAAAATTAATATTGTTTATTTAGATTCAAGCAAAACTAAATGTATTAAATTGTGATCTGTGATAAACACAAAAATGGTGTGTGTTGTAATCGAGTGCAAATATCATTCCTACCGAAAGGAAAATGAATCTGAAATTATTAGCTTTCATCGGTAAGACGGCATTTTGAACATATTTCGGATTTTATTCGTAAGATTGCTTTGATAATTTGTAGAATTGTAGACTAACATTTATGTATTATAGTATTATGCGTATTATATGTTTAAAACAAATTAAATTACCAAAATATTGCTATATTTTAAATATTTTGGTATAGTCTGAATAGTGCCGTACATGTCTTATCGACAAATCAATGAGGATAAACTTTCCTTCACGAGACGCTGGTCGGGGATTTCATATTTTTTTGACAGAAAGAAGATGATCTAAGAAGTCTTTCAGTGAAGTCCTTTTTTTAAGAAACAATATTTTTTTCATAGTTAAATAATAGAAGATTGTTAATAAAATCACTATTTTGCGTCGTTTCGTTATGAAATGGCTGGCGACAGCTAAGCTGCGGTTATTCCTGCAGAGCCATAGTGGGCGCATCAATGAATTTATATCAAAAAAACTCATACTTAACCTCAACATCAACCATTAATATCTCGGAAACCATGAGTTTGCTTAAAGTTTTGGGGGAACCAGGTTGAAGGCCTTCCCCCCGCATCCCTTACGTTGCGACCCGTCAATGAAAGTACCATAAATGATGAAAGTGTCTAAATTATAAGATTAAATTGTTTATTTTAGATTCCCCGATGACGGTGGGTTAGCGATGCTTTGAAAATAGCTTGGGAAGAGATTCCAGCAGAAAACGTGAGGCATTATGATCAAAAGCATGCATTCCAGTCTTCAGAAGTGCATAGCTTAAAGAAGAGGGCATACGAATTATACAAAAACAGAAAAAGAAATAAAAAGTGAAGATTATTTAGTTTTTAGGCATTTTTCGTTGTTTGTGTTTTCGGCATTTTTATTTAA
Organism: Achlya flavicornis; assembly: GCA_947623365.1. NCBI lineage: Eukaryota > Metazoa > Arthropoda > Insecta > Lepidoptera > Drepanidae > Achlya > Achlya flavicornis. The sequence continues at coordinate 15,409,006 of OX392470.1, read as the reverse complement.
ATATAAATTTATAGTTTTATTGATAATTTATTTAAACAATTACTTGCCTAAACGGTACACAAAAATATTGTTTTATGATTAATTTAATAATAAACGCGTAAATGATTTTTATTTTATTTTAAAACCTTATCTGTAAACTGTCTATAGTATAAGTACCTACTTGAAGAAAGTATGTACCTATTTATTTTTGTATAGGAGCTGGCATAGCCACCCACCGCCATTTAGATTTTAACAATTATTATAAACTAGCTGTCCCCCTCGGTTTAACCCGCGTTCCCGGGATAAAAAGTAGCATGTGTCCTCCGTACCATAGGCTATCTGCATGCCAATTTTCATGATGACCCGTTGAGAAGTTGAGGCGTGAAGGCGTAACAAACAAACTCACTTTCGCATTTTTAATATTTGAGGATTAATTTATTACGTGGTTGGTTTAAATATTTATTAGAGTAGAGTAAAACCAAGAAGCACGAAAAAACAATAGGATAAACTTTCTGGGACGGGACGCTGATCTTGGTGCTCATTTTTTTTTACAGATGGTAGTTGATCTAAGGATTCTTTCAGCGAAGTCTTTTCAAGAAGCAACTTCATAGTTTTTGAGATTTTAATTATTGAAGTGTGTTAATCAAACTAAAACAAAGAATATCGTGCAAAAACAAAACGCATGATGACGCCATTTTGATTTGGCGCCACATTTCACCTATGGTTAGATAAAGTGTGTCATCTGTTAAAACCGATTTCTGTACTGGTAGGTTCAAACCCCTACTACCCCTAGAGTGTATATAAAAATCCGGTGGCGCGGAGGGAGAGCAGCCCCCGCCTGCTTTTTGTTACGCAAGGGCGAAAGGGCTGCACTTCCTGCAGCGCCAGAGCCGGTGCAGAAGTGAATTTATGCAAAAAACCTCATACATAATCTCAAACTTCAACCATGAATATCTCGGAATCCATGAGCTTGCTTCAAGTTTGGGGGGTACCGAGGGGAAGGGCTTCCCCCCCTACCCCGCGTCTCGTCCAGGAAAGTTTTACCATTTCTATTTTTTATTTAAACCAAATTTTGTCGATATCGATATTATTGTATTCAGAACCCTATTGTAAATTTACTTGATCAATAAAGTCTTGCAACAGTGTACAACCTTACTATTTTAGGATATAATAAATATATAACTGTCTCTTTTTGGCACAAAGAATCCCAGTAAGAGTAATGAGTACAGCTATTCAGAAGTCGCTTCATTTTTTAGAGCTCGTTCTTTGCTATTCTTTATTCTATGCGGAGGACGCGGAGGACAAAACGTTCACGTTCACGGCAGTCTCCAACACGTAGTGGCCTTACGCGTAGTGGTTATATTCTCTTTGTCTCTAACTCTCTCTCTCTCTGGTTATAGACCAGCAACACCGTAATTTTGATACGGTAAATGGTAGAATATTACGGTAAGCAAAAAATAATAATACGGTAACCTTTTATTAAAAATGTTCAAGAAAAACTTAATTATATTGTTTTAGAACACTAACATTCTAATATAATAAATTATATACTATAATTTATACTCAATTACAATTAATACTCTCACATGAATCAAGTTAAATACTTACTGGTCCGTTTTTCATACATCGACCGACACATCAATTTATTAAATCATCGCATTGGTGGGATGGAAATCAACACAGTTTTCCATGTCTCTTAAATAACCTGTTGCGTAAAAAGGTTCCCAGCAAAAGATTTTGTGTTCCTTTTCATCATTTTCAAGTCAGTAATATGACTAAAAATGCGTTCACAGTGGGCGTTTGAATGTGGCAGAGCATTTATAAAATAAACCGCGCCAAATTAAAGAATGGCGGCAACTCTTTTTTTGTTTTCTAGATATTTATGAACTAAACTCGAATTTTTAATTAGAGTCCAAAAAGGTAAACAAAGGTGTTACCATCGTAGAAAAACTATTGTTAAACTGTCGATTATCGATTTTAGTGAAAAAAAATAGTTAGAATTTATTTTTATATCTATTCTAAAACTTTTCAAACGACTAAACACACTGAATCAAAAAGATTTGTAAATAGCTGTAACATACACTTTATTTTAAAGAAAACAGTTTTTTATGCCGAAAAATATTTATGTTACTCGCAACACCAACGAGGTCCATAACATTTTGATCCATTTTTATGCCAACATTTTGCCGACTTCTTTATTTGGTTTGAGCTGTTATGAAACTTATCTGCCATTGGCATTTCATTGTTGAATTTTTGTTTTCTGTTATTGTTAAGTTCAGTGGTGAAGATTTCTCTTGCAACCCGCATGAAATACTTTTTTTTCATCAAGACCAATGTCACGTCACGTGTATTCCTTTTTTAACATAGGTGCCTACAAAAATATCAGAGGTCGTCTATAATGATTTATGGGATAAACATGCAGCAAAAAAAAATCTACTCAGACTTATAATGTCAAAAAATGTTTTCAACACCTGGAATCTCACTTTGACAGTGACTGACAGTGACGTTTCTTTGTTTACCTTTTTGGACTCTAATTAAAAATTCGAGTATACGTAATCAGGTCATCGGTCATATAAGGTTTGTCATCTTGTCTATGTACACAAATCTTGGAGACTCACCTATTCTCCTTTGCAGTGCTGCCGTAAAAAAAATATATATTTAACTACATCAAGATCCATTGTCATTTATAGAAATAAGGACACGTACGAAATTGAACGCTTTAAGGAGTATTTTTCTCGAAAACACCGTGATTTTCATGGCACTTACGCGTTTTGTTCATCGTTCTATAACTATAAGACAAATGGATTCACGTGTTTTGATTTTATTCATTAAATTATTATTTAAGTAGTTTTTCGTTTCACCTCTAATTAATTACCGTATTTAGTGATACGGTAATGAGATCTGTCGATTACCGTCGTGGCTTTCCGTATAACAACACTGCTGCCAACAACAGTCTGATGTCTCCATTTTTTACCCGACTGACCCCGTAGATTGAGGATACCTAGATTTGTCACTAAAATAATAATAATTACGAAAGCGAGATACGTATATGTCAAAACGTGTATGTGTGAGCAGGACTAAGCATATTTTGTCGTCCCTATCTCGCGTATTCTTGACATCAGTGTCAAAATCAGTGTCGTTGACCTCGTTGATGGCAAGCAATTTTCTAACCGACCAAAGTGTGAGGCTTATTATTGTGGGTGGTTAACTATGGTACTACCTGTCATTCATAAATAGTCGGATTATAAGTTGATGGGGATACCAGCATTTTATTATTTTTACCACTTTAAATAGCGTGTTTTATTTTTTGTAGTTTTTATCCTCGTAAGTTACATTAGTAATTTGTTTTATATATTTATACGTAAGTTTGATACAAACATTAAAAATAATTACTTTGGAAATAATAACTTATAAATAACGACGATGATACATGGAAGCAATATATGTATGCATGTGCCTAATTTTTAAAACACCAAACATAATAAAGAGGATAATAATATGCATACATATTTTCTATTTCAGATAAAATAAATTGAAAACAGATATATAGGTAAATAAATATTTTTTCTCTTTCAGATCCGACAGGCTCAAACGAGTAACTCTAAATATGAAATTTCGGGAGTTTATATGGAAGCAAAGGATAGTTTGGTATAATTGTCTCACCTATCAGTTGTCTAATCAGTCTTCACCACATATTATAAAATGAAGTAACTTTCCGTCTGTTTGTCAACTAACTCCTTCTAAACTACGATTTTCTATAATATGTAACAGGCCTTAGAGCGGTTCCGCCTAACGTCCGATACGAATCCGCGAAAATACAGATCTAGAAAACTCGGACCGAATTCGGATATTGCTTTTCGCACTACCTTCAACCCAAATCCGTAATTCAGACGTAATTTTACGCAAAACCACAGTAGAGCGTTAACATCGTTGATTATTGAGTCCTTTCAATAGGCGTCAACTTTCGGCAATGCTATTGTACGTAAAAAATAAAAGCTATTGTACGTACGAAGACATTATTAACATTAACATATAAAGTATTAAATTAACTATTTATTAACCACGCCCCGGCCGAATATTTAATCTTATACAATCAATACCTGAGCAGGTTGCGGTCAAAACGTGATAAGTCACAACGTCACAACAACTCATAAAAAAAGTCTTCTAGTCCTTATGTCTCTTAAGGACTTAATTAAAGTATACTTCATCAATCCCGTGTTTTATTTTGACTTCTAGTTGAAAAAAGTGAAAATGAAGTTATAACAGTGTCATCTACCCCCTTAGACAAGATGGTTGTCGACAATCGTCATCGTTACTAAACGATCAACCTATGTATGGGATTGACACCTGCCACACCCATTGTATTGTAAAACCAAAATACCCAATACCAGTTTACCCACATAATGGGGTAAAAGTGTAAATATGGCAGTATTCATTGTATGTACATTTTCTTCTTCGCCATTCGCTGACAGATGCGTTAGCATCTCTACTAAGTCTGTGGCTGACAGCAAATCTATAGGTATACTCAATCTACGGACTGACCCGGAAGGAGAGTTCTATTTATCTAGTGTATGTATGTATAAGGATGTAAACGATAGCTTCTTGTAATTTACTGTTTTATTTCTAGACAAAATTAACAAAAACATTTTCCGATATCTAATCCAAGTGTTTTAAAATAGCCCTTAGGGCTGCCATCCGTCCCTGTCATGTCCCGACTAGGGTTGCCAGGCCCTCAAACACAAAAGCCGGACTCAGCGCTTTATTTGGCCGGAAGTTTTACACTAAAGCCGAACATACACTTTTTTTTAAGTTGTAAAACATATGTTCTAAAAACCGGACAATAAAAATGTAACTTTTTGGCGGGAACTTGCAGAGTGACGTAGCATTTTCATTTTCAATAATTTTTGTATTTTGAGTTTTATTGTGTATTATTGGTGGTATTTTACCCAATAAAGATCATCCATGTGCACCAGTGAAGTGAAATGAAATGAATTATGTGTATCGTTACTTTTCAAGTTGTCTCAAAATGTCCGTGAAGAGTTTTAGTACAATGACCACCATTGTAGTAAAACATGACTTTTATGGACGGTGACTGACTGAGGACTATAATGTGAAGTGATTTTGTGACTGGATATTATAATATAACTCGACACTGGCAGAAATGAGCCCTAATTTGGGCTTGGTTGCCAAAATTAAAAATAAGAAGAAGAATAAAAATGTATAGTACTTAGTACCTAGTAAATGTATAATACAAATAATAATTAATTACTTATATTGAGTAATAACGACTCATTAAATTAATCTGTCAAAAACATTGTCTTGGAACAGCCTGAGAAATAGCCTGACAAAAGCCGGACAGGCCTGACGCGTAAATATTTGGCCGAACAAGACCGTAAAAAGCCAAACAGGTCCGGCTAAAGCCAGACACCTGGCTACCCTAATTCCGACAATCACTAAAATGTCCCGATTCTGCGCAAATCGTGAGGGAAGCGAGGGCTTTCATGGAATTAGCGTAGTGAATTAGGTAAAAAATAAGCTAACATAAAATATTTTTTATCAAATTATCAGCTAAACAATCAGACGCTTTTAAACTATCACATTTCCCAATGTCTCTTACCAATGGAACCTAAAAAAGTAGACTTAGTACAATGAAAAAAAAAAATACTACCCATACCAGCCAGCCAGACTACTGTCCCGATGACACCCTAGCAAAATATGGCAGCCCTAATCACACTGGACCAAGGACCACACATCAGCTCAACATCATTACTACACTGAAATGACTTCACAAAACAACTCTTACTAGGATGCTCTTCTGGAGAAAACCCTAATTGACCATATTTATTGTATCCTGTAGTCCATACTGAATTGTCTTCAAGTAAAACTGCAGAATGTCTTGAACCACAAGCTATGTCTTTTATATTTTGATCCACCTGACCATTTTCATCAATGAGGTCAACCAATGTTGGGATTGAGTAACTTTCATTATCTTTGGTCTTATCTGTTCCTTTTGTTCCCAACTGGCCAGTATCATTCCAACCCCATGAGTACAAATCTCCATATTCACTGAGAGCTAATGAGTGCCAACCTCCAGCTCTGATTTTTATTAATTTTATACCAGCAAGAGCTTCCACTTCAGTTGGTGAATCTAGATTGTTAACTTCACCATGTCCAAGTTGTAATCTCCTGGAAGAAAGATTCTAGTATTTAATCATAACTTGGGAAATTGAAAAAGGAAATTTATGTTATAGATCTTACCGTCCATTTCCCCATGTGTACACCCTGCCGGCATTAGTTAGTAAAAGAAAGTGTTCATATCCACATTTTATATCACAAACCTCCCCCATACAGTGACTCGTGTCCAAGTAACTTGGTAATAAGCCCCTGTATACCATCCCTGTTGATGTGAGGTACATGCATGAGTCATTCATCATGACAACTTGCACAATCTCATTGTTCCTTCGCAACCTCTTTGCAACATTTTCTAAAGGAGTTTCTACACTGAAGTTTACTTTTTTAAACTCATTTACTTTCTCTAAATTCATTACCCATAGATTATTTGTATTTTTACCCACCAGTAACAAATTTTTATCATTACCACATACAATTAATTCTGTAATATCACACACTTCAGGAAGCTTTATTTTATTTATTTGTTTTTCCTTCCCATTGTAAGAACCTGATATATATAATTCATTATCAATTTGGAATATATTATAGGACCAACTGATACATAAAAGTTTTGCTCGACCCAAATTAATTGTTTTATTTTCTGTTAGAACGTCACAAAATCCACTGATGATACACTCGTCAGAAAACCACTGTCCAAATATATTGCTACCTGTTACCTTATACATTCTTTCGTTTTCGATGTAATAAAAATATAAATTCATTCACGTAATGATTATAGAACAATAAAATTCAATGATTGGTTAGGTTAGGTTTCATTTTTCATTTCAATTAATTTCCGAGACATTCGAAAAAGTACTGTACTACCTCAGAGTATATAAATAAATACTACGTACCTCAGACCAAGAAATTATTCGTCTGAGCTACGTACAAGTACTACCTAAGCAATAACTTCAAATATTCGCGCTATTTCAGCTTTACTTTAGACTCATAAAAGGTTCATTTTTTGAACTTTGAAATTATTCGATAGGAATTAAAATTTTATATCACATACATTTTGTTATTTGATAAGTGAATGATGAATTAAAAATTAATAAAAACAAAAAGACATGCATGACATGAAAACTTTGACAACCTCAATGACATATGACAACAAACAAACTACAAAAACAGAACTGACAGTTATTATTTTTATGTTTGGCAACCAAATCTTTTCTATGATACTTTATTTTTGCCAGTGTCGAATTATGTTATAAGTTGTACACAGTGACCTAATTATACAATGGAGGTCAGTGGATCTACACAACTAGAAATTATATACGGTCACAATAAATCACTTTGTCTGCTCTGTCAGTCATCATCGTAAAATGTTTACCATTCACAGACATTAAAAGAATAGTGGCCATTGTACACTAAAACTTTTCACGGACCAACATATTCTATATGATATGCCTGTGTATATGAACGATCAGTGTAACCAAGTGAACGAACGGACTTTTTGAGACAATTTGAAAATTCATGATAGTACACACAAATCATTTCACATCACTACAATACTTAAAGTGCACAAAGCAGTGATCTTTATTGGATAAAACACCAGCGTAATTATGCAATAAATCGAGTTTAATATTAAAAAAATAAAACATGAATTTATTAAAATAAAACGAAACCTCAAGGCACAGGGTCATTTTGCAAGTTTCCGCCAAAAAGCCTCATTGATTATTATTTTTTCTTTTTGAAAATTTGCGGTAGTTTCTTTTCTACTGAAACCATTGCTTGCTGGCAGTGGTGGTGTAACGTCTACGTAACATACAAACAAAATATTTTCTCTTCAACATTTTTTGATTGATGGTAACACTTAAATGTTAACTTTGAGGATGGACGATGCCGGTTAGTAAGGTATTTTATTTTAGTTTTTTTATCATGTATCGATGTTAATTGGTTTCAATCACATTAAAGAAGTAGAGTTTGTGTATCGAAGTCTTTATATAGTGCATCAAAGCCATTGATAACGAGTCGTTTGTGCAGATGTGAATGTAACGATGTCATGAAGTTTTTTGAGAAATCAATATGGCCCTCAAACTCGGCAAGTGCAGGCTCTGCCTCAAGCTTGGCGACTTCTATTCTATATTTACGGTGGACAATGCAGTTCAGCTCGCTGAAATGGTTATGGATTGCGCCCGAATCAAGGTAAGTCAGTACAATTTTCATATAAGATACAAATTTAGAAACACGATATTTTATGAGGATGATGATATCGTATTCTTACGAAGAAAGCATAATTCGCTCAGTGAACCCATAAAGCAATTTAGTCAAAATATTTTTTTGCTTGGTTATATTTGCGAATTAAAGCGCGAATTCGCAACTTTCCGATTGTTGATGGCATACATAGAACAATGCAACTATAGAAAGGCATTTCGGTAAAAGTCAATCCCGTTTTTCATACATGTCGATATTTTCTATTTACCTACTATTCGTTGTTGCTTCCTGTTACCTATGTGAGCCAAATAAATACTGCTGAGTTGCATTCTTCATACTCAATTGTCCATACTTCAATGGATCAACAAAGCATGTATGAGTGTGGGGGTGTAGGGTCAAATCCTACCTTACACAAGAATTCAAGAGGTCAACCCTGACTAGTTGAGACTAGATGAATGCATTTTCATAATAGTCCTCAATTATTGGATAATCTTTCTGAGACGGGACACTAATCGGGAGTCTTTCTGCAAAGTTATTTCTTGAAGCAACCTCATGGTTTTTGAGAAATAAATTATTGAGTTTTGTTAATAAAATCACAATTTTGCGACTTATGACAGACAGTTGCATTAAAACAATAGGCATGAGTACGCTATTTTTTGATTAGCATTGTGTGATATTTCACCTATGGTTAGATAAGGTATGTCATCTATCAAAACTGAATCAGCACACCCTGACACTTTGGAGTCTTGTGGCTACTACCCCTAAGTGTATATCAAAAGCTGGCGGCGAGAAGGGAGAGCAGCCCAGCAGTATGGTCGCCTGAGGAAGAAGTGAATTTATGCCTAAAAACCTCAAACTTCAACGATAAATATCACGGAAACCATGAGTTTGCTTCAAGTTTGGGGGGGAACGGCATCCCTCCTCCACACCCCCTTACCCCGTGTCCCACCTGAGTCGATGCAGATGTGAAATTATGTCAAAAAACCTCCTATATAACCTCAAACTTCAAGCATGAATATCTCAGAAACCAAGAGCTTGCTTCAAGTTTGGGGGGTACTGGGGGGAAGGGCATCCCCCCTCGCACACCCCCCTACCAAATAAAATATAAAACTGCACTGGTATATTTTATATTTTTTATATATTAGTATGTTATTTCTTTTTGTGAAATAAAATTACATACTCATATGTTTTTATCAATCAATAAGTTTTTGAGTTAAGTGTCAAACTGCTGGTCTTATATTCATCCCTGATGTATTATAATCCCTTGACTTTCGGTTAAAAAATAACAATTGATTTTATTGTTTTCCTCGCCCGCGCGAGTGTCAAACAGTTAAATAGCCACAAGGTAATTCAATAATATTTTAGGTATATGAAGGAGATGGGCTCCCAGATAAAATTTGCTCAGAATGCATACAAAAGCTTAGCAGTGCATACATCTTCAAGCAACAGTGCGAAAGAGCTGATCAAGAGCTTCGTCGAAATTATGTACCTCCACCAGGTAATTATATTTTATGGTGTATTTTACTTTAAAACCTTACTTAAATCTGGACTGTTTATTACTTTATCTCGGAAATCTGATGGTGATTATAGGTGACAAACTTATGGACATTAGCTATACCATGAGGTGCTTTAATACATATGCAGTGGCATAGCAAAAGGGGGGCTACAGGAGCGGCCTGCACCGGGTGTCACCCGTTTGGGAGTGACACCCAACTATGAAGAATTCTGGCAACATACAAGTGATACCCCCGGTATTGTAAGCATCTAAAGGCTATGGCAACCGCTTACCATCAGGCGGGCAATATGCTTGTTTGCTACCTTAATAGTATAATAAAAATTTAAATTGGAACACAAAACTTTAGATATAAAAAAATATATCTTGTGTGACATCCTCGTGAAAACATTTTGAAGCCATCAATTAGCCATAAAATAGAGGCACTTATTGTTATATTACCTAAAGAAAAACAGAGTTATAGATGAATCAATATAATAAAAATCATCATAGTTTGGGTTTATACAATTTTTATTATAATAAACAGTTTTCATTTTTGGGGTGATTTCCTCACCGGGTGCCACCCATGCTAGCTATGCCACTGTACACATGTTCTACTTAATGATAGTAAGTAGCCAGTCAGAAGGATACTACGAAGTATTCTACAAGTGTATGGTTTTCTCACAATGTTTACCATCAGAGAAAGGACAAGCTCATCGTCATCATTAGTTTTTTTTTATAGATTTATACCCACTTGAGGTACTAATTAAATCACAGCATGTGTGATCAATGAATGTATATTGCTTTGCGTAACTTCTCTACAAAAAATTCCATCAAATCCCTATTCTATATCTGCAGAGCACAGTGCCATAAAATATAATATGAACTATAATCATTGAATCTAGCGTCCAGTTATCTGTTGCTGACAGCAATCCTATAGACTTAACGGTTTCAGGGTTCAGCGTCAGCCCGCCGCCGCCAAACAGACAAAGTAGCGATTCAGCTTTCTCAACGCACACCGACAGTTCCAAACCAATGTCTTCGACGGAAGGCAAAGGCACTCCGGCCAGGAGTCGCAAGCGTAGCATGGAGAGCGTCGACAACGCCTCCGTCGGCAACGCCTCTGTCGGCAGCCGCTCGCAGGAATACCGACCGAGCAGTTCCAAACGCGTCGAAGAACTAAGGAGGTCACAGAAAAGACCTCGGTGCACATCGGGTAACACGTCTTCCGACTACGAAGACAACAATAGTCAGTCGAATTTCATGGCCGAAACGGATTCTGATGAACCACTAATTAAGAATGACCACAAATGTAAAGTTTGTCCCAAGTCTTTCAAATCCCTTAAGAGTTTAGCTATTCATATGCGCATACATTCAAGTGGTAAAAATGATAGTTTGGCCGAAAATATCGTGGTTAACATTCCAAGTAAAAATGACGAGCAGGATGCCACTGATGTTGAAGACAAATTGGGTTGTGAGAAATGTGGTAAAACGTTTAAGTTGAAGATAATGCTGAAACGGCACAGCGAAATATGCGGGAAGGAACGTCAGAAGTCGCCTCAGAAAGAGTTGCTCGTGTCGCTGGAACCTATCGACGGCGTGCAGACGAAGAAGATCGACTGCACCATGTGCTCAACCAAGTTCAAAACTATAGCTAACCTGGAGAAACACATGAGAGTATGTCACTCCGCAGTATTGAAGAGGGAAATGCTGCCAGTCGAGGCAAAGATCGAGAGGGGGAAAGTGACCATCCCTTGCATTTATTGTGAGGAGACATTCAACGATTATTACATTCATTGCGCTCACTTCGGCGCTTGTTCGAAGAGGGACGACACTTTACCGTACAAGTGTCCGATTTGTGAGAAAGTGATGTCGAGGAAGAACTCTTATTTCAATCATTTGAAGAACCTCCACTTCGAGCCGCGACCGTCGCAGAACAAGTACGAGCACGAGGAGAAGAAACAGGATTACTTCGAGTGTCGGATGTGCAACAAGAAACTGCCCAGCCAGGATCTGCTCATCACGCATCTCGCGGCGCACGTTTCCAATATAGAAGAGCCTAATGAGATTGTAGTAGATGACGAATCTAGGTGAGTTGTTTATACTGTAGACATTTTAGTGGTTATGCAAGGAGAAATAGAGTCTATTTAACTTCTTATTTAGATCGGTAATTTCATAGAGTTGGAATAGTATAGAGCGACTGTACAATGATACCCAACTAATAAGGCGCGTCGTGAATCTTCGTTCGCACAGAAAAGAAAGTATGGCCCCGAAGATTAAAGAAAGAATGCTTAAAACTTACAATCAACCTTAGATCACTACTATAAGGTTCATAATACAGTGCAGCTGTTAGTTCCGTCTCACTCGCAAGTCACGCCCCACCGCACACATGGCGGCAGCTGCCGACCAATAGTATTTCCCGCGCTTTGATAATGTATCTTCTGCACAGGTACATCGGTAAGCCATATCAGTTGGGTACTCCTGTACCAGAGTATGGTCTAAATGCCTTGAAATGAAGTGCGCGTACATAGTATGAACGACTAAAATACATATAATGAATGCCAATTTATCCTTTTTAGGGTTCCATAGCCAAATGGCAAAAAACGGAACCCTTATAGATTCGTCATGTCTGTCTGTCTATCTGTCTGTCTGTCTGTCTGTCTGTCTGTCTGTCTGTCTGTCGGTCTGTCGGTCTGTCGGTCTGTCGGTCTGTCGGTCTGTCGGTCTGTCGGTCTGTCGGTCTGTCTGTCTGTCTGTCTGTCTGTCTGTCTGTCTGTCTGTCTGTCGGTCTGTCGGTCTGTCGGTCTGTCGGTCTGTCGGTCTGTCGGTCTGTCGGTCTGTCGGTCTGTCGGTCTGTCGGTCTGTCGGTCTGTCGGTCTGTCGGTCTGTCGGTCTGTCGGTCTGTCGGTCTGTCTGTCTGTCTGTCTGTCTGTCTGTCTGTCTGTCTGTCTGTCTGTCTGTCTGTCTGTCTGTCTGTCTGTCTGTCTGTCTGTCTGTCTGTCTGTCTGTCTGTATTGTTAATTCTATCACTCTATAATATTCTAACTCTATGGATAATTTATTGTTACACCTCGATTGGAGTACTGTACTTACAATGAGGCAAGATACGAAATTGTATTTATGTAAATTGCCGTTAAAAATTCAATAAGAAATATTTACACTCATTTAACATTTCAGAGCCAGCACCTTAGATGATTCGGCATCGGTCACATCAATGTACAGCAACTCGCAGGTGTCATCTGGCCCGCTCAAATGCAGCATGTGCGACAAACGTTTCAAATACAAGAGGGCTTTAGAAACACATCAAGTAAGGGTGCACACTAGCGAGGGCGTCGAAATAAAAATAGAACCACCGGATAAACCTTCAACAAGCCTGCTCAGCGAAACGTACAGACAATCAGAGTCTGAATCTAGTCAAGATGAGGGGGACGACAACACGTGTGATATTTGCGAGAAACAATTCTCGTACAAAAAGCTGCTCCTACAGCATAAACGGACGAAACATAATATGTCGTCTGGTCATAAGCGAGCGAAAATCAACCTTAAAGACTGCTCGGTAAAGTGTCTAATATGCGACATGGATATGAAAGTGAGCGCGATCAATGAGCACAATCAGAAACACATATCTGTTAACATGAAGCCCAGGAATGTGTATACTTGTGCGGAGTGCGGAGACAAGTTCAAGAGTTGTAGTGCTCTAGCTAATCACATTAAACTGATACATAGGTTGAAGCAGCAACAGATGCCAAAGCAGTTTGAAGGTGATTTGGCGGATTTTTGTGAGGTCGTTGTGACAAAGGCGGAACCGCTGGACTGGATCCAGAGTCACAACGGCTTTGGTGAGGTTCCCGGAACAGATGACAAAGATGGCAAACCACTAGTGAACCTGTCAGGGTTCACCTGTCCTATCTGCAGCAAGCAGATGCCAACACTCATATCTCTTAAGAGACACGTCAACTGGCATTCCAACGTCGGGAATAACATACAAAAGATCACCGAGTGCTTTGTGTGCAAAGAGGTAACTATGAAACTAGCTCAAAATTATTCGTTTTATTGTTATGCTTCTTCAATGGGAATAAATAGTGTCTTGTAATCAGTAAGAGAGGTTAAGAGAGGTAGAGCATAGCGTTTATTCACTCAAAGAGCAGCTCGACTGGGGAAGTACCTCCACCTTACAGAATACCGCAGCCAAATAACTTTATGTTGTGTAAAGTTGTGTTCCTGCGCGTGTGTAAGGTTGCCAGAGCTCATAGGGGTGGGGGGGTGCTTCGTGTGTTGCAAGCGTCTAAATGGCTTACCATCAGGCGGGCCGTATGCTTGTTTATCGACTAAGTTTAAAGTAAAAAAAAAAAAGTAAATAATTTATCTTAACTATGTCTTTCTCTTTCAGACATTCCGTTTCCAATGCCACTACAAGATCCACATGCGGATTCACTATAAGGACCCCAACTTAGACCCTAAACTGCTCACCTGCTCGATCTGCAACCGTAAGAGCAAACACCTCCGTGCCGCCATGGCGCACATGAACTACCACAAGCAAACCCGCTTCAGTAACAAAGACTACCAATGTTCTATCTGCAAGAGGGTCTTCCAATATCGAAAAGTCTACCTCTCACACATGGCCATACACTACAAGCGAGGAGAGAGCGCTCAGAATACTATAGTAGGGGATGTGCTCCCCAATTCGGCCGATAAAACTATATTTGATGGCACCCACACATGCCACCATTGCGGCAAAGTATGCGACTCCGAAAACTCACTAAAACACCACATTATATGGCATAATTCCAAGACTTCGTTATACGGCGCTCGACACGAGTGCCTCATCTGTAATCTCGTATTCACAAATAAAAGGAGATTAGAAATCCACACGAGAAGCCACTACGAAGATGAGAATGGCCCATTCAAGTGTCACATTTGTGGAAAAGGCTACAGCGAGGAGAATTACTTCAAGAGACATGTGAAGGGACATAACTTCGATCACCAGTCGCATAAGAAGAGGATCGATAAGCTCCGGAAAGATAAAGTGAAGTGTCCAATTTGTGCTAGGTTCTACCCCGACTTGGTGAAACTCATTCGTCATTTGAGGAGGACGCATCCGGAGAGCAAGATGATCAAAACTGATCCGGACGCGCCGCCGCCCATCTACTACTCGTGCAAGTTGTGCGCCAGAGAGTTCCTAGACGAGCGAAGGCTACAGATGCACGAGGAGGCTCATCTCAGGAAACCAGAGTTGTTCAAGTGTAAATTCTGCGGTAAGAAAGCGATGTCTCTAAAGAATCATAGGATCCACATCAAAGGCCATTTGACGACGAAGCACTTTGATAATCCTCTGAAGTGCCCGAATTGTGACGAGACATTCGTGAAGGGATATGACTTGCATCACCATCTGCGCGATGTTCACGATATCAACGAAACTTGGATAGCGGACGACACACAAAAGATCCTGAATGGGCCCCTCAAAGATTTGCAATGCTCCATCTGCTTCAAGGTTTTGGCCAGCAAAGGAAACTTCGAAAGGCACATTGACTACCATAACTCCCTCCGCTGTAACTACTGCTTTGACTACTTCAGTACGTTGAAGTTCTTGGAAGGCCATTTGGCGTTCACGTGCGAAAAGAAGAAGCTTGTCGGCGACTCTGAAGTATTTCCCAAGAGAGTGAAGTGTCACTTGTGCTACAAAGCCTTCCACTTGCAAGTGAAGTTGGACTGTCACTTGCGGACGCAACACGACATCAAAGTGTCCAAAGAGGCCTCCGCGAGTAAGAAGGAAATAATCTGCGACTATTGCTTCAAAGTGTTCGAAAACGAATACGCTCTGAGGAACCATAAGATTTACCATCGCACCGTTGGATACTACGGGTGTCTCTATTGTAATAGAAAGTTCAATACTCTAACGCTCTATAGAAAGCATAAAAACAATCACTTCGCGCAGTTGAATGTGGACGATCCGACCAAGTGTGAACATTGTGACGAGACGTTTGTCGCGTTCAGAGAGATGATATACCACATGAGAGACGTCCACGGCGATAACAAAGAGTGGGTAGTGGAGCCCAAGGAGTCCATAGAGGAGACTTGCCCCATCTGCAAAAAGATATTCTTCAACCTTCACAGGCACCTCGACTACCACGAAGCGAACAAATGTAATAAATGCAATGAGTACTTCTACTCTCAAATCGATTGTGATAACCATCTTTGCGCCATCGAGAGCGACGATGAAGTCACTGTGAACAATCAAACCGGAGAAACTAAGTATGAGGAGTGCACCTTCTGTTTCAAACCAATCACCAAAAAGGACTCGAAGTTGAAGCACGATAAAATTCACCGAGGTTCCGGATCGATTTCCTGCCGATTCTGTCCACTTAAATTTAAGACTATGGACGCTTTTAACATTCACGCTTTCTCCCACCGAAGTAGGAAGTACAATAAGAAGCCGATTAAATGTCGCAAATGCGGCGAGAAGTTCGTCAAATATGGACCGTTTATGCGGCACATGAAAGCCGCTCATAAGTCGATGAAGAAGGTACATTACAGGACGATCGTGAAGCCCGAGCCGTGTGTCGTTTGCGGCGACTACTTCCCGAACCTGCACAATCATTACCGGGCTCACCTGCTCAACCAATGTCAACTGTGTCGCAAATATTTTACCTCCTCAAGAGTATTTAACAAACATGAATGTGATAAAGAAGATTATGATCCGTCTAAAGTGTTCACAAGTGAAGAGAATCTAATGGTACATATTAATGCTTACGTTCCCAAAGATGAAAAGGATGACGAGAAATTCTATGGTCACACAGACGATGAAGATGATGATCAGGACGTAGCGTTACCCGAACCCCAAGATGAGGAAAGTATAGTTGAAAGAAAAGTGCATTTGATGGTGCAGTCTCCCATAATATCCGACGTACTCTCCCTCTACCAGAAACAAGAGGTAGCAAGTCAAAATGGGGATGATATAAGCCAAGATGGGGATGAATTAAGTCAAATTGGGGATGATATTAGCCAAAATGGGGATGATAGCCAAAATGGAGTCCTTAAAAAAGTTGCGAGTACCGTAGATCAAAATATCGTCAATTTAACAGATGATGATTCGATGGATATTACCGATACTATTCCAGTAGTTATTATACTAGATGATTGAATTTAATTTCAAGAAAGAACTTCTATTTAGGTAATTAAGTATTCCAATAATTTGCTGTATTGCATGTCAATATAACTGTAGTTGACGACAAGTTCAGTGGTTTTTGAGCATGTACATCTTGCCTGACCCCCATTGATTAGTTTAAGTGGTGAAATTCATAAAGAAACCACATTTGTACTGTCAAACGTTTGTAAATATTTTTAATATATAGTTTTCAACCAACAATCAATGGTCTAGGAATAACGGAAAAACATTATTATACCTATTGAGGATTTATTTGGTGGCTATATTCGAATTAGAAGGTCTCTATTAGAATCTGTGTTAGAATAAACGTTAATTAGATTACGGATAAGTGTAATAAGCGCAGATTACTTCATTCAGTCTTATAACAGAAAAGATAAATTAAAATGAATAATCTAACTTGTATTTTTTAATTGGTAGACTTAGGAACCAACCTGAAAATGTTTATTTGTCTGAAATCATTTTATTTATTTGGAGGACCAACGCCTGTAGAAGAAAATTATCAACTATTTTTCATAATTCACTGAAATCGGTAAGGGCTCTAACACACTACCCCGTAGAAAAAGCTTCAGTTTGCGGGGTAAGCGAGTCATGGCACATTTAATCAAATCTGATACAAATGCTTCACGCAGGTGACGCGACGCTCTGGTGTGCTAAGGGTCTAATTCATTTTTCTCAAGACACCACTTGCCCTTCATTTTTGTAATATAATATGCCATAACAATATGAATAGGTTTATTAAAAATGATACTGTATGACTCGAAAACATTAAACGTGGCAATGAAACTTATTCAAGTTACCTTTAACTTACAATATTGAAGTAGTTCGCATATAAATATTTTCATCGCTTCGACATAGAATAATTATTGAGTGTATGACACAAAAAATGTGTCAAATTTGCTAGAAAACATTTGAAATCTTACTACACACTTTATTGTCGACCTGTTTTATATAAAATATTATATGTGACCTGTCTTGTTGGACTTATACGATGGCCATATTATTAAATATGACTGTATTATATATTTTCACTCATTCAAAAGTTGAATATTTTTTTATGCACTTAAATTCGGAATCGTCTCATAAGTGACCCTATGTAAATGTAGTATTTTCCGCGTAATATAATAGAAATATTTTCATAAGGATACAATACCGGTATAAGCATGCGGTAGCTTTATGATAAGGTAGGTTATGTATCAGAAGACATAAATTGAATTGTATAATTGTAATATCCCTATTGTAACTAAACATCTATCTAATGGTTACTACTTGATTTATGAAATAAAATGAATAATACAATTTGATGCCAATTGTGTATAAATGATTAAAAAATTATATTCATCCATTAGGTATTTAATGTTTAGTTATGTTATGTGTATCATTTATATCATTCAATTTAAGGCCATCTGTTATATAATCATAAGGTAGCAATCTTAATAATAATAATATACAATTATGTATAAAAATTGTTGTTTGACTTCGAAATTGCTCTTTTAAATCAAATTATGAAAATCGTGCACAATTTGAGGAGATTATGCATGTTGTGCATCATGGTTTATAATTTTTCTTATTCCTTATACGTTAAGACTGGGAGCAGGTACCTTGATTCGGCTTTAGTAAGTTCCAAGAAAAACAATCTGTAAATCTGTCCAAATGATGTCATATCGAAATGTATAGCCTTTCAAATACATTGAAGATATCTGCTGTCATGTCGGTATGAAATAATTACTAGCCAAAGGAGCGAAATAGTTAAAATAGCGACTAAATAGAATAGTAAGAGTATTCTTAGTAAGAATTTCGTGATGTAAATGCGAATTTTATGTAAGGGGTTTGAATGAAACAGTCAGCTTGATAGATATGTAGGTACTGTATAAGTTGTAATGTTTAATTTGAATTATGTTGTGATTGATTTAGTTAGACTTTATGTACGAGCGATACTGTTATTTTTTTCTATATTATTTAAATGTCAATTCCCTGTGACATAAAAAGGTGTTTTAAAGTCGATTTGAAATGTAAAATGTTGATGGTCGGAATAAAAGATATTGATATAAATTAATAATTATTTATTTAGTCAACATACACCCGATTTATGGAAAGCTGATCAACTCAGTCGACACATCCTGACTGACGCCTATATACCTTAATTTATACTAGTGAGCACCCGCTTGACACATTGTTGAGCATATTTACATTCCGCTCCGGCTACATTCCGAATTAAATAATATCGCTTACAGTGCTCACAGCAATAATTTGCGTACAGAGTTAGATATCACGATATCGACAGCTGAGAACTAAACAATTCGGAACGCCCGTTATCGCGCTCACAGTATTCAAAACAGAACATTTGCGAATTTAATTAAAATCTGATTTAACAATGCGCTAGGACTCCTTTTATATCTTTTTTTATTTGACTCGCAAAAAGGAATATCTGCATTTTTTATTATTTTTCTCTCATAAAATCATAAAAAGTATCTTTGCCATATGGAAAACCAAAAATCTTATTAGATTTTTGCGGAAAACACAATAATTAACCGTCACTTTTTGACAGCGCTCACGGTGATATCAGTTTAGGGCATGATCGGTGTGAGCGCAAGATGGCGCATGTCATGACGTCATCTATGACGTTTCACGGGACATCGTGATCGCGCTCAAACTAATATGGAACGGGTTTAAGCAAGCTCAAATCGATTACAGCGATTATATCATTAATTCGGAATGTAGCCTTAGTTACTTCTGCACTTAGATAAGCCGTATTGAACGGCGTGGACTCAGTCGATCAACGTTACAGAAACTGGCCTAGTGTTAAAAGGTGGTAATAAATTTTGATTTTGTTTAGTCAAAATCACAAGTTCGCACATTATATCACGACATTAACAATAAAAAACATAAATTTGAATATTATAAAAATAGCTTTGCGCCTTTTTTTTATACAACATTAATTAATGCTAAAATTACATGCCACTATTTTGTTTTGATAATTAATATTGCAGGTCCATAATGTGTATGTAGAAGTCTATACAAGTAGTGTATGCAGTCTAATTTTATACAAGTTTAGCACCCCATGGGCCTGACCTTATATTGCAGCTAAAATATGAGCTGGAATAAGTATCCATACCAAATATTTACATATTGACGACAGAGCTTATAGACCGGGAGATACTGGCACACATTTCCTGTTCATTTGTACCAGTATGGCGATCCTTCAGAGGTCTAATTACGTAATGACGAAAAGGAATATGATTGTCATAGCACTGGCACCGGCGGGCGGCCCAATCGCGTGGGCGTAAATCGGTATTATGGCGGCCAGTTGGAATCGTCGAAAAAGTTATGGCATGGTGATTTTCATGAATGACTACTCGACGATGATTAGCTATGCAAAAATAAGCTAAATTTTCCTTTTCATCATTACGTAATTAAACCCCTGCAGGATCGCCATACTGGTACAAATGACCAGGAAATTTGGGCCAGTATCTCCCGGTCTATTACATTGACATTGTTAATTTGCTCTAATATAAAGTTCATGAATACTTATGAATAACTGAAAGTAGTAATGTCATCTAAAAGTAAACTTTAAAAAATAGTCAAGTATTTTATAAATTCGTGTTATTGTAGAATGTTAAAGTGAATAAAACTTATTTCTCGATTACTCTTAAATTATAATATTATGTACAATGACACTTAAATAATGTATTGATAATCAGCTAAAATCATATCCGATTTTGAATGTCAAGTTTACCAGATTTTTTTAGGTAGTTTAGCCGAAGAAACGTAACATACATACACACAATATTAAAAAGGATTATGTTCAATGTTACCTAAATAAATAAATACTAGGTATATATATTATTTTGCAATATTACTTGCAACCTCTACAAATAAGTTATCAAAAGTGTCATTGCTTTAATTATAAAACGAAAAATTAATGTCCACTTAAATTAACGTAATATTCTATGCCATTAACTAACTAGATATGATTAGGTTGTTATTCTTAAGAATCACCATTGTTTTTCCTCAGTCATTTAACTACTGAATGAAATATATACACATTTTACAAAACTTATAATGTACAGTTGTTTGGTGCAATGCCGTATGCGAAAAAAATATATGACGTCACTTTAACTAACCGTAAGTTTTCCTCAACTGTACATCAAAAAACATCTATCCGTGCATTTTTGAATACAGTATAGACAGCATCACGTAAAGATTAAAATATATTTCTAACTAAAATATATGTTACTCAAATTAATAACGCTAAAAGCACTTATTTGTGTCAAAACTGATATAAGTTAACAATTTGAATACAAATATAAGTATTATAACATTCTAGTTACACATAGATGTAATATTTTGTCACATAAATGCGATAAGGGAATAAATCTGGATTATTTTAATAAATAAGAACCACCTTTTTGTTAGCAGTACAGTCAATATTTTATACAAAGACTAGTATATCGAATAGGCACTGCTTGATAATATTCCTCACAAAGGGTGCATTTCCTTTGTGACGGGTACGAACACCCATTCGTATGGAGAAATGAATGATTGGTTAGATTGAATCAAAAAAACAAGAATAAAAAAAAAAATTATACGATTGTTTTAATTCAGCAATTTCAATCAAGAAAAAGTATATTGATAGAGTAATAAAGAAGGGAATAAAGGAGCTCGTGTTTCTTTCATTTATAATAAAAGAAAGAAGTACATTTCAGTTAATATTGTTCTTGGCTATTTTTCTCATAATATTTTCAAGTCCGCCATTTTAAAAATACCATATCACTCACTATTGTGGGATTGGTTCAACAATTGCTTATTTAAGGATAAATAATTAGATAGAATGTTTTGGCAACAGGCAACAAGTTTTAAAATTGCATCCTGCGATCTTATGACATAAGGTTTATTTTTGATGAACACAATCCCTTCTTGAGACTATTCTTTTGTTAGCGCGTTAGGACGGCTCTCCAGCATTTATTGTAATAATACACCTTATTTCAATGATCCTAAAGTCTATATTTAAACGCGTATCAAAATATGCTCTGCTCTCCGAGCCAGTCTGTGTGAACGGACCCTGAGCCTCCGCTCCCAATCTGTCAGTGTATTTTATGAACCGTAATAGGTAGACAGTTGAAATTTTCACAGCTATAACAACAAATAATAAAAATTAAATTAAAGGGGGCTCGGCATTTTTTTTGTTACGCCTATCTTTTTACTTTCATATCAAAAATTGATTAGTTACTATTATTGTACGGAACCCTCCGTATGCGAGTCCGACTCGCACTTGGCCGGTTTTTTTCCGGCAGTTTGTTAGAACGTTGTAGACTGTCGGATCTACATATGTAAGTTAGTCGTCCCACTCCCCGTCGCTGGTGGTGTTGTCGGTGAGGTCGTCGTCCGAGTCGGAGTGCGTGGCGCGCTTCCTGTCGTCGAGCGCGCGCTTGAGAGCGGCCGCCAGCCCGCACGCGGGAACACCCGCACCCGCACCCGCACCCGCACCGACACCCGCACCAGCTCCCGGCCGCTCGCTGCCGGAGTTGCTCGCTGAACGAGACACCTGTGGACGCATACAATATTAAGTACCTGGCCGACTGAACTTTACTCGGAAAAACGCATTTTCCCTGAGATGAGACCTTGATCGATGTTGCGTCCCAAAAAACTCCCATATAGTAAATTACATTGAAATCGTTATAGCCCGTGAGCCAGATAGTATATTTTGTCAGTCATTTCCTCTCAAGCGATAACTCGTGATATGCTTCGGACAGTTGTATTAAACAGCGTGATGAACGTCAGCTGCCGCTCCGTGGGTGGGTGGGGCAGCGGCAGCCTCTCAATCACGTAAAAAAAAATATGTTTTCAATCATTTCCTCCCGACTGAAAATTTGTTAAATGATAGTTAATGCAATTATACGAAGATAAGAAAAAGTCAGCTGGCCGTACCGTGGTGGATTATACGTCAGCTGGTCTGGTCACACGAACATGCAAATATAGAAGCAAAATAAGACGTTATAAAACCTATGTGGAACGATTCTACTGGTGAGACTTTTTGGCGGGAACTTGCAGAGTGACGAGTGAGTTCATTTTTATATTCATGAATTTGTGTATTTTGAGTTTTATTATGTATTTTTGAAGGTATTTTACCCAATAAAGATCAATCCATGTGCACCAGTGAAGTGAAATGAAATGAATTATGTGTATCGTGACTTTTCAGGTTGTCTCAAAATTTCCGTGAAGAGTTTTAGTACAATGACCACCATTGTAGTAAACATGACTTTTATGGACGGTGACTGACTGAGGACTATAATGTGAAAGTGGTTTATTGTGACTGGAAACTATAATATAACTCGACACTGGCAGAAATTAGCCCTACTTTGGGCTTGGTTGCCAAACTTAAAACACAAAGCCTAGAAGGAACTGGCTCTCAAATGCAGCTGTCGCAACACACCGACAGGTGCTTGGCGGCAGATTTTCAACTTGAGAGTGGTAGCCAGCCAGATGGGTACTACAAAGTACCGTGCTATGGTTTCCTCACGATGTTTTCCTTCACCGAAAGCTCGAGCTCATTGTAGGATTCGAACCCGGGACCTTCGTCTCGGTATCCGACGTCACTACCACTGAGCTATCATCGCCTTAAAATTTGTGGTTCAAGTAATAATACTCACTGATTTAAGTTCAATCCCCTGTCTGATCTCGCTGAGTAGATTACTTCTGCTGTCTTCAACCGGCGCGGGCGCAGCGACCACTTCCACACGCTATACGAAAATATTTTTTTTTATATTATTTTTCTGACTACTTAAATTAAGTAGGTATGTATTTCCAATCAAAAAAACTACTATTTGTATTATAACAGTTATCTGGTTTACACACAACATTTCCAGTATAAACTGATCTCGCATTGTATAGGATTTCCGTACAATGAGAGGTCAGCTTATATTGGAAAGTATAGCTTGATCTTTAGCCGTTTGTTGTAGTTTGGGATCAGTGATGACCATGTGTGAGAAATGTCCCAAGTTTTTTTTATTAATAAACTGGCATAGGAACTCTTTATGATTGTTTTTTTAGATAGCTTTATTCCCGCGGTTTTGCTCGCGCTCTAGAAAAAAATTGATGAAACCATACATTTTTATTTAGCTTTTTTTTTTATACCACTAAGGTGGCAAACAAGCATACGGCCCGCGTGATGGTAAGCAGTTACTGTAGCCTATGGACGCTTGCAACACCAGGGGTATCACTCGCGCGTTGCAGACCCTGAAGAAATCTCTTCACGCCCTTTTTGAAGAACCCCATGCTGTACTCCATTGGGAAAACCACGGCGGGGAGCTCATTCCACAACCTGAGCGTCCGCGGAAGAAAGCTCCTTTGAGCCCGCATAGTTCGACACAATACTGGTTTCAATGTGTGAGGATGGATTCCCCGTCGATAGCTTATTTTAGCTCGCGTCACAGCTTCAGCGTGACCGCCATTGGCCTGTAAAAATAATAATCCGCACCTTTAAAGTTTTGTTTCCAGTACGTATACTCTCCATGAGTGCGGCTCTCGGGTCCGATGATGCGGCGGTGCTGGGCGTGTTGTTGACCTCGGTGGGCAGGGGCGGCGCGGGGGGCGCGAGGGGCGCCGGCGGCGGGGGCGGGGGCGGCGGCGGGGGCGCCGCGCCGGGCGGGGGCGGCGGGGGCACCGACGGAGGGGCTGATGATGGCGCTGCTGATATACAACATATTTCACTTGCTTTGTCTAATTGTTAAAAATAATGTCGCACATTTTTAATGCAACTGTCTTGGCTGAGTTTTTTGTCAGATTTTCTGTACTAGAGGAGAAGTTCTTAGTTATTTAATGTTTTTTTCTTTCACATGTATTTCGTTTCATTTCATTAAATCATTGTATTTTCGAGTGACGGCATTGAGGTCTATATAACAATATTTGAATCGGGAATGGGTCTTATTTTCTGAAGAGTTTGCGATTCTCAGGTTGAAATAAAATACTGGGTTGAGATTTCGAGATGGCATATTTTCGAAACCTATGTTGGATTAGTCATGCTGAACAACTTTTACTATGGGACCAACACTGAAATCTCAAAAAAAATATTTTACTTTTCATACATTATGATCGAGCAAAGTTGTCATTTTGTAAGAAAAGTTAAAAATAAAATTGAGAATTCACTATTGGTCCCATAGTAAAAGTTGTTCAGCATGACTAACCCAACATAGGTTTCGAAACTATGCCATCTTGAAATCTCCACCCGTTATAAACAATCTGCAAATAATAAAAATATAGTTACGGTATGCAGGTCTTGGCGGGGGCGGCGCGCGAGGGGCGGCGTGCGCGGGCGGGGGCGGCGGCGGGGCGGCGCCCGCGCGGGACGGCGGCGGGGGCGGCGCGCGGGACGCTGCACCACAACACACACATTAAAGTTAGTTCGTTACATACGAAGCGCTCGTGGTGTAACATAAACTTTATTTGGAATTGGAAATTGGAACAGCAATATTAATGTTTATATAAAAAAAATAAGATGATTTCTGGTGTTGCCAACTATGTTAACTACATGCATACATATTTAAAAATAAAAGATTGTTATTTTTTAACAAATATACATAGTTTCGTTAATTATTTATTGGCGTGCCCTATTTTGTGGATTGCCATCCCGGCATTAGTGTAACATTTAGATATTGGGTATTGTCACGATATTACTTTATCAATGGTTGTATTTTAATAAATCACAGGGGCGACACTGACTTGAGATCTGCAAGCTGCCTGTTTCAATGATCTCTAATAATAATCCTCTTTAATCTGATAAACCAAAACACAATAGATATAAATAGCGTTTACGTACGTGGCGCAGGGGGGTGCGACGGGGCGGGGCTGCGCGCGGGGACGGGCGGCGCGGGGGCGGCGGGCGCGGCGGGGGCGGGGGCGGCCGGCGGGGGCGGG
Organism: Achlya flavicornis; assembly: GCA_947623365.1. Classification (NCBI taxonomy): domain Eukaryota; kingdom Metazoa; phylum Arthropoda; class Insecta; order Lepidoptera; family Drepanidae; genus Achlya; species Achlya flavicornis. The sequence goes on along the minus strand of OX392470.1, from coordinate 15,383,132 downwards.
GGCGGCGCGGGGGCGCCTGTCTGCGACCTGTTGTGGGAACCTGCAATCATTACTTTGTATTATTAATATGGTAATCATCTACAAAGCTGACATTGTAACACTGGAAGATCACACAAACTAGTTTTATCTACACCCATGCTATAAATCCTCTATAATAGTTCCTGAAACAGTTAGCTTATTGCCAACATTAAAACACTGGTTGTCATAGTAACCATTATATCATCCAACACAGTTTTATAATGTTGTACTGAATTTCATTACACAACTCTTTTTTTTTTTTTGCTTTTTCTGACCATTCCTTACTCATCAAACAGCCACATTCTCCGTGGTATCCTTATGAATTTCAACAAACATTTTGCACTGAGTTTTAACAGTAAGGACCTATCACTGCATCAGGTCCTTGATTTAGCCAATCAGAGTACATTTTCGTTGGTGCAAAACTGGCGAAACAGATTTCAAGCAAAATGAACATCATTACGCTTGTTTGGATCAATTATTCGATGGTTACCTCTAGCCGGCTTGGCCTCATGCAGGTTCTCCTTGACGGCGTCCAGTCCCCCGTGGGTCTCGATGAAGTCGTATATGAACTCCCTGGTCTCGTCGTCCTCCAGCTGAGTCTCGGACACGCCCGCCATGGAGAAGAACGACCGGAGCTCCTCGTTCGGCAACTTGCCTATGTCGAAACCTGATGGGGTTACACATGTTTAGGGTTGCCATCTCTAAAACTTTGCAACCAGGACAAGACGCGTGAAAACCCCGGATTTTGGAGGTCTGGCCTCCAAAATCGACCCGGACATGTCGACAGGTTTTTTTTAAAACTTAGTCCGTAGAATAAAAAACAGTTCAAAATGTCATAAATCAACTTTTTATTTATTTTCAAATACATTAAAATTAAATTTAGTCATCTTTTATCATCATTTTAAATGTTACAAAACAGAATCTTCAGACTGGAATTTTTTATACGCGGGTTACAAATGAAACCCCGCCCGGACGCTCCCCGGACGCCCTCTAAACTAGGACAACACCTGGGAAACCTAGACGGATGGCAACCCTACACATGTTGGTTATATTTGTATACACGAGAGAATTGAAGCCGAATACAATCGTTAAACAAGCTTACGGCCCTGATGGAACCGCGATGGTGAGCGGTTACCGTAGCCATATGGACGCTTGCAACACACGTTTATAACTCACGCTTACCGACATTTCCCCCCTCCCCAATGAGTTCTGGCGACATTACTCACGCGCAGGAACACAACATAAAGTTATTTGGCTGCGGTATTCTGTAAGGTCTCTTTGAGCGAATATCCTTAATCCACAGCAATGAGGAACATGGGCTACATAATATCACGAACAAAACCGCGAAACAGAGCTAGTACTAATATAACAAGATACCTTTGTGGGCATCCCACCCGACGTGCGACAAGTGTTTGAAGTCCTGAGGCATGCCGATATCGGCCTTCGTTAGTTTCCTCGGCTTCGGCTTCTTCATGTTCTTCAGTGTGTTGTAGCCACCTGGAGAAAACCATCACTACATTATTGAAGCAAATATGTTTTTTTTATACCACTTAGGTGGCAAACAAGCGGTTATCTTAGCCTATGGACGCTTGCAACACCAGAGGTATCAGAGGTATCTGTAGGGTCGCGTTGCCGACCCTACAGAAATCTCTTCACACCCCTTTTGAAGAACCCCATGCTGTACTCCATTGGGAATACCACGGCGGGGAGCTCATTCCATAGTCTGAGCGTCCGCGGAAGGAAGCTCCTTTGAGCCCGCACAGTACGAAACAATTCAGGTTTCAATATGTGAGGATGGACTCCCCATCGATGGCGAGAGTTGTGATGGTAGAAGGTAGCCGTGGGCATCATCTTAAACAATTCTTCAGAACACCGTCCGTTGTACAAGCGGTAGAACACGCATAAGGAGGCAAAGTCTCTCCTCAGACTGAGGGGCTCTAAACCGCTTGTGAGCTCGGGATCGTCGACAATTCTGATGGCACGTCGTTGAACCGAGTCTAAAGGATCAAGCTGGTATCCAGGTGTCCCCGCCCATAGATGACAGCAGTACTCCATATGTCTAACAAAACTTCTGATGCCTTTTTGTACTACTAAGGCAGAAAACAAGTGTACGGCCCGCCTGATGGTAAGCGGTTAACTTAGCCTAAACACCCATCCCACCTTCCTAATAACACAACACGTGGTTTTCTACCCTCCTCATATCATGTCAATAAGCGATACCCTCTTCCTGATCTCCCTGCTCAATTTCTCTCAACTTTTCAGTGTCTGGTTTCATAATTCTTCTTATGTACTCATTCTTAATCTTATCTATTATTGTCACTAAACATCCATATCACCATACTCTCTCACATTATTCTAAATATCTTGTTTTTCTAACATACCAATAAAGTTGGTCTTAGGTGGCGGTAGCATAGGCGCAGGCGCTGGCTCCGGCTCGGGCTCCGGTTCGGGCTCGGGCTGCGGCGGCGGGGGCAGAGCGCCATTCTGTCGCGTTGAGACTCCGCTGTTGGCACGCGTCGCTAGCATTGACCGCTGTCTTCGCTCTGTGGATAATGGTCTAAATTAGAACTATGAGAAACGGGTACTGGGTGAAGTCCTCAAGCGGGCATTGATGGCCAAATTCGAAAGATTTTATGAAAACTAAAACAGCATCATTAGATCCGTAGTCATCAAACCTGTTTTTTTTTAAACAAAATACTAATAACATATTATCCGATACAGTCGCTAGATCTGGGAAGTAATACATAAACGGTAATATCAAGGGTGTAGCCAGCCGATGGCCCAGGGAGGAAAGTTGATATATGGAAGAGGAGAAAATTGTGAATTGTAGATACTGTCAAGAGTACATAAAGCTTTACACTTGCTTGTAGTCTTACTACCTCTACCTACGGCGATTGTAATAAAACTTAGAACTTTCTCTAGGGGGAGGGTAGCTGCCCATCTTACCTCCCGCCCCTGGCGACGCCCACGGGTAATATTAAGATAAGGGCTGTTCTGTTTAATAAGCGCCCAATGCGCTTATAAAATTGTATAAGACCTGCTAGGAAGTAATTCAATCGTACATTCATTAGAGGGGTCGAGGAACGCGTCCTGGGCGCTTGTTGCACCTAAGAGAATCTTAAGTAATTTTTGTAGTAAGTACCTATATTTTGTTACTCTGTCACTAAACACGGTCGACGAGTATTTTAACAGAAAATATATACAATCCCTTATTCAAAAATAGATGTACAAAGATAAAAGCGCCATTGATACATCACAACAATAATTGTAACAACATTGTGACGTCGATATTGTCATCGCGCTGGCATGGACGCTCCTTATTTGTAAACAATGTCACATGACATGTACATTTAATACATTACAACTGACAAACAAACATTATCAACGATGCCATTATCTTAGGACATAATTCAATAACGATTTCAGACAATATAGCCGAGTTTTACGCCAGTAAATTTTCTTCTTTGAGGTATGTAAATAGTAATGAAAATATGAGTCAACTAGACCCATTGTAATCTCCACACCATGGGACGAGTTGCCCCAGTCTCATTGCATTGGGCATCTCGATCCGTTGTCAATTACAACCAAAAACGTTAGGTGCCACATTTAAATGACAACACTGTCAGCAAGCTGGCTCTTTTAGCTTTGAAACGATATCAAATGTAGGGTTGCCATCTCTAAAATCTGGCAACCAGGACAAGAAGCGTGAAAGCCCCGGATTTTGGAACTTTGAAACCGGACATGATAACAGTAGTGCTTTTTTTAAATTGACTTGAAAACTTTTAATCCCGGACAAAAAATGTAACCCCGCCCGGACGCTCTCCAGACGCCCTCTTAACTAGGACAAATCCGGGGAAACCCGGACTGATGGTAAAACTAATCAAATGTAGTGCAAAAAGCTTCAAAATTAAAGAAGAGAAAATCTTTGCTGAAAACACCTATTTTTAATGAAAGTTCGAGCATAGGCCAAATTCTATGCCGATGAGTTTAGTTTTGGTACTAATAATAAGATAAGTTTTCGACTGACATAATATACATATTCATCAACATATTGAGACATAGAGAGAAAACTTGTTCATGGGAAGTCGGTTTTTAATGACTGTTCAAAGAAACTATTGAACTTGGAAGAATTCTAAATAATACTTTCTCTAATGGTGCATCCATGCTACGCGAATCGAGCACGAGCCGAGCCACGAACGAACCTACAACGAGCACGATGCGATCCCTTTGTTCGTGAAAAAACTGACAATCGCGCTCGTCCACGTTACGCGAATCGTGCTCGCAGTGTGCTCGTTCGTGGCTCGGCTCATGCTCGGTTCGCCAAGAATGGACCCACCATAAGAAAAGAGATTATAACCAGTGACTAGAATGAAAAATCATAAATACCTAAGTGGCCATTTTGAAAAGAGGAATAGCTCAGTTTATTGCCGGCTCTTTTCAGCAGAAGCAACCTTCCGATAACACTTAAGTCAGTTAAGTCACTTAACTCAGTTCTACTAAAATGTATATAGGAAGTACCAACCTTCTCTCCTGTTTTTCCGCAGCTCAATTTTCTCGCTAAGTATATTCCTAAGTATTTGCGCTTCATCTTCGTTCGCGAAATTAAAAGCAGTCATGTATTCCTGTAAACAATAAAACATTTATAAACCTGATAAAGTTAATAAAACAGTAGGTAATGACTATAGAAGTAGTAGAGGGATTGTACAATAAAGAGTTTTCCGTCCTGTAGTTGATAATGTGATGTCTAGAGATACCGAGTTTTGGGGCATCTGCGTTTTTTATACAGAACATCCTTCATCGTGAATCAATCTATCATCTAAAGTGGCGTATAAATACATAGACGTATCGATGTACTTTGTACCTCAAGTTGAAAATGTGATGCCTAGTACATACCAAGTTTTGGGGCATCTGCGTTTTTTAAACAGAACATCCTTCCTCGTGAATCAATCTATCATCTAAAGTGGCGTATAAATACATAGACGTATCGATGTACTTTGTACCTCAAGTTGCAAATGTGATGCCTAGCACATACCGAGTTTTGGGGCATCTGCGTTTTTTAAACAGAACATCCTTCCTCGTGAATCAATCTATCATCTAAAGTGGCGTATAAATACATAGACGTGTCGATGTACTTTGTTCCTCAAGTTGAAAATCTGATGCTTAGCACATACCGAGTTTTGGGGCATCTGCGTTTTTAGGGTTCCATTTGCCAAATGGCAAAAAACGGAACCCTTGTAGATTCGTCATGTCTGTCTGTCTGTCCGTCCGTACGTATGTCACAGCCACTTTTTCCGAAAGTATAAGAACTACAATGTTGAAACTTGGTGAGTAGATGTATTCTGTGAACCGCATTAAGATTTTCACACAAAAATAGAAAAAAAAACGAAAATTTTTGGGGGTCCCCATACATAGACTATTATTATTATATTATTATTATTATTATAGAACTGAAACCCATATTTTGTTTATACCCATCAGTGTGGGGTGTCTATGGATAGGTCTTCAAAAATGATATTGAGGTATCTAATATCATTTTTTTCGAAACTGAATAGTTTACGCGAGAGACACTTCCAAAGTGGTAAAATGTGTGTGTCCCCCCCTTTAACTTCTAAAATAAGAGAATGATAAAACCAAAAAAAATATATGATGTACATTACGATGCAAACTTCCAACGAAAATTGGTTTGAACTAGATCTAGTAAGTAGTTTTTTTTTATACATCATAAATTGAAATTCATATCAAATACTCAGGTCTATACCACAGTCTATACTACCATTTACTTATATACCTACAGGTTTGTACGGAACCCTCGGTGCGCGAGTCTGACTCGCACTTGGCCGGTTTTTATTTATACAGAACATCCTTCCTCGTGAATCAATCTATCATCTAAAGTGGCGTATAAATACATAGACGTGTCGATGTACTTTTTTATAATATAGTAAGGAAGTTGTGTAAAGCCACAGAGTCTGCTGGTAGCGTCTGTCTGGCAAGTTCACGACCTCACGAGTCACGCATCTATGTATGTTTATTTTTAACGCTTTATAAACAATGCATTTGTTTACCTACCCTTGAGGCAGTTGGGAATCATTTTCTTTACGCCCGAACTTAATATTCTAACGTTTATTTTGAGATCAAAAAGACGAATATTAATTTCGGGCGTTAGGTATTATTCAATACATTAACTAGCTGTCCCCCGCTGATTCACCGGTGATGGAAAGTAGCCAAACATCGCGATCGGTTCAGACGTGGAGTTGTAACAAACAGTCAGACATTAGTGTGTGTGATTTCATGCTTAAATAATAATTATTACAATTTGTGGTACACCACAAAATTTCAAAACTGGTGTTATGAGTAGGTACATGACGCGTTTAGTGTTACTACGGTGCGGTAGTACTATTTATGATTAAATTGTTACCTTTTATACATCATAGGGGATTACCGTTTAATCTATACATATAAAATGCTTTGTCCTGAATGACTGAGAATCAATGCACAGCCTAAACCGCTGATCGTAGAGCCCTGAAACTTGGAGGGTGTGTTCTTTGTATGACGTAGGCATCCGATAAGAAAGGATTTTCCGAAATTCTACCCCTAAGGGGGTGAAAAACAGGGGCAAAGTTTGTATGGGACAACGTGATTCCTTGGTCCGATCTACTTCAAATTTTGCATAAACATTCCTTAACAGAATTGATGGAAGATGTGTTTCGTATTTTATTGAAACTCATCGCCCAACGGGGTTGAAAAGGGGTAGAAAGTTATTTTAGGGGTGATTTGCATCGAAGTTGATATTAATACTCCTTAGTACTTTTGATTTAAATAAAAAAAATTATTTGACACATGTTTGAAATCTAAATCCGATTTTCACAGTTACAGAATAAGGCAGATGGAGCGAACGGAAAACGGGAGTGAGGCCAAAAAAGCAATTAGGTACAAATTGAAAAACACATACCTGGTATTCGCTTTTGAATTTGTATTTGCTTTGTTTATGAAATAAATTTATTTACATGTCTTGGAGTAGTAAGTTTTGCCTCATATTCTACCTATACGGTGTGTAAATATTATGCTGTTTTATATTTAATTTAATTCTGTATCTTAATTATAATCTATTTTAATAATTCAAATCTAATACCATTGTGTCAATGCAGAAAAAGATACTATTATAAACATTAAGCAAAAATACAATTCAAAAATATTTTAAACAATCAATTTAATTTATTGGGTTTAAAAAACCTTAATTTAACGAAAAACACTTTCTATTAATTAAATTACCACACTGCAGATTTTAAACATAGCAAATACAAATTCAAAAGCGAATACCAGGTATGTGTTTTTCAATTTGTACCTAATTGCTTTTTTTGGCCTCACTCCCGTGTTTCGCGCGCTCTATCTGCCTTTTGTTCAGGAAACTGAAATGCTCTTTAAAATTGGAATGTCAAATATAAAAGAACTAGCTGCCCGGCGCGACTTCGTTCGCGTGGTGCTACCCTACCCTGTGGTGCTACCCTACCCTATCCTACCCTACCCTGAGGTGCTACCCTACCCTACCCTGTGGTGCTACCCTACCCTATCCTACTCTACCCTGTTGTGCTACCCTACCCTATCGAACCCTGCCCTGCCCTGCCCTTCCCTGCCCTGCCCTGCCCTGCCCGGCCCTGCCCTGCCCTGCCCTGCCCTGCTCTGCCCTGCCCTGCCCTGCCCTGCCCTGCCCTGCCCTGCCCTGCCCTGCCCTACCCTACCATACCCTACCCTACCCTACCCTACCCTACCCTGCCCTACCCTACCCTGCCCTTCCCCCTTCCACCTTCCCTACCCTACCCTACCGTCAAACACTGAGCCACACGCAAAGAGATTGACTCCCTGCCGTACGGCCCGTACCCGTGACGTGATTTTTCTGCTAATACTTATATTTTTAAACTCGTGATATCTTTTGAATGGAATGTCCGAATTGAATAATTCAAAAAGTTATATAAAGGTATTGAAGCAGTCTTGGATATGAAGTAATTTATTTTGATAATTATTAATACCAAGATACAAATAGAGAGACATTTATAGCGGCGGCATTTCAATAAAAAAAAAAAAATAGAAAAACACTTATTGTGGCATAACTATAATAGTTAGACATATGGTATCGCGACACTTTTTGTAAATAATAATATGCTCTGCAAAGTCGTACTACATTTTTTTATTCTATCATCAATAGTTTTCGCAGCGCACGCGATGTAATGAATATTTTAGGTATTTTTTTTACACCTTGGGTTACATTATTGGAGATTTAGTAAGGATCCCTAATTTTTTTGAAAATATAATATAGCCTATGTCACCCGGGGATAGTGTAGCTTCCCAACAGTGAAAGAATTATTCAAATCGGTTCAGTACTTTCGGAGCCTATTCAATGCAAACAAACAAACAAACAAACAAACAATCAAATCTTTCCTCTTTATAATATTAGTATAGATATTTAAATCGGTTAGAATTCAAAATTTGTTTGGAAGTTCATTTTCTCGGACTTTTTGGCGGGAACTTGCAGAGTGACGTTGCGTTTTCATTTTTATTTTCATAAATTCGTGTATTTTGAGTTTTATTGCATATTATCGGTGGTATTTTATACAATAAAGATCAATCCATGTGCACCAGTGAAGTGAAGTGAAATGAATTATGTGTATCGTGTCTTTTCAAAAGTCCGTGAAGAGTTTTAGTACATGAACAACTGTAGTATAACATGACTTTTATGGACGGTGACTGACTGCATGAGGACTATGTGAGAGTGATTTATTGTGACTAGAACTTATATAATATAACTGGAAATTGGCAAAATACACACCCGTGTGACGCCCATGAAAAAATTATCTATTTCATTAGAATATTTTGATTGTAGTTAATTTAATTTCTTTCTCATTTGTTGTTATAATAATTAAATAAGATTCTTTGAGTTCGATTTTTTTGTGAAGGTATAATATAGGTTTTTAGTTTTAATTGTAAAAATAATTGTTTTTGTTTTGTTTGTTGTGTCTAATGATCAGTGGCGTGCATTTTGCAAGAATTATTTTTCGAAGGAGAAAATTCAATCCGTACGCGGGTGAAACCGCGGGGGTCTGCTAGTCTACTATATAAAAATAAGTCGGGTTTTCCTTCCTGACGCTATAACTCCAGAACGCACGAACCGATTTCCACGGTTTTGCATTCGTTGGAGAGGTCTCGGGCTCCGTGAGGTTTAAAGCAAAGAAAGTAGGGTAGGGTAGGGTAGGGAAGGGTGGGGTAGGGTAGGGTAGAGTAGGGTAAGGTGGGGTAGGGTAGAGTAGGGTAAGGTGGGGTAGGGTAGGGTAGGGTAGCACCATAGAGTAGGGTAGCACCACGCGAACGAAGTCGCGCCGGGCAGCTAGTTATAAATAAAACAATGTTCGTTCAACTATAAGAAATCATAAATTGTGATCTCGAGTTCGAGGAGCGATAAATACAGCATCTATAACCCTCTTATAGGAGTCACCATACCGTACTATAAATGGTGTCGGTGGGGTTCCAACTCCAACTCACAACCCTCTCTTAACCGCTGAGCACACTTGATTATTTTTATGACTATTTCACCATCGTAAGTGATAATGTGGCCGAAGTAGTACACAATGCCTAGAAGTGACTAGATCTCAATCTCAAGTGCAGCTGCAGAAATGACATTTGACTGGTAGTTTAAAGGATAAAAGAAATAAGAGGATAAATAGGGAATCAAAGGACGGAACGCTAGTAAAATTATTATTCTTTTATTTCTTGTTTTTCATTGGCACATCTATACTAATATAATAAAGCGGAAGAGTTTTTTTGTTTGTTTAAACGGGCTAATCACTGGAACTACCAATCAGATTCGAAAAATTCTTTCACTAATAGGAAGCTAAAATTATCCCCGAGTATTACATTATATTTTCTTACCTCAGCTTCAAAAGTATGCAAATACGTTCTCGGATTCTTATACTCGATCTGCATATATACTTCGTGCTCCCATATCATGGCTTTCCTGTACAGACAGTATATACGGAAGAAGTAGGACCTCTTCGCGTTGTCCTTGATCAGGCAGAGGACGCCAGTATCTTTCTTCTTCCATTCCGAATGCGCCGGCCCCTCTGTTGTGAACAGTTGGACTACTGCTGTTGCGAGACTCTGTAAGTAAGGATTTAATTTATAGTTGGTGAAAATATGGATATGTGACGATAATCACTACTTGGACATGTACGTACAGTGTATGATGGTGTGGAATATTGGATTATAATGTCTGTTTGTCTTCTGGCATTGTGAACAGTACCAAAGGATCTGCAGAGCGTGTGCGTAGTAAAATCTCGAATAGAAATAATTGAATTTAAAGATGTATGACATTAGGTTTATTTTCCAAAAACATAATCTATTCTTGAGGCTTAAGTTTTAAAGTGTTGCATTGTTAATACGGGCGTACGACTTCAACGAACGAACAACGAAAAATTTATACAATCTTATATATAAAATTCGCGTGTCACAATGTTAGTTACCTTACTCCTCCGAAACGAGAGATTAAGAGAGGTAGAGCGTAGCGTTTATTCGCTCAAAGAGCAGCTCGACTGGGGAAGTACCTCCACCTTACAGAATACCGCAGCCAAATAACTTTATGTTGTGTAAAGTTGTGTTCCTGCGCGTGAGTAAGGTCGCCAGAGCTCATAGGGGAGGGGGGAAAGGTCAGTAACGCGTGAGCAATGCTTCGTGTGTTGCAAGCGTCCATATGGCTACGGTAACCGCTTACCATCAGGTGAGCCGTATGCTTGTTTACCGACTTAAGTTGTATAAAAAAAAAAAAAAAAAAAAAACGGCTTTACTGATTTTTACCAAATTTTATATGCATATTCAGTAGGTCTGAGAATCGGCTACTATCTATTTTTCATACCCCTAAGTGATGAGGGTAGGCGCCACGCGAACGAAGTCGCGCCGGTCAGCTAGTAATGTATAGATTCCACATTGAAAACCACAATTTATAATGTGGAATATATTAATTCTGCGGTGGTTTTAAACTATAACACATTTCATGTGTAATTTTTCTAATCATGCTATCTCAACAAACTATTTCTTTCCTTTCTACAAAATGTCTCATATATTGTATGTATTGTATATTAAATATTAGTAAATAAATATTATGACGAAATGGGCGTTGGAGCGTGTGTCAAGAATTAAGTGGAGACAAGGATGACGTCATTACGGAACTGATCATCTAATAAACCATTTCCAATATCAAAAATGACTCATTCTACTCATAATCACCCTAAACTTGTTTGGGGAATATATGGAAACAGAAATTAACTGACCACATCAGAGAAAAGCATAAAACAATAAGCCAATTAGAGTCACAAACCTCAAGTGTTAAATAATTTATGCAATTGAGGTAACCATGACTATGTCTGTTACCTCATAACGCTTTGCATAGTATGTGGCAGTTACTTTATACGGGTTGGCGATTTATTGGTACTTTCACCCCACTGAAGGCTTTATGGGGAGAAATTATAAAGCGCGCCTTGTGAGAATCGAGACTTTCTTGTCACCAGTGGTGGTATCAGATTATTAAAATGTACAGGTGTACATTTTAGGACCCATCAGACTTGGCACATGGACATTCAAGAAAACATTCTTTGCCTGCTTAAGGCGCATAATTCTGCAACAATTCTACAGTACGGCCACCGAGAGAATGCGCTTCTTACACCTGTTAATATTGGGCTAATCTCGGAAACCGCTAATCCTATTGTGATGAGACTTTCACAGGAAGGTTAAGTATTTTTTTTGGCATAGCTACCATGGGATACCTCGGCGGCCGCACTGTATTATGTCACCGTATTTTTGTGAAAACCGTTAGTTTATAATCTTCCTAGCGAGACCGTAAACTGTCGATAAATTGTGAACTGTACCATACTGCTTACATACAATATAACGTATTATTTTCCGATAGTTTATAATCGATCCTTGTCAAATTGTGAACCGTCCCTGATTGGTCAGTCTTGGCGGTAGTTCGTTCTGTGTACATAGAGTTAAAAAACAAACAAAGGAGCCAAATAAAAGAAATGCATATTTAATTGTTTGAGTTGAGATCAAGTTTATATACCTACTTATGTCAATCAATATATTTTTCAACAATCAACTATCAGATTCCGGTATCAGATTTTCAATTTGTATTTGCTTTTTTGGCTTCACTTTCGTGTTCCGCGCGCTCCATCTGCCTTGTTCTGTAATCTGTGGTTCAACCAATCAGCGCGCAAGTTGCGTTCCGTCGCATTCAAGTATGATGCCAGTTCACAATTTGACGGTTTGTCATGGATATATTATAAACTATCCGAAATGAATGTGTTATATTCTAAACATTATAGTACAGTTCACAATTTATTGACAGTTTACAATCTTGCTAGATAGATTATAAACTCAGATCAGAATAGGATTATAAAGAGATCAGTGGTAAAGGAGTTTTCTATTGGAAGAGTAACACAGATTTCGGCAATAATAAATTGATATATGAACTAATCTCGTAAATTACGAATGAAATTGCTGAGCCAGTGTATACCTAAAAATCCTTGGATTTACATATCAATGATAAGGAAGCCAATAAACATACAGTAGAGTCTCACTAATCCGGCACTAGGAGGAACTAGGAAGAACTAGGAGGTGCCGGATTATTGGATTGTATCGAAAAAATTATAATATGTAAATAAAATAATATAATTCATAGAAAGATAACAGTGACGTGAGGCGTGAACGGAGGGTGCCGAATTTTTGGATGTAGCAATGTAATGATAACAAAATCAAAGCTGATAACAATGCACATCAAATTGGTTAGCCAATATTTATTTTGATTAAGTTTGTTTTTTTTTATAACAATCATTTATTAGGTAGGTACACTTGAAACAATTTAACTAGACTTTAAAACAAAAATACATTGAATTATAGTCTATTTAAATTTAACTTTAGAATGTCAATCATAGCCTCAAGTCTTCAGTCAAGATTTAAAGCAAATAAATTTTAACCTACATGTACATGACATAAGGTTAATTTTCATTTAATACAAGTAATCTATTCTTGAGACAAGTTTTGATTCTCATTCACTGTGTTACAATCAGGGAAAATATTTTAGCTCCGTAATTGTAACTGAAACTATCCAAACTAATTACATATCCGTAACCTTATCTGGTATAATAATATTCATTCATATACCCATATCCGAATCTGAAATATCATATTCATAAAATCCCTGGTTACCGTAATAATAGTCCTTTTTGGTGCATTCCAGGCCATGATGCACATACTGCCACATAAATGCAACTATAATAGTTAGATATAGGCAAGTTGCCAAACCATAGACAGGATGTTTCGAACAATGAATGGTTACATGAATCATCTTTATTTATTCACCTACTGATTGAGATATGAATTAATTGTAAATAAATAATATTTACTCTCATTCTTCAAAACTATTCTTAATTAACTGGCTGGCCTGTCAGCGTTGCGGTTTCTTATTTTGACGAATTGAAGGTGTGTACCTGTTTTATTCCTTATGGGAAAAATTATTACATGCATCAGATATTTTACTGAATAGTTATCAGGTCACCGCAAAACTAAAATAAATTAAATAACACTACGGTTTCCTGGGAATCTAGACATGATAGAAATAGATATTAAGTGTTTGGTAAATTATCCTGTATAATAACACCCTAGTAAATCGAAATCATGGAATATCAATGAACAATTTGCTTAGCATCCTTATGTTTTAGCAACTACCAACAGTCAGCCTGCTTATCATCATTATTTCAATGAATATAGAAAAACAGTTAACAAAACAGAAATAAAATAACAATAGTAGGTACAATGGGTGGTCTTATCGCTAAAGAGCAATCTCTTCCAGACAACCTTAGGATGGAGAGGAATTTATATACATTACTAGCGGCCCGCTACGTGCTTCGCTACGTATAAAGTGAAATAATAAAAATGTGATAAATGAAGAACCCCTCGACCGATTTTGTGCAAACTTCACATACACCATCTACTAAATAGTCCGAACAAAGCCTAAACATTTGTTTTGGATAGGTGAGCCCGTTCTTGAGTTATAAAATTACAACGAAAAGTTGCATTGATTTTTATATATACATTATAATCATACCTTATTTGATTATAATAATATAAATAAATAAATATAATATATGTATACAAAGAGGATATTATTATATATATTTGAACTCTCAATTAACCCAACAGCTATATTACTCATTTGGCTCATGTTAAAGGAAAATTAAACAGATGTTTTGACTATTTATCTTTTACATTGAAGAGGCCAAATAATTTACTAAATTATCGGAAATTCGTTCTGACCGCAGTTATCGCTGTATTATCGACAGATAATCCGTAGATATACAAAGATACGTAATCTGAGGCGGTCTGAATCACGCGGGAGTAGGGAGTATAGTCATCCAAAAAAAATTACTTACTTGGCATTTTGGTCCTATCAGGCTAAAAACCTGTTCATTCTCATCCCGTGATAGCAGGATACTTGGTCTATGCTCTCCCCTCGGCATCCTGCCCGCTTATTCAATAAAACTCACACAATATCACTTTTACATTCCAGTTCAGAGTTGTCAGTTTCAGACAAACATTTTATCGCTATAAAATACGTTATTTGGCACTCGCGGTAAACACTAAACGAACACAAAAGCATTTCTCACGATGCGAAAATGATCATTTCAATATTGTTACTAGTCAAAAATGAAAAAATCAAGCAAATTTTGCAATATACTTTCTCTACATCCGTACGTGATTGAATGACTTTTTTTTATTCCTTTATTAGTGTTGCCAGCTATAAGAAAAAAAAAATCTGAATTAAAAGTAATCAAAACTTGAACAATTTATTTATAAATAGTGTTCGATCTTTATTTAGCTATTTTCCAAGCATAATTAGCATAAGATTTTTGTAATTTCAAGTTTACATTGCTACATAACCCACAAAGAAAATATGATCACATCTTTGATTAAACTTATTATTTTATAGCATTAATTTTACCACCATGCAACTTTTTGTGTCGTAATAATGCATGACATCTGACATAATATGCTTTTTTCATCCATAAAAGGATAGGCAAGGACTAATTAACCATACAGCCTTTTCATATGTATATTTTTCCATTTGATTGTAAATGAACATAATATACAGACATACATAATAGTACATTATGATACATTTGTGCAAAGTTGGTAATTACAGACGAGGCGATCGATATTAAGCTGAAGCTATTCAGCAGGGCTATTTCAAAACGCTCGGATTCGATATCGGATACGGATTCAAATTCGATTCATCGAAAAGTTTTCAATAAAAATAGCAATTGCTGAAATTCGCCTCGGTTTTTTTTAGTCCGTTTCCGATATCGAATCCGACGTTTTAAAATACCCCTGCTGAAGGATTGCCACTGTCGCCAAATATCAGTTTTTTGTCGGTCCCTGGTTCAATCGTTACTTTTTAGGGATTTTAGTCCTGCCAGGAATAGCCTATCCTACCTCATGTATCTAAATAACTAGAGAAACTAGAGAAAACCTGTTTGCTCTCAGAAATAAATATTCTGGGAAATTCCTCACACACGGTCAACTGATCCCAAACTAAGCAGAGCTTTTACATACTGTCGAAAGCAGACAGCTGATAAAATACATATATTACGTTTTGTATGTAAATACATATGTATATTTTCATATGTAGGTAGGTATTTAATTATTATTCGTATTTATTTATTGATTTACTATCTATTTTTTATCATAAAATGACACCACCGTCTTATAATGTTTATAAAATCCTCTCCATTCTAAGGTTGTCTGGAAGAGATCGCTCTTTAGCGATAAGACCGCCCATTGTACAGTTATTAATATTATGCAAAGATTTTCATAGGGCATCGTGCCTCTACCCAGATGGATAATCCGCCTTACTAAAGCATGACATTTAATTTCACTCCGCTTGAGGGGCTCCCTGAGCAAATCGCTCTCAGTTCGTACTGCGCACGGCTGTCAAATACTGTCAATTCTGGCTTGTTTATTTCATGTTGCCTTAGAGGCGACTATCCTTCTGGACGTTTTAAATTCTTTGATATTATGTTCTTTTCTTTCTGTTTTGTTAACTGTTTTTCTGGTGTACAATAAAGAGTTATCTATCTATCTATCTACATACTTAATATAAATAATTACACCCAGACTCAGGACATACAGACATGTTCATGCACACAAATGCATGTCCTGTGTGGGAATCGAACCCACGACCATAGATGGTCTTAACCAACTGCGCCAACTGGCACTATTCACACACACTATCGGAACAATATTTACTAATTTGTTGAATTTAATCGCAAAAGCATAGAAAATCAAAAGATATGTAGGAAATAAAATCTCACACCACACGCAGTCGAGTTAAAAATGCTTATTTATTTTAGGAGACAAATTAGTGAACATTTCTTGGTTCACTCGTGGCTTGGATAAACTGCAAATCCCCAAAGTAAGTAACATCGGAGAACCTTAGTCAGTGTCAGTGAAAATACATGCAGAATACAGTCTTTTGCATTAAGATCACTGTTTAGATCAGAAAGTGCGTATCCAATAGATTGTTTCCATATTTTCAGTGGAGATGGAGAGATATTATGCGCACGAGAGACAATTTATTTTTGTAAAGCCTGCAGAATTTGCAGTACATTTTTTTTTTCTTTTTTTACTGTGTATAGGCCTGTGTTTGACCACAATCTCACTATGGTAAGTGATGATGTGGTCGAAGGTGGTAAGCACACAAAGCCTAGAAGGAACTGGCTCTCAAGTGCAGCTGACGGAACACACCGATAGGTGCTTGGCGACAGATTTTCAACTTGAGGGTGGTAGCCAGCCAGGCGGGTACTACAAAGTACCCTACCACCGTGCTATGGTTTCCTCACGATGTTTTCCTTCACCGAAAGCTCAAGCTCATTGTAGGATTCGAACCCGGGACCTTCGTCTCGGTATCCGACTTCACTACCACTGAGCTATCATCGCCTTTAAATAATATTTAACTTGATATTATTTGCGGTAGTTCCAGAGGGGAATCGTACTGATAAACTTAATAATATTGGTGACAGAATAGGATCAAGGCTATAAGATCGGCTGTAAGCAAATGAAAGTCATAATTCGTCACAATTTTTATTTTTTATGTTTGTTTTGCAAACTACATACTTACAAAACGATACAAATTCGTTAATTCTATTATCCCACTAACTTAAATATTGATGGTTGCCATTGCACCATAACGACTGTGAGTTACATTATACCAATACATGTTATGTAGCTTAATATGTATAAAAACTAATTTGTGTAATAAATATCATTTTGTTAAATCAAATTTAGATTACATTATTATAATATTAAATGAGATACATGTCGTTTGTCATAATATATCTTGCAAAACACCTTTGCAAAACAAGTTTTGCATTTTACTAGTAAAACATGGTTAGAAAAATTTGAGATTATTTACTGAGCGAGTTTTTTGCTTTCGTGTCCCACATTCAATCAAATAATTCCTATGATAATTGGACTGTTTTACAAAAAACTTAAACCGACTTCAAAGTACACTAAGAAGTAATCAAATCCTGATCTGATGACAATGGGACCAAACGGGAAGTGTACCCTTCCAGTCAAAAAAAGAATTTTCCAAATCGGTTAATAAATGACGGAGTTAAGAGGTAACAAACATAAAAAAAAACAACCGATTTGAGAACCTCCTCCTTTTTTGAAGTCGGTTAAAAATACAATAATGTTACCAAAATCTCTTGATTTTTTTTTATTGCCAGAAAAGCATGTTCTTTTTGTAAAAGATGTTTTGAAAAATATGACATTTCAAAATTACCAAAACCTTAAACCTTAATTGTGCAAACTGGAAGAATCGTTTACAAAAACATAAAATTTACAGTAAAGTCAATAAAAGTGTGTAAATAGTGGAACTTCTAGCAATGTTTCTACTTCTATGGCACCTCTAAATATTTACCTCTCGTTCACACTTTACCTTGAAAGAGAGACAAATAGAATCACCACTATTTTCAGTCCAATTTTTTTATAGACTTAGTTTTGCTAAAAAATTATTGGTGGTGGCTCAGTTTCTCAAACATTCACCTTTGCTTACGTATGTTACTCTAAAACAGCTCCAATACATATTAACATACAGTATAAAATAGCAAATAACGAAAATAAACTGTCTGAAAATATCACACATTAGGTACTTTATTAATGCAAAATAATAAATTATGTATTTACACAACCCATATAACAAAAAATATCTACCTACACTACAGTCATCATACAATTTATCTAAGCTCCACCATTGAGATCGTAAGTAACAAAATGAATATTACTTGATACAATGATAATCCAATTTACGACTTATTGTCTTTACATAAGGATCATTTTGGCAGTTAACCTTAAAGCCAGTTTTAGTGACGGGCGCGTCCAAAAGACAAATATTATGTAACTTTTGTTACTCAAAAGTTTAGCGTATAAATAAGAGTTAAGTCCCATTTTGTCGCGAACTTGGAACCTTTAGATATCCATCTCATTTTGCCTTATGTTTAACTTGTGAGAGAGACTGGGATAGAGCGATAGCGCTCCAACTAAGTGGGGCTTGACCCTTATAAGTCCGACAAAAAAGCTGCTCAAAGACCATAAGCATGTGCCAGGTAAAGAATTTGAAGCTAACATATTCTGAAAACTTATTATCATAAAGAGATATTAATGTCTATAGAGTAGTTATTAAATATGCGAAATACTTTCAGTATTTCAATAAAAGGTGTACTTTTAGGAATAAGTTACAAACATCGATATGTATATTTACATCATGTACACAGATAATGTATATTTGACGATTCCATAGATAATTAGAAAACATACATTCACGTTTTATAAATGTACAAAATGTAGCTAGGTTTTAAGGTGTCACGCTTGCAATACCGAAATTACGGTACTATAAATAAACTACACAGACTAGAAGTTACATAAGCTGGCAATCGATTCGCTGGATAAATCTCACTCTTTTATTTTTGTGATAAAATTAATAACAGTCTAGTTTGTTTAGAAACCCAAAAAAGTAAACCAATTTGGTAGATCTAATTAATGTAACATTTTTTAATATCATACTTTTTATTACGAAGTCCACGAGTTAATAATGTAGTCATGCAATTAAATTGCATACCAAAAACATGACCAAAAATACAAATATTGTTTGTAATTTTCTGTAATTTCTAAAGAAACAGACTATAGATACGATATCACAATCCTGATATATTTATCTATTTGCAGGAAGGACCCATGAACCGCAAATCCATTGTTGTATACTCCTTCCTTCCTACTAATAATTTATTTTCTATTAAAGCATTACTCGATTATCAATGTTCCGGTATTTAAACAAAGAAAGGCATAAACCGTAATCACCTATTAACTTAAACAAGCAATTTGTTAAACGAGTTAGGTTAAAAAAATGTCGAGGTATCCTTCATACCGTAGGTAGCTCCGCGTGACTGATGCAATTTATCTCTGAGTTATTATATAACCCCATTTTTATAACTTTGCACCTGTGAATGTCAAAATATTGTCACGATGGCTGCATTGGTAGCGACAGCCATAGTATTTTACCCGACTGCGCGAGTTACGAGAAAGAGTTATGCTTTTGTTTTATTGTTTAGAACATCCCCGATAAAAAAAAAGCCTTGCTGAGTTTCTTGCCAGAGACTTCTCAGTTTAAGTGTATTTCAAATGTGTGTAACGTTCATAAGTGCCTTACCAGGGCCTAAATTGAATTAAATGACTTTTTGATTTGATTTTTAAATTATATTGTAGGTACAGTAATTTAAATAAAGCTCATTTTTTAATTTAAATAAACACTTTATTTTTCCATTGAGATACAAATAACACAATTATAACAAACTATACAACAAACAAATTTAACAAAAAAACAACTAAAATGTTCATGAAAATATCAAAACGATATAGCAAAATAACAGTGCAGACGACAAGACGTTGCTGACCGTACCAATAGGCGTCAGAGGAGAGGTAAGAAGAGAAGCGGGCAGGTAAATTCAATTTCATTCAACGACTTTGACAGCTCCAAGTGCACAGTTATAAAAATCGAGTTATAGGAACTTCCGAGCCCCATAATTGGTTACATATATGAATAAGATAATATACCAGCGTTATTATCTAGATTACAAGCGAGATTTTATATTTACTTATTTATTAAGTACACTCCGTTAATAGATAATATTACGAGTTGTGCGATATTAGGAATTATATGTTTCTAAACACTACAAATTGACAGATTCGATTTAAAGGGTAACATTTTGGCCGATGAATAAAAAACTTTATGTATATGATCGTAGAACATAATTAGCCATTTATTTTGCCAATGCCATATCGCTGTACATTTCTGGTAATGACCGTAGCAATGACGTTGTTCAAAGGATACATCCAACTTTCCAGATTCATCGTTCGGTAGAAAGACAAGGATTTACAACACCAAATAGGCCAGACACCTTTATATTTAACATATTTGACAAACGTTGAATACATTTCGATGCGTAGGAAGATTACGATAACGTTTTTAGATAGATAGAAACAGATAACGTTGAAATGTTTGTGCTTACGATTAAGTATACCGTTTAAATGAGACGGTCCTTGTAGTAGCTGCAGTTAATCACGTACCCAGAGTTTCAAACCTTTTGTTCGTGTCGCAGACTCCTTTATTTTAATAAATACCAATACTTGACAATTCAGTTATTTTGTTTCGTTTTTATCATCAACGAGCGAATATGCGAATGTCGTTTGCCTAGCTAGACATTTTGTAAAACACCTGTTTAATTATCCCAGCTACAGCAGAGAACTTATAGTTGTCACTGTCACAAATGTTATCTCTATGGTCACAATTGACTAAAAGCCCTCTCTTTCACACATATCAAACGAAAGTTGAGATGAATAGAGATGGAACGCTCCATATTGAAGGAGAAATTGTGATATGGGTCAGTATTTATACCAAAAAAAATACCCTATACTACAGAGTATAATTATTTACAAAATAAATATACAGCACCAATATGTACTTGGAAGTATATGCACACAATAACTTAATAAAAAATAATTGTACTCTTTAAAGGGTTCAACGACACTAGCTGGAAAAAACGGTTAAAAACCACCTACCCTACTATATTTTTTTGGTATTTGATACATCGCTGGATTTGTACGGAAATTAGTTTTTCGAGAAGTTGGAATGACGATACAATTGATTACTGACGCTCAAGTAATAATGCCTAACAACTTGAGGTTTTTACATTTTTTATTTTATTTTTATACTAGATCGAAACGAGAAAAAACTGCTTCATGTATTGTGAAATATTTTAATGCCGCGTTTATATAATAAATCATGTATATTACCAGGTTTCAATACATTAATGTCAACATTAGAATACATTTTAAAACCTCTTGACTGGTTCAAACCGATTTGCGTTAGGCGAGTGTGGTTGAACCCTAATTCAAACGACATAATAGTATGTACATAACAAATAAATAACGTAAATCTAAAATAATGATAGTAGGAACCCTATTTAGCTACCAAATTGTTGCACAATTAAACTGCAATAAAATTACACATGTAATTTAGAGCACTTTTCGTGTCGTGCGAATTTCCACGCCTGCCACCGAGACACGCAAATGTTGTCAGCGAAATCAGAATTAAAATGTTATAAGCTTTTTTTGAAAAGAGTAATTGCTGTGTTTACTGCCAGCACTTCTCAGCAAATACAACCTTCCGAACCGGTATTACAGTCAGACTATTCATAAGTGCCTTCGGTCATCATCACTGACCATGATGTGGATTGTTAAATTGGAACTTCATGACGAGAGCCTTTCCATACAAAAATGGTATATGCGAATCCGGGTTTTGTTGGATATATTGTAATATATTTATTTATACTTATATTTGTAATTGTACGTTATTGAAACTATAAACTCATTCTTTAATTGATAGGAGTTTTTATCCCTAACCTCATCTGCCACAATTTTTATGTATTATGTATATAATACTCGTGTATGATTTTTAAAATTGTGATTCAAAATTACAATAAATAATAATGGAAATATTCAAAAGTCTCAAATTCTATTTTTTTGTGGTTACCGTAACAACACCAGCAGGGCTATTTTAAAACGTCGAATACGAGATCGGAAACGGATTTAAAAAAATCCGAGGCGAATTTCAGCAATTGCTATTTTAATATCCAAAAACTTTTCCGTGAATCGAATTGATATATCCGTAAAGAAACATCAAAAATATTCTAATTTGGAAATTAAAAAAGCAATTGCGGAATATCGCCTAGGTAGTTTTTGAATCCGTTTCCGATATCGAATCCGAGCGTTTTAAAATAGCCCTGCAGGGGGTATCACTCGCGCGTTGCCGACCCTGCAGCCATCTTTTCACATCCGATGCGGCTAGTTATAAAATTTCTATTTAGGTATCTTTTTGAAACACGAGGTCTTATTTTTTTAGGAATGCCTTATCTAATGTTATTTATTTCTCTATGACCGTAAATAGCTGCAGGTCTCCCGTTTAAATCAGTCGGTTACTGCCACAGAGTTTATAATCAGTACGTACTATTGTAACTTTAATGTCTGGTAACGCAGTTACCAGAGTTAAAAAAGTAGCCATATAGTTTATAGATTCTTTTTATCTTACTTTACGTGATTTTGAATCATCAAAATATTTGCCGTCAAAATTGCTCTTTAGTTTCCATTGAGGCATGAGTATAGTACGTATGAAATTGTTGTCCTCTCGAATTACGTATTCCACAATAAGAACAATATAAAGCTTAGTATGTGAGATGTAGTAGTAGTGCAACTAAGTATTCGCCACGCAAAGAGGTACATGGCAAATTCATAAACTTTTTATTAAATGTCTAAACGGTTTTGTGGTATAGTAAGGGGCACGAGTGGTGAGCACAGATTGACACCTGTGCCTCTACCATGAGTTTTCTACACTAACGTAATCTACAGTCGCTATCGACTACGGTGACACATTTTGTATGAAATGCTTCCAAAAGAGTCCACTAGAGGCGGTGCTCGCTATAAAGAATATTCACCGTAGTCGCTAGCGTGTGTAGATTACATTAGTGTAGAAAACTCATGGTAGAGGCACTGTGCAGTAGTTAATTTATCGGTCTGTTTGGCGGAATGAAGGCGGGGGGAGCGGCAAGCTTCACACGATTGGTTCGTCAGTCGATGCTCGTCGTCTATTGCATCCTTGCGTGTCATTTGACTACTGTGATTTGGCCAAAAGTGTACATGCGCGAGCTTGCCCCCACTACTGCCTATCTGTGCTCACCATTCGTGCCTCATACTATACGTGGAGTTTTTGTACGAAATTATCTACTTTTCATTCTTTAATTGAAAATAAATACTAAGAATGTTTACAACATACTGGTTGGTTTGATCGTATTACTTACTCCCTCATTGCAGCTGATTACATTTTATTTATAATAAGCTTTTTAACATTAATTTCAATATTGTCTAGTTCCATCAGCATCTCCTAATCACACCATTTCATCTAAATATCAAACTATTTGTACAATACCAATTAAATGGTAACACACAAACTTACACAATGTTTCCAGTAATCTGATATGACAGTTGAATATTGACACGATTATTAAATTAAAAACTGTAGCAACATAACAAAATAAATTTAAATTCGACGAGCCATCTTAGTACCTAATAATATTACATGCAACTTCTACCTTCGCGTACTAGACATAAGAGCTACATTTGTACATACCTCACTATATTGGTGGGGCTACATTACTCAGTGCTTAGTAATTATTATTACCTGATTGAGATTACTTAAACTTTGGGCAAGTCCAATAAAGTCCGGCGATGGACTGTGAGTGAGGGTGACAGCTCAACTGCAGCTGTCCTTCTTAGCTGCCGTGTCGTCGGGTTTCTTACATTCGTTATCATCTTTTGATGAGCCTACATGTGGGCTTTCAGTGTCTGAAAATAATAACACGAAAGTATTTATTACAAAAGATCATCATATTCAAGATAGGGATAAACCAGGGAAAAATGTCACCCGTACATTTGATTTGAGTTAAGAGTTCCTAAAAGTATGTGCAACTCACACTGCCACATATAGCAAAATTTATAGGACGACATCGGGACCATTCAGTTTATATCTTATAGACGGGCCAGTTGGCGCAGTTGGTTAAGACTCTGGTAAAGAATCCACCTATTGCGTCGCAGGTCGTGGGTTCGATTCCCGCACAGGACATGCATTTGTGTGCATGAACATGTCTGTATGTCCTGAGTCTGGGTGTAATTATGTATATTAAGTATGTATTTACAAACAAAAAAGTAGTATATGTATTATATCAGTTATCTGGTTTCCATAGTACAAGCTCTGCTTAGTTTGGGATCAGATGACCGTGTGTGAGGAATGTCCCAGGATATTTATTTATTTATATCATCCAAATCAGTTAAGCTGTTTCCGAGCAATTAATGAATATGCAAAAAAACATGCGTCTTATATGGAAAACATCTTTTTTTCCGGTTGTCTCCAACAATTTGTGTATTGAAAACATGCCTAATTCTGCGAAGCCGTATGCTAATTCTAGAAAAAGCCTACTATTCTTAAATTCAAATAGGTAAACGAACGATATTTTCTTACGGCATAAAGATAACAATTTTAATATGCGGTAAAGCCTTGGCCCATTAGACATAGAGTATGATATTTCCAACATAATGACTACGCAATCGATAAATATTTATCTGTGAAATCAAGCGAAACATTGCGGTTAACGAGCGGCGAGATTTTAACAAAGTGTTGAGGAAAGATGCTTTGTAAACAAATAATTGCTTCTAGAAGATTACTTCTACATGCGATCATTATTATCATGGGTTTAGGATCATTATCAAACTAGCCTTGTCCTCATTTAGGAGCTGCCGTGTCATGTCCTTCCGTTTTATGGTTCTGTAATAGAGGGCTCGAACGGAGCCTCTATTGTTGCGGTAACTCGTTTCTAGCTTCTATAAGCTAAATAAGATAAGAGTATTGAAATAAATATTTTTTTATATTAAGCTTGTTTTTTTTTGTGTCGATATCGCCGAAGGTAGCAAGTAGGTACACAAAGCTAGAGGGAGAGGAAGGATTTTTGAAAAAAAAAAAGCACTGGCCTCCCTCTCCCGCCGCATCACAAATATCACACACAATGCGCATGGCGCTCACTCGACTGGGTGAAATCGTCACAGACAGCCAACCAATTTAGATCGCCTCACGACGCCCCTGGGATAATACCGCACAGTTTGGGAAGCCCTGGTCTATCTAATATCTACTGTACTGAGCCTGTATACATTCGAAAGTATATCTGTCTACTACTGCAAAACCACAACCGATTTTGAAATATGCACAGGGATAGCTAGATCCCGCACGGAAAACGTTTTTATTCGACGAATACGGACAAAAAAAAAAGCTTGTCCGTATGTTGTCTTAATTTTTCTTCACCGATATTCATCACAGTATGTAAGTAATGTTCTACTTTCACATTCATTATGTAAAGGTACAAAACAGTAACGTTGTTTACGAAGCGAGACTTAATTTCGTATTCCATTTTGCAAATCACCGATTACCCAGATAGAAGGGGCGTATTTCTACATCGTCGAATAAAATCGATGGATACTTGTAAATATTTACGTCTTCTTCAAAATGTGTATATTTTTGTCAATACATAAATATATATTGGTTTCAGGACAATAATTCTGATTTGTCTGGAGTCCGGACTGACTTGTTATTTATTTATTTTAATAGAAACATTGTTATGAAGTTGTTCAAGGCAATTCACTAACTGACGACACATCACAGCTTTAGATGAAATGAAAAGACAGGATTATTTGTCATTATCAAATTAAGCGATTCCGCTGACACTGTGCTTAGAGTTGCTTCGAATATTACTGGGTAAATCCTAAATAAACTAAATAAAAAAGTCGTTGTCAGAAGGCAACGTTCCTAGAATACCAGCGGCATTGCCACGTTGGATAGCAATGCTGATTATCTGACCGAGGTATAGATACGGCAGCATTCTGGTCACTAGATCCTTCGACCAGGCGTTTCAAGTGTGATAAAGATGGTGACCGCTCAGCCCCCACGTACCCAGAGTTTGAACCCTCTAACAGCTCTTTGAAAATTGGTATTTGTCATGGTAAATGATGATGTGGATGAAGGTAGTAAAATGGCACTAAGCTTAAAAGAGAAAGGAGAGAACAGTCACCGTCAAAAACCAGATTTTCAACTTGAGTAAGAATACGAACCAGAGGTTTACTACAGACAGACTACAAAGTACCCTACTCTATCACCGTGCAAATCATAAGTACTCGATAAGCGTTCAACGATTATACAGATAACAGGATATGCGTATGACATTCTATCCGCTATACCGTCAGAGTGCGATAACCCGACGCCTATCTTTGGGTCTGCGTCATCACGCTAATATTATGAATGCGAAAATACCTGAGAACCGATCGAGTTGAAATTTGGCACGCAGATAGCCTAGATATTTTTTACGTTCGATTGGTTTGCATTTGGCCTTCGACTGACCCCAGGATGAGTTATGTGGAGGCCAAGGTCGTAGCATGCTTACCCAGAAAATGCCTATTCACTCAGGCCTTCGAGAAATCTATGTTAAAGCCATTAAGGGGGTCGGGAAACCCGGACCTCGGAAGAGAGTTCCACTCCTTTGCTGAAGAAGCGAAGCATTGTGTCCATATGAGAGCGGGACATTGACAACGTGTGGGTCGAAATTCTACCGGCGCGTGGCGTCTTGTAGTTCTAACGGTGTAATGGTCGAAGAAAAGGATCATGGCGAGATATGTACAAAAAAGAAAAAAGATAAAGATTTTTAGAGACGTTGGAATGACGTTATAATTGATCCTTGGTCCCTAAGGAACAACTTGAGCCATTTAAAATATTTTTAGAACCCCGGGATAAAAATGAGAATTTCTATGGCATGCCGGCGATTCGCGACTATTCGCGACCAAAACCATTATGTTGTTGTATGTTTTACGGGGTTTATAACATATTTTAAGTATATTAATATGTTGCTGGTAATGTAATCTCAACATTGGAAGTGATTCAATACCCTCTATTTTTTTTTACTTTTTTGTACAAATCAATGTATGGAGCTCGCCATGATTCTTTGGCACATATACCCAGAATCAAACAAAGGCCAGGGAAATAAGACCTCCTGTGGGTTAAGTTTTGACCTTTCCTTCGTGGGAGTCTAACACCAATGATTTAGGCTGTGCATCAGTCAAACATGACAAGTCTTTTTATATGTATACATAAAAGATATATAGACAATATCTAATGCGCCCAGAACACGTTGCGGTCAGAATATCGTATCGTATAACACCTGATTGTAGATTACGTCGTAATAGCGGACTACTCAACTGATTGCATAGTTTACGTAAGACAGAATATAACACCGCGATTTTAAATAGATGAATTATCGATGACACTTCATGTCATTTCAATATGTGCCAAAAACAAACTTATTTCATCAAATCCATTTATTCAATTTAGGCCCCAGAAAGGCATCAGTGGTATTAACGTCTAATTCTGTGGCGAAGGTCATGGATTCGAATCCTACAATTAAACGGTCTGCTTAAGTTTGCTATTTATTTACTTATATTAAATATTTATTCAGTCTACTTTGTAATTTTGCCGCCGCGCCGTGGCACGCAATTGTTTTCAGTGCGATTAGAATGTAAATATTATGTAATGAATCTAAGCCTGTTTTGAAAAGAGTAATTGCTGAGTTTATTGCCGGCTCTTCTCAGCAAATGCAACCTTCCGAACCGGTATTAGAGTATTAGAGTCAGACTTTTCATAAGTGCCTGCGAAGGTCTATTTGAATAAATGATTTTGAATTTTGAATTTTGAAACACACAAGTCTGATGGGTTATTTTTGCCATATTTGCAGCTGCATATATTATTCAGATCTGACACCATAGAGATAGAATATAAATAGAGCGACTGTACCAGAGTATGTGCCGTGAGCACGGGTATCGTATGTGCAAAGCTGCCTTGAATTGAACTGCGCGTTCATAGTTTGAAGTTTTGAACGACTACATACATATAATGAATGCCAATTTCTCGTTTTAATCGATACTTGCATGTACCGAGAACAAATGACAAGGAACTCATATCGACTTTTTTTCTGACAGTAATTCAATTAATGTACGATATAATTTCAGTGTGTTTGATCCCGGACTAGCGACATTTTAATGGCGTGTAATACAACAAAATTTATCAACAAAACTATCTTTAAATAATGTCCACAGTGTTGAAATAGCCTTTATTTTATTTTAGGTAGCTGTGCAGGTAAAATGCTATTGCTTTGCCTGCACAGCTACCTACCCTACCCTTTTCAGTATCATTTGATACTGAAAAGGGTTCACTTGAAAGGTACTTCACCTATCCGTAAATTAGAGAATTTTCAGTAAATTTTTAACTTATGTGATTACTTTTGCCAATTCATTTCCAGGCTTTATTTTCATACCTCCGCCACACCATGACATACCACGGCGAGATTGTGTGGTCAAATACCTACACCCCTATGGTAAAAATATATTGATATATCATCCAACTCCTGTGTAAAGCAATACCATCGACATAATTGATTACTAAGTAATTGGTAATCTATATAAATGACAGTTAGAAAATACAATAAGCATGTTATTCTATTTGCTCACACACCCTATTCGACATAGGCCTTGCTCCATTTTTAGCCGACCTAAAAATAGCTAAAGAGGATTCTCAATTCGATTGTATATTTTTTTCGCATCATTCCGGCAAATAAAGGCGATGATAGCTCAGTGGTAGTGACGTCGAATACCGAGACGAAGGTCCCGGGTTCGAATCCAACAATGAGCTTGAGCTTTCGGTGAAGGAAAACATCGTGAGGAAACCATAGCACGGTGGTAGGGTAAAAAAAAAATATACCACTAAGGTGGCAAACAAGCCCACGGCCCTCCTGATGGTAAGCAGTTACCGTAGCTTATGGACGTTTTGTAGTACCCTTCAGACTGGCTACCACCCTCAAGTTGAAAATCTGTCGCCAAGCACCTATCAGTGTGTTCCGGCAGCTGCACTTGAGAGCCAGTTCCTTCTAGGCTTTGTGTACTGACCACCTTCAGCCATCATCACTTACCATGGCGAGATTGTGGTCAAACACAGGCCTATAAAGAGTAAAAAAAAATACAAACATTAAAAACTATTCATTTTAAATGTTTGTTTTTTTTTGGAAGGGTATGCTTCCCGTTTGGTTCCATAGTCATGTCAGCATTCGATTACATTTTAGTGTACTTTGAAGTCGGTTAAAGTTTTTCGTAAAACAGTTTTTATTTATATTCAATATTGTTGATTGAAAATTGATAATGATGCATATATGCTTGGTTAATGACAAATCTTGAGAAGTATTGATGACACATAATATTAAGACATTGAGTATCAATATTAACAAACTAAAAGATGTGCTTTAACTGTGTCACAGCGGTTTTTTATTTAAAAATACTTGTACTAATAATGGAGATCAGCGTACCCACAATATTTTATCGCTCGATAGGCGATATTTGACTAGATAAACATTATACATAATTGCGTCAATAGAAATATAAGCGGGATGCGATAATCAATATCGTTATCACAAGTGCGTTTGATCTATTTATGATTAATTATCTTTACGAAAAACATGTTAAACTTTTTTCCAAATGCTGATAATATTGAATATTATCCAACATTCTATATGATAATAATTTTTAGGGTTCCGTACCCAAAGTGTGACGGGACCCTTTTACTAAGCCTCCGCTGTCCGTCCGTCTGTCTCTCAGAAACCGCAATAGGTAGAAAATTGAATTTTTAATAGAATGAGTATTTCTATTGCCGCTATTTTTTTGTTACTGTACAGTAGAATTTACTCCCTGGATGGTTTAGATAGGGTAAGGTAGGGTAGGGTAGCACCACGCGAACGAAGTCGCGCCGGGCAGCTAGTTTAATATATAATTCTGTAATGTTGTATGTCGGGATAAATTTGTTTTCTTCCTTTCTTTAACATACCTTTTGACAATTCCCATAAGAGTGATATTACAATGCACCTATCAAATATTTATATAAGTAGAAATAATAAGTGTGTTAGTTTTAACTACTCACCGGTGGTGACTAACTGCTGAAGCCTGGACGGCAGGTCCGCCGTGGTCACCTCGGCGCCCTGCGGGTGCAGGATGTCTGGCATGGCGTTCCTCCGCCCCGTGCGACCTGTCTCGAGGAATTCCTTCGGTACCTCCTCGCTATTCCTGTCCTGCATTATTGCCATCATTCTCAGTACTGAAAAATTATTTGTGGCTATTATTTATTGGCAGTGGCGATGCCAAAAAGTCCTACTGTCACTTTTACGGGGTTAATTTCAAATTATCAGCTTCTAAATTGAATTAAACAATAGTAAAACGACAGTATTAACATTCGTCAATTCAGATATGAAACATAAGTGACGATGCAAATGTGGCAAATTTAACGCCCCTATCTGTAGACGAGATAATTCACAATTTCGTATAATAATTCACGTTTTCATATTCATTCATTGCATATGCATTTCAGGCAAGGCATTGGATCTATGTTTTTTTACTGTTCGTCATTATTTTAAGCAGATTTAGTGCAGACTTTGGTTCTGACGTCAGACAGCATCAACTTGGCATCAGCATAACAATTCATAACTCACTGCACTGTCGACGTTGAGTGTCATTTCTGTGTGAATTGACGACTAAAAAAAACCGGCCAAATGCGAGTCAGACTCGCGCACCGAGGGTTCCGTACAAACCTGTAGGTATATAAGTAAATGGTAGTATAGACCTGAGTATTTGATATTAATTTCAATTTATGACCTATTAAAAAAAAACTACTTACTAGATCTCGTTCAAACCAATTTTCAGTGGAAGTTTGCACCGTAATGTACATCATATATTTTTTATAGATTTATCATTCTCTTATTTTAGAAGTTACAGGGGGGGGGGGACACACATTTTACCACTTTGGAAGTGTCTCTCGCGCAAACTATTCAGTTTAGAAAAAAATGATATTAGAAACCTCAATATCATTTTTGAAGACCTATCCATAGACACCCCATACTTATGGGTTTGATGAAAAAAAAAAAATTGAGTTTCAGTTCTAAGTATGGGGAACCCCCAAAATTTATTGTTTTTTTTCTATTTTTGTATAAAAATCTTAATGCGGTTCACAGAATACATCTACTTACCAAGTTTCAACATTATAGTTCTTATAGTTTCGGAAATAAATGGCTGTGACATACACGGACAGACAGACAGACAGACAGACAGACAGACAGACAGACAGACAGACAGACAGACAGACAGACAGACAGACAGACAGACAGACAGACAGACAGACAGACAGACAGACAGACAGACAGACAGACAGACAGACAGACAGACAGACAGACAGACAGACAGACAGACAGACAGACAGACAGACAGACAGACAGACAGACAGACAGACATGACGAATCTATAAGGGTTCCGTTTTTTGCCATTTGGCTACGGAACCCTAAAAAGAACATAGGTATATACATAAGGAAACTGTTTACATTTTTTTATATATCTATGTCCTAGACTCTGTTAATAATTTTTGTTCATGTTTCTTTTATAATATATTTTAATGGAATGGCGTTTGGCTACTGACCAGCCAAAGATACATTTTATAGGTTAAAACACTAAATACATTATGCTCTGCTATACATTAGTAGGTAAAGTCACCGAGAAAGGATTACAGCTAATGTTATCTGCATTAGGTAATATTAGATAAGATTATGCTTATAGATAAATACAAGTTCATTATGACGCCAATAATTAAATAGGTATTAGGTGCCATGTGCTTTTTATCACCGGTTGATATCTATATGCATTTGTCGAAGTGATACGAAAAGTAACCTTATTGCTTTACCATAAAGTTCATCTGTATCATCATTCAAATAGCTATATAGATAACTCTAACAATGCCATAGGTATCAAGGCACATTTTACAGGAAAATCGGTCAAGTGGCTGTCAGATATTGATCTATTGTAGATTTCCATAGTTATTATACAACGAAACGGGTATTATGGTGAGACGGTATATTTATTTCTTTGTAGGTATATAGGTATTTATAGTCTATCCTACATAGGAAGGTACCTATATAAAAGAAGAAACTGACTGACCGTTATATCATCTCACAGCCCAAAATACTGAGACTAGGAACGTGAAATTTTGCACAAAGCTGTCTTTTATATAATGAAGACGAGCACTAAGAAGGGGTTTCTGGAAATTCAACCGTTTTTCCATTTGAAAGGAGTTTTCTTCCGCGCAATCGGACTGTGGAATACCTAAGCTCCCCGCCGTGGTTTTCCCAATGGAGTACAGCTAGGGTTGCCAGATGTGTTGCAAAAAAAAACCGGACAAGTTTTTAATTTTTATTTATTACCTGATAAATTTACTGTTAACAAACTTGTTAACAATTAAAATGTCAAATGCTCAAATAAGAGTCAATCTTTTTCTACTTTTTCATATATTTAGTACTCGATGTCACTGCTTTTAATAAGGTTTTATTGCCTAGGGTGGCGACGTGTCGAACGCAGCGTTTGGGCGAGAGCTGTTCAAACGCCAGATAACGTAATTTTGACTAAAACCGGACATTCTTTTGTCCGGTTTTCCAAGATTTTCTTGACCGGACAAGCTTATACAAAACTGGACTGTCCGGTCGAAAACCGGACATCTGGCAACCCTAAGTACAGCATGGGGTTCTTAAAAAAAGCTGTGAAGCGGTTTCTTCAAGGTCGGCAACGCGCGAGTGATACCCCTGGGGTTGCAAGCGTCCGTAGCATGGGCGTACTTATAAAACAACCTATAACCTTCCTCAATAAACAAGCTATTTAAGTCAAAAAGCTTCTTGTACAAATCCTACTGATAATTGCCGAAATTAGCGCGTGACGTAATCATATTTACATGTTACAAATAATTTCTCATACGCGCATATAAACTGAAACGAGATTGTTCACAAGACTACCAATTACAAGTTACCACATAGGGGGAAGGCTTACAGGCCAAGTGAATGTCGACTAACAAGTTGCTATACCTGTTTGTCAGTCTGTTTTCACGACCCAAATCCGCAAACAATTAGTAGATTGCTCCAAACCCGAAGAGCACTTAGGGTAGCAACTCTTTGTATTAACAATCGATTGGTATGGTTTAGAAACACGAGCAAATCTTCATACCTATATAATTAATTGTATGTAAGTGGCATTAAATAGCTAAGAGCAATTAGTCTGTATTCAAACCGCCATTGAAATGCAAATTGTGAGAGCCAGTCTCAAAGCAAGCCGTGACGCATACATTAAACGTCCTTCATTACATCTGATTAAAAGTTATTGAGAAGAACTATGACGTCACTTGTACGCACAAAAATTGAATAACACAGACTATTCATGTCTTGATAATAAGTCTTTAGAAGTGTTACATGGACATCTAGCCTTACACGGGCCTCTACGTAACGGTACATAACAAAGCATAGACAATAAATATGTAAATCTGATATATGGTCCAGTTATAGGAGCCATTGAGAATATTACAGAGGGTGCCACTTGGAAGAGATAGACTCTTTCAGTCTACTGAGATTTCAGTAGCCATTTGTATCAACCTTCCAGACATTAAAAACGGCTTACTATTTATGTAAGAGACACTAAAAACCCTGTAAATATTAAATCACTGTCATTAATAATTACCTACTCTGATAAACCATTAATTTGAGTTAAGCAGTCTATTGTTAGATCAGATTTATTATGGATTATTGACCCTGATTGTCCGCTAGCCAGGCATAACCATTGGATAATGATGGATGGCCAATAATAATTGAAAAGTTCACTCCTAATGAATTGATTATCAAGTAATTATAAATGCAATATAACACAGCTGCATATCTATGCGCCTAGATTACCAATAGCAGAATTACTATCAAGATCATCTTACGCGCCGCAGGTCGTGGGTTCGATTCCCACACAGGACATGCATTTGTGTGCATGAACATGTCTGTATGTCCTGAGTCTGGGTGTAATTATGTATATTAAGTATGTATTTACAAACAAAAAGTAGTATATGTATTATATCAGTTATCTGGTTTCCATAGTACAAGCTCTGCTTAGTTTGGAACCAGATGACCTTGTGTGAGGAATGTCCCAGAATATTTATTTATTTAAGATAATTATTATAGGGCCTTCCTAATAGGTCTCATTTGACAGCCCATATACATCGATGTGTCAAAAAGAGATGCAACATAGTGCGGCAAGGAGAGACACCCTCTTGTCAAATATGAAGTCTTAGCATGGCCATAGATGAAAATACTATTTTACTTTTATTTTGACTTTTTCCACAGAAATGACACTCGAAGACTTGACAGTGAGGAAGTTTTAAATATAATCATCTATTAAATGAACAACTAGAAACCAAACATGCAACCAAACTAAAAATGAAATGTGTTTTCCAATAAATTAATGCAATATCCACCAATATTGAAATCAGTATCCTATGAATGATATTGAAATAAGAGTCATGCATCACCAAAGAAAGAAATGTCTTATAAATTTTAAATAAGAATAGATATAATAATGGTGAAGTACCATTTCATCCCAAAGTAATCTTCAGTTGGAGTATGATTGATCGCAATATGTGCTAAGCGATCGTCACTCTACACACATCATGCACCTCACAGTCCTGGATCAAGGCAAGTTGTTGTTAGTGTTCTATAATTAAACAACTACAGTTATTCAAGCAATCCTTTGTCCTATGTACAATGGTAAATAATTTTATAGTGGATTTATAAAACAACATGAGGGCATTCAATTTAGTAGCAAATATCTTAAATAATACAGACAAAATACAATGTAACAGTGTCAGAAGAAATGGTAACTTTTTTACAGGTTTTTGTTTGTAATTTTATAATCCCACTGTATTTCAATTCATGTTGTAAATAAAAATTGTAGTATATTAACAAATAAAGTTTCAGTTCAATCATCATTGAAAATAGAATGTTATTGTTTTCTAATATGATTCAAATTCACATGTTATAGTTTTAATAATTTTACTACATGCCACACTGAAACATATTTATAAGTGGTAATAATGAACTCATAGGTATAGTTTGTAACAAACAGAAAGTAAAACATTAATCCAACAAAGAAATACATCAACATTGGCTTACTAATTGAGTATTATTGTTTTTATTGTATGTTATAATCTGTAACTTTCTGTACAATAAAAATCTGTATTCTACTTTCGTATATCCACTTAAGTACTTTAATTTTTTTAATGTTATCTTTCTATTTTATTTATATGTTTCAACATGAGTTTATCAGCTGTAAACATGAAGTTGTGGCATACTTTTGTCTAATCTCTCATAAGCTGAATGAAATCATAAAATGTCAATCTGTTCCCATTGTTCTTATCATGCGAACAAAGTGGCAATAAAAAGTTGTAACAAAGACTTGGAAAATTGTGTAATGAACCATACTTATCAATACCAAGATACTTTGTACAAGCAAGTATCAGTAGAAGCATGAAAAAAAGAACTGGCCGGTTTGAATTTTCTGAACAAAGCAAGCTTCTAAATATGAATTCCAAGCGAAAGTTAAACTCCATGGGTGATCTCAGCACCAACATGCTACCCTCGGCGTACCTGATCGACTTTTTACTCGGCGACTTTTCTTAGGCTTAGATACGCGGCCCACGTGTACAGTAGACATTTTTAAAGTCGCTATTTCTATTTGAAACAAATTAAAACGTTATACAACAATTTTATTGATTCATAAACTCTAAAACCGTACTCACGATCACCATAATTATCTGTTCAATCGTCACAGGATACAAGAGAAACTTTAACGCAACTACTATATAGATTTACAAGAAATTTCTAACGATCCAGAGCCAGAACGATCTAATTTTATTTAGACTACAATTAGAGCGTGCACAAAAATCACAGTAATACACAATAGAAAGACGAAAGAAAATTGTGACATATCCATAGATTATTATTATATACTAGAGAGACATATCCGTGTCGAGCGAGGAGGCCAGCCATGGCCCATGACTAGGTTGCCAGACCCTAAAACACAAAAGCCGGATCAGCCATTTTGCCCTAAAAGCCGAACATACAGTTTTTAAAGCTTGATATTTAAGAATAAGAATGAAAATAAATTGATTATAATACCCATAACATAAACCAAAATAGCAAAATAATACAATAAAAACCTTTGCAGACAAATGGTAGCAAACTCGGCATAATGTGCACTAGTGTGCACTGTCGTATACACAAGCACTGATTTTCAGTTTGCCCAAATATATAAATAAAATATAATTCATTTAATCCTAATTATGCTTCGTGCCTATTTCAATATAATTTGAATAAAAACAATCAGAAATAAAATGTGTTGAAAAAATAATAGAACTAAATATAAAAACCTAAAACAAACTAAATGTAAAAAACATTGTATTTATATATATTGGCAGCTAAAATCTGTGTTACTCTCAGTACATGTACTTCGCCTCTTCAAGCTGTCTGTGAAAGATATTGAGTTTTGGGCAGCTAGAAAAAAAGCCTAACAAAAGCCGGACAGATGCGTAAACATTTGGCCGGACACAACCGTAAAAAGTCAAGAATTTCCGGCTTAAACCTGGCAACCCTAGCACTGACAAATTTTACAACTTGACAGTTTAACAGACTCTCTCGACAAATGACAAGAATGAAGAAAGTTGCTTGCATAAAATAATTTACGGTTACTCTTGCGCTCACGTAATTTTTTATTTTTTTTTAATATATGATAAAAAATAAATTTTAAAATTATGATTGATATTAGACTATGCGTATAAGTTTTGAAAGTTTATTGCAGTTTTAATTTCCTAATATAGTTTTTACAAGAAAATATCTAAATAAAACTATTATTATTATTAAACCTATATCAAATTAAAATACAAAGTTCAAAAATTCATATCTCTTTTTTTTTTTTATACCACTAAGGTGGCAAACAAGCATACGGCCCGCCTGATGGTTAGCGGTTACCGTAGCCTATGGACGCTTGCAACACCAGGGGTATCACTCGCGCGTTGCCGACCCTGAAGAAATCTCTTCACGCCCTTTTTGAAGAACCCCATGCTGTACTCCATTGGGAAAACCACGGCGGGGAGCTCATTCCACAGTCCGAGCGTCCGCGGAAGAAAACTCCTTTTAGCCCGTACAGTTTGAAACAAATCTGGTTTCAATGTGTGAGGATGGACTCCCCGTCAATGGCGAGAGTTGCGATGGTAGAAGATAGCCGTGGGCATCCAGTCGAACAATTCCTTAGAACACTCTCCGTTGTACAAGCGGTAGAACACACATAAGGAGGCAAAATCTCTCCTCAGACTGAGAGGCTCTAAACCGTTCGTGAGCTCGGGATCGTCGACAATTCTAGCGGCACGTCGCTGAACCGAGTCTAAAGGCCCAAGCTGGTATCCAGGTGCCCCCGCCCACAGATGACAGCAGTACTCCATATGAGGCCGGACCTGCGACTTATAAAGTTGCAGTCTTTACCCCGCTGTGAAGTACTGCCTCGCTCTGTTGAGCACTCCAAGCTTTTTGAATGCCAGCTTAACCTTGTCTTCTTAGTGACTTCAGAACAAAACGTCGCTAGAAATGTCGACGCCAAGGATCCCGATGCTTTGGCTGATGTTCAAGGAGGTGTTATGGAATTGTGGAGCCACAGACCATGGGGTTTTCTTAGCGGTGAACGCGCAGGCTTGGGTCTTGGTGGGGTTGAAATGGACTAGGTTTAGTCGACCCCAATCGGAGACACTAGTTAGTATACTCTCGATTTCAGACACCAGCCGTTCGCGGCTTTCTTCCACCTCGGAACGAGGGATATTTGCACGGCCCCTGTAATGAGCGTCCCCTGTACTGTCGTCCGCATAGCAATGAATGCCGTCAATAGACAGCATATCATTGATATGCAGAAGGAACAGTGTTGGGGACAGCACAGAGCCTTGCGGGACGCCGGCATTTATGTCCATGCTATCGGAGCAGCTACCGTTGACGACGGCTCTTATGCATCTGCTGGACAGAAAGCTGGCGACCCATTTGCATAACCCCTCGGGAAGCCCGTATGCTGGTAACTTCGTGAAAAGACCCCTGTGCCAGACCCGATCGAACGCCTTCGCCACATCTAGGCTCACTGACAATGCCTCACCTTGACTCTCGATGGCGAGTGACCAACGGTGCGTGAGATACACAAGGAGGTCACCAGCTGAGCGACTGTGGCGGAAGCCATATTGGCGGTCGCTCAACAACTCGTGATCCTCCAGGTATCTCAAAAGCTGCGTGTTGATCACACGCTCCATGACTTTGGAGAGAAGGGAGGTGATGGCGATAGGCCTGTAATTCGTCGGACAGACAATGACCTTTTTGGGCACTGGGTGCACGTGGGCAGTCTTCCACGAAGACGGGACTTCCTTTTTGGTGTAGGAAAGTGCGAAAAGTCGCGTCAATACTGGACACAATTCAGGAGCACACCGCTTCAGCACCACTGGCCGTGGGCCGCCGTCTGGCCCACTCGACTTATGGATGTCCAGAGAAAGCAATTCCCGCCGCACCTCCCGTTGGGTAATGCTTATCTCCGGCATGGAGCTGGCACACCGCGGAATCGTAGGCGGTGTGGCGCCCCCGTCATCCAAAGTCGAGTTCGAGGCGAAGAGAGAGCCTAAGAGATCCGCTTTCTCCTTAGCACTATGGGCCAAGTTTCCGTCCGGCTTACGTAGTGGTGGCAAGGACGACTGGCAAAAGTTCCCTTCAGCAGCTTTGGCAAGAGACCAAAAAGCGCGAGTCCCAGAGGGAAGGCTACTCAGTTTCTCACCAACTCTGCCGACGAAATCGAATTTGGCCCTGGCAATCATTCGCTTACTGGATCTCAAATCAATATCATCATCATTATCAGCCCCACTGCTGAGTACAGGCCTCCTTTCGCAAACAGTCACCCATCCAGGTACCGGCCAAGAAGGTGGTAGCTTAACTTTGCCGATCGATTAAGAACGGCTAATGATTGAGATTTTAAAAAATGAAATAAGATTTTCTTTTAATTATTATTTATTTCAGTGTTGTAAATATATTATTGCTAATTAAGTTATTATAAAATGTTCCATCCATTAAAGAATGTTCCTAGATTGTAAAAAAAAGCTGCAGAATAGAACATTTTATTTTCTTATATGGCAATAACTTACGTAACGTTGGTAAGGAAGAAGAGTTGCCAAAGTTAATATTTTTATTACGATAAACGGATAAAAGCAAGAACTCTAAACCCAATCAAACATGAAAAATCAGTGATTGAAATTACACCAAATTATTGCCATTTTCATCATTTAGATTAATCAAAACCCAAAAGATTAAAGAAAACCCAAGTTACATGAACCATAATTTTATTTGAGTAAGGTAACATTTCTCTAGCTGTCACCGAGCAGCTGATTGGAAATTTAGTTGTAGTATTTATGTAATTTTTGCGGTTTATCATCTCCTTAGAGGTAAGTTTCTCAGTCTGTAAGCAAAATAACGACATAATATTCATTATCTAAGGCCTTTTTCTATCCTACAGATGCTCCGAAAAGTGGTGTTAGGTTCTGTTGGAGTCGCCTTGGTGCCAATAATTAGTGCTGCGACTCCGATAAAGGATGAGCCCTCAGAGCCGTCCAAGCCGCCCCCTATGAGACCATCAGATCTACCCATATATGATGCACCACATGCTGATTATGGAGAGTAAGTGTTTTTGATGTAAACTCAAGTTGCAATCTCGGTCCATAGTGATTGCAGATAGTCATCTCCCAGTCATATCTGTTTTTTTCTTATTCTTAATCGTTTCTCTTGCTTAACATAGCAGTCGTGGTCATCTCTGGTATTATAACTAGTTAAATAAAAGTGATTTGTAACATTTGCAAATGGTAATCTGAAACATGGGTTAATTTAAAATATAGTGTAAGTAAGGCCACAGCCTCAACATCTTCACTGGCTCTTGCTCTGATAGAAAGCTGCACTCTTGGAAGTGTTGTTTTGTTCAAATTCCTACAATGTTTAGTAATGATTAGATAAATATGACACTTATAATAATATAATAATAAATTTAATAATAATAAATTTATTTTCTCAACCAAGTTTTACAATATTAACTAAAGGTTGGGGCCTTCTTTTAAGTATTTAAATACTTGTGTCAGAAGACCCCGCTCTTCAATAGCTATAATATACATTTACAGGTGAGTTTAATTTATGTTACTAAGATATTTAAATTGAAAAATCTACATATTTTATACAAAAACAATAAAGCATAATTTGAAATGTGTGTGAGTGTGTGTATGCGTGAGTGTATTTGTGAATGCATGTCTGAGTGTTTTTGTGAATATGTGGGGGTGTGTATATGTGTATGTGTGTGTAAGTGGGGGGGTTATGTTTAATATTTATTTGTGGGTGATTTTATTTTACCAATTTATCATAAGTTGACAGTCGGTATTAAGTGATATGCAAAATTTCTTCAGTCTCCTCATAGGTTTTTGGTAGCAGCCACTCAGTCAAAGTTTTTTTGCAATCATAATATTGTTTTGGATAGATATTTATTTGTTTGTTGATTAGGTTATATAAATAGGCTGCCTGTCTAACGTAATGTCCATTAGCAAAAGAAGTTCTAGTAGCTTTTATCTGAACAACCCTATCCTTCCGTCTCCTCTTTAGAATGGTGTCGTCATACTTCAACGTTTTGTGCATCTTTAGGACAGCATGAATAATAAATAATCTTCTTACACTCAGTAACTGGCTTGTTGAATAAAGCATTTCCGTAGAAAATCTATATGATTTAAAGTACATAACTTTAATCAGAGCACGTTGTGCTCTCTCTAGGTGTATAAATTTAGTTTTGGCGGCTCCACCCCATACTGGAACACAGTATACTAAAATAGACTGAGCTAAAGCAATATAAATTTTGTTTAGTAACCTCTCAGAAGCTACATGCCTCAAAATTTTAAATACCCATATTAATTTCCTGATTCTCGTGCTCAGTACTTCAATTTGCGGATACCATGAAAGCCTTTGATCTATCATCACTCCCAAATATTTTGTTATAGGTACTTTATCAATGGTAGGACAATTACAGTTTCCGTTATGTGGGTTTTCAGAAACATGCAGCTTTATTTTAAACTCGTCCTTAGGTTGGTTTCGATTATAGATAGAGTAGCACATATAGTTGGTTTTTAGAGCGTTGAGAGTGAGTAAGTTTTCCTTGAGCCAACGAGCAATCTTGGCAAGTCCCATCTCAGCTTCCTTATGAACTTTATATACTTATATTTATCCACATAACCTTGAAAATGCATTGTAAAGGCTATCACACACATTGAAGATATCTCATGCTAGGTTCAATGAGACATAGTGAAAGAGAAGGAGTAATGGTAAATGGGGCTTCTCTCATAGATCTTGATGTTAATCTCTTAGATTTTTTTTATTGACAGGCCAGTTGGCATGTTTGGTACCACTTATCACGCCGCAGGTCATTGGTTCGATTCCCACTCAGGTCATGTATTTGTGTGTGTGAATATTACTGAACATGTCCAAAGTCTGGGTGTGATTATATGTATATTAAGTATGTATGTACAAACAAAAAGTACCTAGTATATCAGTTTTTTTTTATACCACTAAGGTGGCAAAGCATAAGGCCTGATGGTAAGCAGTTACTGTAGACTATGGACGCTTGCAACGCCAGGGGTATCACTCGCGCGTTGCCAACCCTGAAGAAATCTCTTCACACCCTTTTTGAAGAACCCCATGCTGTACTCCATTATCGGTTGTCAGTTATCTGGTTTCTATCAAGCTTGGATCAGATAGATAGATAGATAGATAGATAACTCTTTATTGTACACCAAAAAACAAAAACAACATCATAACAAAAGTACTTAAAATTAATTACTGTACAATGGGCGGTCTTATCGCTAAGAAGCGATCTCTTCCAGACAACCTTTGGATGGAGAGGAATCAATATACTAAAAAAGACGGTGGTGTCATTTTATGTGAAAGAAATAAAATAAGTACATAGTTAAAATATATATTAAATACATATAAAAATAATGTACACATATAAATATATATATATATATATAAATTAATATAATAGATACTGTACAAATAAATACAAACCATATATTATACTACGATACATATAAATATACCAGGCAATAGAAACATTCATAGCAGCAAGAAGTTACCCGGAAAGATAGAACTTTTTAACATGATCTTTAAATACTGGAAGTGACGGCGCCCTCTTTATTG
The DNA here is from genome assembly GCA_947623365.1 of Achlya flavicornis. Taxonomy (NCBI): domain Eukaryota; kingdom Metazoa; phylum Arthropoda; class Insecta; order Lepidoptera; family Drepanidae; genus Achlya; species Achlya flavicornis. The sequence goes on along the minus strand of OX392470.1, from coordinate 15,340,650 downwards.
AAACCGGCAATGCATTCCAGAGGCGAACCGCTTGGACGGTAAATGACTTATCATAAAAAGAGCTTTCATGTAATGGTGTTTTCAACATAAGATTTTCTGATGACCTGAGTGACTGAAGGAAGTCAAAACGTTCCTTAAGATAGCGCGGGGCGGAGGGAATAAACAGTATTGTATAAAGAAGAGAAAGTATATGAGTATTCCGGCGAAGGCGTATAGGAAGCCACTTGAGTTTAGCACGATATAGGGAGACATGATCATATTTGCGCAAGCCAAATATAAATCTTATGCAGAAATTTTGAAGTCGCTCAAGTTTATTTAGCTGGTCCTCCGTGAGGTCTAGATAGCAGGCATCGGCGTAATCTAAAACAGGGAGCAGAAGAGACTGCGCGAGCGCAACTTTAGTAGCAGTAGGCAAGAAATTACGGAGTCTTCTAAGGGAGCCGGCTGACGCAAATAACTTGCGACTGACTGCCGCCATCTGAGGACCCCATGTGAGACATTGGTCCATGATTATACCCAAGTTTTTAACATTATCACTATAAGGAACAGTGGCACCACAAAACTGGACTTTAGGCATATCAGACCAGTTAACTTTTGAAATCCGTCGGGCACTGCCAAGAATTATAACCTGAGTTTTCGCAGGATTAATTTTAAGACCATATGCATTACTCCATTCGGCTATACGAGAAAGGTTAGAATTAGTTGTTTCAATGGCACGAGCAAGATTGTGAAGAGGGGCATGGCAATAAATTTGGAGATCGTCAGCATACAAGTGATAGGGAGAAGTTATGTGAGCTGATACAGAATTAATGAAAATGGCAAATAGAAGAGGAGATAAAACGCCACCCTGGGGTACCCCGGCAGACGTGTCACACCACGAAGAAAAAGATTCCTCAAGGCGGACCCGCTGCCGACGACCATGCAAGTAACTACGAAACCAATCAATAACTGTTGGAGATATGTTAATAGAGCGTAATATTGCGAGAAGAATATCAAAGTTGACGGTGTTGAAAGCATTGCTGAAATCTAGTAGAGTCAGCACAGTGAGATGACCGTTTTCCATACCCAGACGTATGTCATCTGTAATTTTAAGGAGTGCAGTCACCGTACTGTGACCGGGACGAAAACCGGATTGGAGAGGATTGAGCAAATTATGTTTGGTAAGGTAATTACTAAGTTGAGTGTGAACTAAACGCTCAAGGACTTTGGATAGGAATGGGAGTATAGAAATAGGACGGTATTCAGAAAAGGATTTTGGGTTAGGCTTTTTAGGTAACGGTATAATTTGTGCTTCTTTCCACAGAGTAGGAAAAATATTGTTAGTAATGCAGGAGTTCAAGATGGCACAAAGTATAGGTAGGATAAAATCTAGGATAGGGAGAAGCATATTTCGACTAATACCATCAACTCCAACCGCATTGGATGAAATTGATAATACGCTCTTCTTAACATCACAAGCAGAAAATTGATTTAACATAAAAGGATTATTATCAGGAGTTGGTATGGTAGAAAGAAATTGTACTGTCGCAGTTTTAATCGAATCATTGATGTTAGACGAAGAGGAAAAATGAATATTTAGTGAATTAATGTCTAAATCTTTAGGAATAGACTCTTGCCGAGATTTACCAACTCCTATTGACCGAAGAAATTTCCAAACTTTTGCTGGATCGCCGTTTTCAACGGATTGGTGGATGTGCCGACGTTGAGCATCCCTAAACACTGTATTGCAGCGATTCCGAGCACGGGCATATTTAGACTTGTTGACATCATTTGAACGACACTTGTATCTACTTTTGGCTATAGTTTTTTTGTGCATTAGAACCTTCAGTTCTTCTGTAAGCCACGGTGCGGGAAGATGTTTGAGTTTAATAGCCTTCAGAGGGGCATGTATATCATAAAGTTGAGTAATTATATGATTGAAAATGGCTACTTGATCATCTACTGACTCAGCACTAGTGACAGGACTCCAGTCAATATTTTGCGCATCCTCATTAAATTGTTCTTGATTAATACCACTAAAGTTACGCTGAAGAATAATTTTAGGTTTATCTTTAGGAGGACGGAGTTTATATGACAAGAATATCAAATCATGATATGAGAAGGCATCGGCGGGATATTGGCCATGCTTCGCAACATGCTGAGAAGATGACACAAGAATAAGATCCAGAAGGGAGGGAGTTGAGTTTGGAAAATGATGTGTTGCATTAAGAGGAAGTATTTGCATGTTGCTTGAAGTAACAATGGACTCTAGTGATAAAGATCGTGAGTCTTTCTTATGGAGGCAAGTATTGAAATCGCCCATAATAATGGAATGATGGTAAGAGGGGACATGATCTTCTAGGATCTTTTCGAATGATGAAAAATAGTTGATACGTAACGATGGACAATAAAAGACTCCGAGAAGAACTTTAATTTGCGAGAAAAGCACTTCAATAAATAAATGTTCACCAGCATCTGGAGGAGGTGGCTGTGCAGACATACTAATAATCGAGAAAGGAATATGTGAGCGTAGATAGATAGCCACACCGCCACCACCACCACCGGTACGGTCATTACGGATAAGGCGAAAACCGGGAAGGGAGTAAGATGTGGAAGGGAGACAAGGCTTAAGCCACGACTCAGAGATAAATATAGCATGAATATTTTTAATATTAAATGATGCCAGCATATCAGTGAAGTGTGCCGGAATACTTTGCGCATTTACATGAATAGCATTAAAATTTTTAGGTACATCAGAAAATTCATTCATTCAGATAGTTGTGTGTCAGGGTCCCAGGATATTTATTAATTATCTTTGTGTGTGACAGCCTTGTGTGTGAGTCATGACCCCCTATTTTTTTTTCAGATATGAAACTTCAAAAAGTGAAAACAAAAAGATGAGCTATGTCAAGTCTGTGCTTCTGACTCCAGTCCGTGCAGTACGAGAGCAGGTCCAAGTGGTTTGTGATCAAACTGACTCCATTACACACACTGTGAGGGATAACTATCATGAGCTAGTGGACAAGTCAGATTGTAAGCATTATCATTTATATTATACACCACCAGCAGGTACTGCGTATCTTTGGTGTTTTTTTTTTTTTTTTTTTTTTTTTATATTATATAGGTTTGCGCTTGACCGCAATCCCGCCTGATGGTAAGCCAAGATGTAGTCTAGGGTGGACCGCGCGTACCCATAAGATGCCTGTTCACTCTGGCCTTGAATAAACCCATGTTATAAGTGTCTGGAAACACGTTGTCCGGGAGAGCATTCCACAACTTGGCTGTGCGTATAAGGTAAGAGGAAGCGAAACGCTTGGTACGGCAAGATGGAATGTCGACGACGAAGCGATGGATACCCCCCCGACGCCTAGTGGTCCGATAGAAGAACGGGGATGGAGGGACAAGATTATGGAGTTCTTTATCGCATTCTCCGTGGAACAATCTGTAAAATACCGTCAGGCCTGTCCCACTCCCATGTTTAGGTACGATCGCGCGCACGCGGAATACCGGAACAACGCTAGTCGGTTGCAACGCGCACGCAGCGCAAGACGCGTGTGGGTATAAATACCTACGTACTACCTATATAAAGTGTTTACTGTTCTTTTTTTTAACACTATCTTGTGTAGATATCGTTGTTTTTATAGTTCTAGATATTTTGTTGTTGTTTCATTGTATTGTCCTAAAGTCCTTATTATAATAATAGGCCCGTTTTGATAACATACCAGTGTGTTAAAAAGAGACAAAGATAGAGCGACCAGAAGAGACCCTCTTGTATAAACGGGCCTCTTATACCTCGAAAACTCATGTGAATGATTTTTAACCCACTTCAAAAAAAGGAGGAGGTTTCTCAATTCGACCGTTTATTTTTTAACCGACTTCAAAAAAAGGAGGAGGTTCTCAATTCGGTTGTATATATTTTTTTTTTTTTTATGTTTGTTACCTCATAACTCCGTTGTTTATAAACCGATTTGGAAATATTTTTTTTGGCTGGAAGGGTACACTTCCCGTTTGGTCCCATTGTCATCAGATCAGGATTTGATTACTTCTTAGTGTACTTTGAAGTCGGTTTAAGTTTTTTGTAAAAGTCTAATTATTTTTATGTGTGTTCGCGGATAACTTCGTCGTTTATGAACCGATTTTGACGATTTTTTTTTTAGAAACTTATAGTAGTTCCAGAATAGAGAGAGTTCCCTCTTTAAATATACAGTAATTCTACCTTACAACTCTTAGAATAACTAAGATTTAACATACCACTATTTCAAAAATCAGTAGAACAATATTCAGAAAAATTTAACAATTCTTATTGTTATGTAGGTAAGTAACTCAATATATCCTTTTTTTGGTTAATTCTTTATTAATTTTTATATAACAAACTTCTTTAATCAACATGAAGATTATTAAGAACAAATATTGTGAATTTCGGCTGACGGCTACTGGACTAAGTAACCGTGCCGTTTCTTGTCGCGTCGTCAGTCATTCCAGATTTGATAAGCATGTATGTTACTAAAACCCTTCCCCAAAATAGTTGTATTCAGTTTCGTAGACAGAATACACATTCAGTATACAAAGTACGTATAGGTCTAACAACTTAGATTAAAGTATGTAGACATTTTAAAATAACTTTCTGATCTAATACTAGTTAGCTAGGATATTTTAAATGTCATTGTTCACGAAAGGAGAATAGCATAGAAATAAAATAAACACAGAGAATAGTAATAGGACATACATAGGCGATAAGGAAATATTGAAGATTCATAATACGTCATTAGACAACCCTACCGTAACACGTGCCGCGTCATACAGGATAGAGTTATACGATAGAAAGAGAGGGAAGTTGTAGGTGAATATAATTTTAGGCGCGCAGCGCTGCGCGAACTGGATTGCGCTTTATTCTGTCGTTCCAAGAGTCGATTTTTGTTTAAATGTCGTTTTCGAAGTGGGTTTTCTGTACGTAGTACTATTAAATATTCTGTGATACCGTCAAACTTGCAACCTGACGCCGATGATCCAGGTTTTGCAGTTTCTTGCTCGTTAGGTCGCTATCGTCAATTATCCTTCGAGCGCGCCTATCTAACGAGTCCAAAGTTGCCAGTTGATATTTGGCTGAGCCATCCCACAGATGAGAACAGTACTCCATGCAAGGTCGAACTTGAGCTTTGTATAAATTTAGAAGCTGTTCCTTTGGTCATAATAATGAATTTCAGATAGTAACGGCCCACAATGAGTGGTCCTCGTTGTGCATCATTATATGAAATTCATTAATGGTATTAATATGATGACCACCAAAGATATGCTTTTTCCCTTGGCGGATCTTCTGCCAGCTTGTCGACCTGTTATTAACATACATTTGAGGAGTATGCACCTTCTGCATTATCTATGAATATTCCTGTGTAGAATAGGAATAGTCCTGGGAAATTCTTCAGACAAGCATTTTAGCAGAATAATATGGCCACAAAATTACTGACAGACACATACTACTTCGAAATACATATGTGTACTTTCCCCATACAAGTTTTTTTTTTATTGAATGGGCTTTGTGTTTTGCCAATGACCCGCCCATAAGGGGCGATGACGAAGCCTAAGATGAAACACGCTTACCCAGAAGAAATCTATTCACTCTGGACTTGAAAGTTCCTAGATTGTAAGCGTCAGGAAACACAGATGCCGGAAGCAAGTAAATAATAGTCACAGCATAAGAGAAGTAGATGTGTATTCGCTCAAAGAGATCAACTGGGCTACATCAATCTTACAGAATACAGCAGCCAAATAACTAAATGTCGTGTTCCTGCGCGTGAGTAAGGTAGCTAGAGCTCTTGGGGAGGGGGGAAGGCTGGGTAACGTGTGAGTGAGGCCTCGTGTGTTGAAAGCGTCCATATGGCTACAGTAACGTTTACCATCAGGCGGGTCGTTTTTGTTTACCAACTTCTTTGTATGAAAGGTTAAGCTACACCTTAACATCATGTGAAAGTGTGGAGCACTTCTAGTTAGTTATACACCTACTTAATTTATTGTTTACAGGGATATTTAAATACCTAAGAGAGGAAGAGAACAAGGATGTGCGGTACGGTGCAGTTGCTATGGGTGGTCTCACGGGATTCATATTTGGTTTGAGGGGAGGAATTATCAGGGTATGCAGTTTAATAGATTTTGTCTATAAAGGGTGACTGGTAATTAGTAAACGATACTTAGACACAAGAAGAGCTTTTGAAGCGCTTGTGGTGTTCAATGATAAGCCGTTCTTAATCGATCGGCAAGTTAAGCTACCACCGTCGTGGTCGGTACCTGGATGGGCGACCGCCTAGTGGTTGTTCAAATAGTTTTTCCGTGCTTCGGAGGGCACGTAAAGCCGTTGGTCCCGGTTATCACTTAATTGTGATAGTTGTTAAGCTAGTTGGAGGCCTACCAGGCGGCTTGAAAACTAACATTAGGTTGACCACTAGCCTCCACCTCCACCGATCCGCAGTGGGCTCGCGTGGTGGAGTATCTGCTCATTCCCTTTAACTCTCATTTGTGAAAGGAGGCCTTTTCGCACCAGTGGGACATTATAGGCTGATTCTTTAGACACATGATTGTACTCATGATAACAAACAACTTTACCAAAGTTATTTTTTTTACTTAATTAGCACATGAGCCCACAATATATAGAAGGTACCTGACAAGAATAAGAATACACCATCAGCTTTTATTTAATTTAGTTATTTATCCTTATTTATTTCTTTGGGAAAGTTGTTTGTTATCATGTGTCTAAGTATCGTTTACTAAGTACTAGTCACTCTATACTGGGTGGAGATTTCGAGATGATATATTTTCGAAACCTATGCTGGATTAGTCCTGCTGAACAACTTTTAATATGGCACCAAGACTGAACATTATGATCGAGCAAGGTTGACATTTTATAAGAAAAGTTTTTAAAAAGAATGGAGAATTCATTCACTATTGGTCCCATAGCAAAAGTTGTTCAGCATGACTAACCCAACATAGGTTTCGAAAATATGTCATCTCGAAATCTCCACCTGTTATTATCTACTCTTTATGTTGTAAAAATACCATTCCCCCCCTTACTTTCAAAGTTCACGAAGCCAATAATCTGAAATTATTACAGTAGAAAGACATTGATGTAAATATTATAGCAGAAATAGAACTATGTTACTAACTCCCACAGTTTAATCAAAATCAGCAAAATTCCTTCACAAACTTTAGTAACTAATTAATTATTATAGGTTCTCTCGGTGCGTGAGTCAGGCTCTTTTGGTCGGTTTTTTATTTTTGCTGAATTTCAGATGGTTTATTAATAAATTATAATGCATTTTCAGAGGGTATTGTATGCGGGCACTGGCACCACATTGATGGGGTTAGTCTGCTTCCCTGAAGAGACGAAAGAGTTAGCGAAGAGCAACACTGCCCTCGCCAAGCAGTACATTAATATTGCTTACAACTTCTTCTATGGAGGTAATAATCTTAAAAAGTAGAGATTTCAGAGTATGTTTAATCATAAGTAATAAAAACTGAATTATCAATCATGGGATAATACTGCTTATGAAAAACAGAAGTAATTTGTGGATTTTCCTAATTTAGACTTGAAATAAAATTGTTGTTGAAACTCTAAATTTCAGTAAAACCCGGTGACCCTCAACTTGAGGTAAAATTTCCTGAGCTGTCTTTCCCCAAAGACTTCTCAGAATTTGTCGACCTGACCGTCTCTGTGGCATCATCAGTCAAACAGGCAGTCATGCCGCCACCTGGTAAAGAGGCCGGCGAAAGTCAACCTTCGGATAAAAAGGAATAGGTAGAAATTTGAATGGCGGTGGTGATTCGCATGGCGCTTGCTTTTTTGTTGTGTTTTACTTCAGTCGCTTTGTGTGGTTCTTTAGATAACCATTAGAACTAATTTGGGCAGGGTTTATTTAATTGTTGAACGCTTGATTGATGTTTTTTGTGTTACTAACATTTTATTTCTATTCTTTACACTCTCGTTGAGACAGGCCGAAAGTTACATAATGTTAACACATAAGGATGGACAAATGAAGTTGCTCCTGAATCTGTCTCACTGATACAGGGTTATTTAACTATGGTATATGCCAGAAACTTTGCTCAGTATCACCATTAAATCTATTCTCAATGGGTGTGTCAGGCCTGGGAGCCAATTCTCACTCACTCGAAATTGATCGCTCGATCGAAAAAAGTACGAACTCGAACTTTAATCGAGTGTAAATCACGTTATTTTATTCTGGCAATTTCGAGGACGGCATATTTAGAAGGACAACCAGTGAACTCGAGCTTTGATTGGTAGAAACCGTTCGAATTGATTCCGCCCCTCTAAACTTTGCAGTCGAATAGGACTCGAACCGCTAGTTCGATTCGAAGGTTATTTCGAAGGACGCGAGAATTGGGTCCCTGGATCTATGGGGGGGCTAACCAGGTCACCAGCCCAGGGTGGCTAATAAGGGGGCGCCAAAATCATTGTTTGAAAAAAAAAACAGGTTTCATAAAGCGCACTAGCATCCAGCGCACCTTGTTCTATCGGTTATTAATTTGATTTGAAAACGCCCAGTTGGTTTTTTGTCACTTTTTTCTTTTAAAATAATCCCCCCTAGCTTGGGGGACCCCACTATAAAATTTCTGCCGCGGATCCTCTCTCCTCCTCCTCGGGCTCCTTTGTGCCAAATTGAATTAATAAATCATAAAAAACAACATTAAAATGCATTTAAGTGTAATGTTCTAAAATATATTACTAATTTTCACCTTGTAATCTTTTTGGGGGTTATCGGTCTCTGTACCCCGAGTGTAAAGAATTGTCGTTAATAAACGCATACTAATTCGTTTGCGTTAACTATAAATTTGTATGGGAGAAATTAGTACCATGAGTATTCCGCTAGAGGCGCTGTGCCAATTCCTATAGAGAAGTGTCGTAAACGCAAACTAATTAGTTTGCGTTTACAAACGTCAATTCTTTACACTCGGGGTGTATATACGTACAGTCGACCCGCGATTATCCGAGAAATGTTTTGCAAGGCAAAATACCTACACACTCAGGATATTCGATTTATGTTGCACGTGGTTGCACTGCATGATTGAGTACAGTCTTTTCAAATTATCTTTCTTTATATCTAATCTAATCCTTTTATATTTTCAGAAAATTACTTTAAAGACGATGTAGATGACGGCTCAGTACCTAGTAAGTATAAATAGATGCAGGTCATGCGATAACAATAATAATCTCGCAGTGTAGGATTTTGTAGCGGCCAGTTTGAGGCCTACTAATTGACTACAATGATTTGTATAGACTAATCTTTCGCCCGGTTCACGGAGTATCGGGACAACCTGTATATACGTCACGTATACACCACTCACACATATGCATATAAAATAACTGCTCAGCCCATTGAGTTAAGAATTCCGCTCAGCCCCGACATTTCATTGCACTCATACAGTGGATTAAGTTTGCTAATGAGAGCGATCTGTCTGAACTTCTTTTAAACTGGGTACCAAATAGATTTGGAGATTGGAGAGGTACTCTATTTTTATTTAAGACTAGCTGCCCGGCGCGACTTCGTTCGTGTGGTGTCCCTACTCTACTTCTCACCATTTAAACTTTCCCTGGAATTCCACAAATATTTTAAAATCAAAATAATTCAAATCGGTCCAGCCGTTCTCGACTTTTAGCGAGACTAACGAACAGCAATTCATTTTTATATATATAGATTTCATTTGATAACTTGTAAGCATCTGAATAGTAAAATTTCTGCTTTATATAACAGATAGACGCACATAATGAAACCTTATTTCATTTATGTCCCGTCCCCATGAATATTACAATGAGTTTAATGTTTTTTTCTTTCCCTTGCAGCGCCATGAACGGAGCACGACAATTGTTAGTGAAATATTATTTATTTATTGTTAGTCTACACAGTGTATGTATGTCAATAATTGACGGTGTAATAAGTTGAAATAAAATATTATATTTTTACTGGAACCTTTCATTTTAATTAAACGCAGATATTCGTACACATTTTTTTATTGTTAATTTCGTTAAACATACTACATTTTCACTTATGCAAATATCATTTCTTCTCGTCTTTTCTTGGTGACGACAGTGCCAGGCTTATGCTGTGCCTCAGGATGGTTCATCAATTCTGGTGGACAAGTAGATACTGAACTGGAAAGCAATAACTGCTTCAGATCATAGAACAGTGCAGAATCTTCTTTAGTAACAAAGGATACAGCTTTACCAGTCTTACCCGCACGACCAGTACGACCGATACGATGCGTGTAATCTTCTATTGTCTTCGCCATATCGTAGTTTATAACCATACTGACATCCTTGATATCAATACCACGACCGGCGACGTCTGTAGCAACCAATATATCTTTCGAACCATTCTTAAGACTGGCCAAAGCGAAATCACGCTGTTCCTGTCCTTTACCACCGTGCAATGTACAAGCATTGAAGCTCAGCTTCTCAAGACCCTTGGCAAGTACATCTGCACCCTTCTTCTGGTTGACGAAAATAATAATTGGTGGCTCGACATTACGTTGAAGAATCTCCGTCAGTTTCCTGCGTTTCTCATTCTCGCCTATCATGTACACAACTTGTTCTGTTCTGTCAACAGGTTTGCCAATAGAACCAATGTATACAATAGCTGGTCTTCTTAGGTAGGTCCTAGCCAAACGCTCTACCGCCGGCGGCATAGTGGCTGTAAACATCACAGTTTGTCTGTATTTCTTTTTTGTATTATAGTTGGCAAGTAGAACTGATGCATCTTCAGCTGCATCAGAGTCAGGCTTGATATTAGAGACAGGCATGAATTCAAGAATCTTTTGCACATCAGGTTCAAAACCCATGTCAATCATCCGATCAGCTTCATCAAGAACAACATAAGTACAACGATTCAGTACTAAGTAACGGTTCTCTAACACATCAATAAGACGACCTGGTGTAGCAATTACTATTTCACACCCCAATCTAAGTTTGAAACCTTGTTCTTCTCTTGATAGACCACCAACAACTACAACTGATGTAATATCTAATGGTATACCAAACTTGTTTGTTTCTTCATCTATCTGTTGGGCCAACTCACGAGTTGGAGCTAATATAATGGCATATGGACCTTGATCAGCATCTTCCAACCTTACGCTCTTAGGAAGAGATTGGATCCAAGTAAGCAAGGGTATGAGGAAGGCCAAGGTTTTACCAGAACCAGTTTCAGCAACACCAATAATATCCCTGTTCTGTAACCCAATAGGAATGGCCTGCCTTTGAATAGGCGTTGGACTTTTATAGCCAACTTGGTTAATGATTTCCATAACATCACTGTGGAAGTTAGCCTCCTTCCATGTACGGATTGGATTTGGAATCCTTCCACCTTTGATTGTAATGTTGTAGTCTTCTCTGAATATACGCCAATCTCTTTCTGTCATTTCATCATGTTCTTTCTCAGACCAATGCCTATCATCCCACTTTTGTTTATCTTCCTTCTTCTTAACTTTCTTAAGACGTAATTTTTCTTGTTCCTTTTCAAGTTCTGTTCTACGCTTCTCCAAAAGATTTCCATAGAACTTGCTATGGTCCTTCTTTTGTGATTTTATATCAATGCCAGCAACATGGCCACGACCAAAAAATTGTACTTGATGCCTTTCCTTGTAAAGAGCATTGTAATCATTTGATGTATCTTCTGATGCGTCCCAATCAAATACAAACTTTCTATCATTCAATCTTCTGACTCTACGTTTCTTTTTTACTATTCCTAAGTAACGGGCTTTGATAGCTTCCTCTTCCCGTTCCTTATCTTTTGTTTTTGATCCTTCCTCATTTTTATCCTTTTTATCATCATTACGTCGGTCACCTTGATTTTTACGGTCTTCATATTTTCTATCTCTATCCCTATCTTCTCTTCTTTCCCTTTCTTTCTCCCTCTCTTGTCTTTCTTCTCTATATTTTTTAATTTCCTCTTCCCTTTTTGATGGCCCTGTGAGGTCAATGGTAGTAATTGTGGGTCTATCAACGTTTGCTCTTATTGCTTCAACTTGTTCACGGCGTCTCTCCAAAGCTAAAGCCGCTCTCTGTTCCTTTGATAAGAACACTGGTTTACTACGAGCTTCTTCCTCGGCCTTTTTCTTTGCAAGTAACTCTTCTAGAGATAAAGGTTCACGCTTTACTGGCCTTGGCTCATCTTCCTTCTTCGTATCTTGTGCTTCATCTTCTTCTAGGTTGTTCTCATCTTCTTTCTTTTTATACTTCTCCTTGTCATCGTAACGTTTATCCTTTTCCTTACCATCACGTTTCTTAGGGCTTCTAGACCGTGGGCGTTCTTTCCGTGAAGGGCTGCGCGATCTCTCCCTTTCTTTTCTAGGGCTCCGGGACCTCTCCCGCTCTTTTCTGGGACTGCGAGAACGCTCTCTACGTTTAGGTTTGTCTCTGTGTGATTCTCGATCATCATTACGTTCTCTGTCGTTTCTATCGCGCCTCTCTCTAGAGCGCGAACGCCGCCGCTCGGGGCTCCTTTCCCGTACCATATTTTAAGTCTAAACTTTGATAACGTTGCTTGTATAACTACAAACCATCAGAAATTAAATTACTTGGATTTCACAGCATACTTGTATTTTGAGAAATAACAAATGTTCTTCTTCTTATTTTTAATTTTGGCAACCAAGCCCAAATTAGGGCTCATTTCTGCCAGTGTCGAGTTATATTATAGTTTCCAGTCACAATAAATCACTTCGCATTATAGTCCTCAGTCAGTCACCGTCCATAAAAGTCATGTTTTACTACAATGGTGGTCATTGTACTAAAACTCTTCACGGACATTTTGAGACAACTTGAAAAGTCACGATACACATAATTCATTTCATTTCACTTCACTGGTGCACATCGATGATCTTTATTGGGTAAAATACCACCAAAAATACACAATAAAACTCAAATTACACAAATTTATGAAAATAAAAATGAAAATGCTACGTCACTCTGCAAGTTACCGCCAAAAAGTCCCATAACAAATGTTTTTCGACCAAAATTTCGAATTTAGAGATGGGTAGCTATTCATATAACTAGCCAAAAAACGGCTATACACAAAATAGCCACGGCTACGCTATCTGTCAACACGATAATTAGCTACTGGCTACTGGATGGCTACTGGCTACTGGATGGCTACTGGCTATGGCTAGCTAGAATGAGGAGTTTTCTTAAGATACTTCTATGCCGAAAATACCTGTCTAACTATTGATAATTCGAACCAATTTGAACCTTAAGTGCACGATTTTACAGGTATTTTGACCTTTTGTAACATAAACAATACTCCTCATTACGAGAAGTTTACGTCACACACAGCGGGTAGCCGCCTAGCCGCCAAAGGTTAATAGCCACACTAGCCGGTAGCTGGCCGGCTAGCCAAAGCCAATCTAGCCGAGTAGCCGAGTAGCCGCGTAGCCGCGTAGCCGCGTAGCCGATAGTGTGTGCGTGCGTTCACTGCGAAACTGAGTTGTGTAAGTTCCGAAAGAGTGAAATTCGAGTGCATGTCGTTATTATTAATTCGAATTTGAAAGGTACTAATTATACGAATTTAAACCTATTGTTTTTTAATTAAATTAAATTATTCTGTAATATTATTATTTATTAAATAAATCGTTAAAATCATCTGAAGTAGCGCGACATCTATGGTTTACTTGCCTACAACTAACGACTGAGTTGATGTACTGTGAAAGCTTTTAGTTCATATCCATACATAGAGATGACGTTATTGTTGATTTTCGATGATTTTTTTAGTAATACGTACGACCTATGAGGGAAAGTCTTTTATTTTCAAAAAGTATACAAAAAAATAAAAAGTAAATGAAAAACAAAATCATTACATTAATTTATTACATTGTCATCTAGACTAGACTTGTTGCAGTAGCGAGGATCGAACTCAGATCGCAGTTGAACGTTATTCATCTAGCTGCGCCGCCGCTCAAGCCTAATAGCCAAATACCCAAAATAGCTGGCTTTTAGTCCTCATATAGCTGGCTAGCTAAGCTATTGAAATTTCGGCTAGTTACCCATCGCTAATTTCGATTGCGTTTTTTGACAGTTGTTGTTTATCATATTCGCCAAGAGGCAGGCAAAGGTCCGAGCCATACAGCCCTGTCTTGAGTTATGTCTGGCAAACGAAAGATGATACGGACTTTTTGGCAGGAACTTGCAGAGTGACGTTGCGTTCTCATTTTAATTTTCGCAAATTCATGTATTTTGAGTTTTATTGCATATTAATCGGTGGTATTTTAACCAATAAAGATCAATCCATGTGCACCAGTGAAGTGAAATTAAATTGTCTCATAAAGTCCGTGAAGAGTTTAAGTACAATGACCACCATTGTAGTAAAACATGACTTTTATGGACGGTGACCTATTCTTCATATGTTTGTGGCACAGACTACAGTCTTACTACAGTTTTATAACATCCTTGTGTTTGTGGACGAGACCATGACGAGACCTTAGACGAGAAGAAACGAAAATTAATGTTATGGAATTTATGAAAAAAATAAAAAACTAGTCTTGAGATAAATTCATGGTCTTGAGTTATATATTTATGTTTTTTAGATATCCTGTTGTAAAAACTGATTTTAATACCGATTCATGATAATATTGCAATAAAATATAGTTGAAAACATTCCAATGAAAAAATACTTAAGTATTTAAACTATGGCCATGCTATGAAGTCATATTTGACAAGAAGGTGCCTCTCCTTGCCGCACTATTTTTGTCTCTTTTTGACATATGCATGTATTAGTGGGAAGGCACTAAGTATTATCGTTTCCATTGTACCTAGGTCTAGTTAGCATAGCGAAATCCAATATCAATGGTTTTACTACAATGCAGTATGAGGCGGGTTTTGTTTTTATTATTTTTTGCCTTTGTAGAACAATATGGCTAAATATGAATGATCAGCTACCGTAGTACAGTAGTACCCAACTGATAAGATAATCTTCGTTCACACGGAAAAGAAAGTATGGCCCGAAGATTAACGAAAGAATGCTTAAAACTTACAATCAACCTTAGGTCATTACTATAAGGTTCGTAATACATTGCCGCTGTTAGTTCCGTCTCACTCGCAAGTCACACCCCTCCGCATGGCGGCAGCTGCCGACCAATAGCATTTCCCGCGCTTTGAAAATGTGTCTTCTGCGCAGGTACATCGGTAAGCCATATTAGTTGGATACTACTGTAGTTCAAGTGGTATATGACGCATGCGGGAAAGCGGGTGAAACCGCAGGGGACAC
The DNA here is from genome assembly GCA_947623365.1 of Achlya flavicornis. Classification (NCBI taxonomy): domain Eukaryota; kingdom Metazoa; phylum Arthropoda; class Insecta; order Lepidoptera; family Drepanidae; genus Achlya; species Achlya flavicornis. The sequence continues at coordinate 15,325,417 of OX392470.1, read as the reverse complement.
CTCTCAAACTCGAGAACACTTTATATGTAAATAAAAAGTAATTTAAAAAGAAGAAGCCCTACTAGAATATAAATAAATATCCTGGGACATTCCTCACACACGGCCATCTGATCCCAAACTAAGCAGAGCTTGTACTATGGAAACCAGATAACTGATATAATACATATACTACTTTTTGTTTGTAAATACATACTGATTATACATAATTACACCCAGACTCAGGACATACAGACATGTTCATGCACACAAATGCATGTCCTGTGCGGGAATGGAACCCACGACCTGCGGCGCAATAGGTGGAATCTTTATCAGAGACTAATTAACCAACTGCACCAACTGGCCCGTAATATAATCTATCATCAATAGTGAATAATCCACAGGAATAATCTAATATCATCATATTATAGTGAATAATTGTGCAGTCCGATTTTTTTAAGTCGATTGGTATAGCCAATTTTCTAGTTGCCGCCAAAAAGAATGATCTGCGCCCCGCCGGTGAAACCGCGCAACTATAGTATTATGTCAAATAGCATGAGTTGGGTGACACATGGTATTTTATAAGATTTCTCAATGGTTTATATTTATTTCGATATAATAAAGGAATACTATGTATGATACAGCGAGGTTTCATGAGATATTGTGTGTACTATTTCAAAGTAATCAAATGGAATTTCACTACACGTTTTTTTTTTTTTTTTTTTTTTTATACGACTAAGTCGGCAAACAAGCATACGGCCCACCTGATGGTAAGCGGTTACCGTAGCCATATGGACGCTTGCAACACATGAAGCATCGCTCACGCGTTGCCGACCTTTCCCCCTCCCCAATGAGCTCTGGCGACCTTACTCACGCACAGGAACACAACTTTACACAACATAAAGTTATTTGGCTACGGTATTCTGTAAGGTGGAGGTACAGGTCGGTTAACTAAAGCTGGCACGTTTCAACACATTTACACCGTCTCTCTCGCGCAAAGTCAAGCTTATGAGTATGAAGGAGACAGTTATTGTTTTGCTTTTGCTACTGCTCATATATATAGAGTGGCCTATTTTTGCATTCGTCCATTAGACTTGACTGATTGCAAATTTATGAGTACTGTGAACGTGCCAGCTTTCGTTAACCGACCTGTACTTCCCCAGTCGAGCTGCTCTTTGAGCGAATTAACGCTACGCTCTACCTCTCTTATGGTGGTTCTCTCTTTTATGGTAAAATAAATTAAACTGTCATGACTCATCCTATGTGAAATAGACTATAGTGTAATATAATTATGATGTAACATTGGCAGTGTTGCCAATTTAGCGACTTTGTCGCTAGATTAAGCGACATTTTGACACTCACAGCGACTTTTTATTCTCATTTAGCGACAAAAAAAACTAGCGACTTTTCTAGCGCCTTTTTGATGTGAATCGTTTCTCATTTAAATTTATTTGATTCCACATTTGTGTAACTATGACTATACAATAAATGAATTTACAATCCTTAGTTCATTCCATATTGAACACAACTGTAGCTACAATCGATAATGGAGAAATTGAGAGAATATTTAGTGCTCTTCGCACGGGGTTAAAATATTGAATTCCATTTTAATGAATAAAAAAATTATGATTATGATTTACAATTAGAGGTAGGTACTCCGGCTTATTGGCACCAATAAAGCCACATTTACCCAGAAAAATCAACAACCATCGACCTCGATGGCGAGTGATCCTCAAGTTCCGCAACCCTCGACCTCGAGTGCGATTGTTATTGATTCGGATGATGATGAAGATTTTATATATATATTTTTTTATAATATTATTATTAAATTTGAATACTTTATTATTTTGAGTTTCACTTTTCAAGCATCATTAAAAAAGCGAGTTCTAGAAAAAAAATCTGGCGACTTCTAGCGACTTTTGAACCAGCCATCTAGCGAGATTTGATTTGGTAGAGTTGGCAACACTGAACATTGGTTAGTTGTTGATAGTTCGTGAGCAATATATGAGTAAGAATGTGAGCCGTCCTGGCAGGGTCACCATTTTGGAATTGAATTCTGTGCCTGTAATACATCCAGTTTTATAAGACATAAAGTTTTCGAAGGGCTACCTCTGTATCTGAAGAATTGGAAAACCAAGTGGCAAACCTTTGTTTGCTCCGAAAAATACAATTGCTACTTTGTCGAAATTAGTCGCAAAATCATACAATTTATCAGTAGGTACTTGAATAGTAATTATAATGATACGTGTCTGTACAATTTATAAATGTGAAAGTAACAATGTCTGTCTGTTACCTATTCACGACTAAACCTTTGAATCGATCGCTAATTTAAGGTAGCAATCAGAGTAAAAGCGATTTATTCAATTTAAGCTCTAGTAGAGCACTTATAATGGTCAAAGCACAGCGTCAAAGCTACTAAAGTTACAACATACGTAGTATCCCTTTAGTAGTTTGTGGTTACAACCAGCTCGGAAGTCTGTCTTCAACTGAGAAGAGGAAGGCAAAGTTACACTTTTTAAATATTTTTTTTGGAAAATCAGACAATATTGGCTATGTTTTCTAAATGTTTTACATAGTAAAATACACAAGCATAAAATTGCAATGACTGCAAATTATGTTATTATGTTATGAGATTTATGTCATATTTGCGAATTTTTCTGGGAGTAAACAAATCTTTGCTATAGGGTACTCTATCTAGTTCTTGAGATATGGACGAACCTTTTAAACCAGTGACTGACAAAATATGATATTTATTGGCACTAGTAAGCGACAAGGTTCGGAATTCAAATCCATCATGGTGGATGGTGGCCCTGCCGAAGGGTCTCACACACACAGTTACTCATATTTATGACGCAATATTATTGACAATGACATGAGGGAATAAAAGGGGAACAATGAACTGACTAAGGCTGCATTCCGAATTAATGATATAATCGTTGTAATCGATTTGAGCGTGCTTAAACCCGTTCCATATTAGTGTGAGCGCGATCACGATGTCCCGTGAAACGTCATAGATGACGTCATGACATGCGCCATCTTGCACTCACACCGACCATGCCCTAAACTGATATCACCGTGAGCGCTGTCAAAAAGTGACGGTTAGTTATTGTGTTCTCGGCAAAAATCTAATAAGATTTTTGGTTTTCCATATGGCAAAGATACTTTTTATGATTTTATGAGTGAAAAATAATAAAAAATGCGGATATTCCTTTCTGCGACTCAACTAATAAAAGATATAATGAGATCTAGCGCATTGTTAATTCAGGTTTTAATTAAATTCCCAAATGTTATTGAAGAATTGAAGGCACTGTAAGCGATATTATTCAATTCGGAATGTAGCCGAGACGTGTAAAGATTTCTTTCGTGCTGTCGTCGATTCTTATCTAATCTGTAGTACGCGTTGACGTTTAATTTTCATTCATTCCGTCATTCGCACAAACTGGTCATTCGGTCGTTTGTTTATTTTAATTTGTTGTGTTGTTTGTTGCACGTTGTGGTGAAAATTAAAACATATGTTTTATTACAGAAAAAAATCAATTAATAATTTGTATTATAGCAATCGTTTTAAATATTTGAAATGGAAGCAACAAAGCTGAGAATGTGTATTTCGGCAGCAGCGGTAGCCGCAGGGTGTGCAAGTCTTGCTTATTTTTTTAGCAGAAGAAAACGAAGACTTCTAAATGCATCAGATGCGTTTGATAACTTGTTTATTAAAACAATTACAAATGTCGAGGAATGTGATGAAGCTGTCGATGAATTACGAAGGTAAAAAAGATTTTAAAACATGATTTTCTATTATCCTTTTTTTGCATTTTGTTTTTCATATCTTTTTCTGTTAAATAGGAGATGCAGCTCACATAGAGCTCTAGGTTTCGATTGCGAATGGGTGACTGTACACGGGAGTAGACAACCTGTTGCACTAGTACAGCTATCTTCATATGATGGTTATTGTGGTTTATTCAGATTGAACCGTCTGGGTAAAGTGCCTGAATCATTAATGGTAAGTGCACTACAAATAGTAAGAAATAACCTAACAAAGGTGGGTTATTGCAGTAGACATTACGCAGTAGTGATGAAAATAATCTTCAAATAATACTAGTTGATGTTAGACACAGCACACAATATTCCAAACATGTATAAGAGTAAGTCTGAGAGAGAATTGAAGAGAGTATTGAGTCTCTATAATAGTTCCTGTGAAGGATTTGACTAAAATATATATTGAAATAGGCCAATATAAATAAATAAATATTCTGGGACATTCCTCACACACGGTCAACTGATCCCAAACTAAGCAGAGCTTGTACTATGGAAACCAGATAACTGATATAATACATATACTACTTTTTGTTTGTAAATACATACTTAATAGGGTGTAATTATGCATATTGCATATTGCATAAGTGTGTATATGTCAGGACATAAAGACATGTTCATGCACATAAATGCATGTGGGAATCAAACCCACGACCTGTGGTGCGTAAAGTGAATCTTAATCAACTGCACCAACTGGCCCATCAAAGCCTAATATAATATTATATACAATGAATATAATATTGTTATTATTTTACAAGTGCACTTGATATCTAGCACATCAACTAGTACAACCTGATAAGGATAAAGATTTGTTTGTGAAAATATTGTAAAGAATGAAATGACAATATTATATAATGTATGCAATTATTTCATTAATTAGTGTGTAGTAAATATTTCAATATTTTGAAAACTACAAAAAAACATAGTGTTTCGGAAGGTTTGTAGAGCCGTTTGGTACCGGTTATCACTCAATTGTGACAGTTGTTAAGCTAGTTGGAGGCCTACTAGGCGGCTTGAAAAACTCCAACAGTGAGTTGACGACAAGCCTACCTCCACGCATCCGCAGCAGGCATGCATGGTAGAGTATTAGCCCATTCACTTTCCTTATTTGCGAAAGGAGGCATGTGCTCAGCAGTGGGAAATTATAGACTGACTAGCAGGCCCCCGCGGTTTCACCCGCGAACGGTTTGATTTTTTTTGCGCGGAACGCAAATATTTTTTACAGCCAATGACACAACAATTGTTTAAGACGCGTCACGGTAAAGCAGGTGCCATTTCTGTGCAGTGAAGTCTTTATAATTTTCGATTTCTACGTCCAACAATGATTTAACCGTCGAGTAATCCTCGAAAAGCGGGAACCTATCACGCGCGGAACTTTCAATCTTGGGCAAAAAATCGGGTCGTCTGGCAACGCTGATACAAAGTCACAAATAACATACAATTTACAGTTTCACTGCTCTCATTAAGAAATATCATAATACCCAAACTTTTTTGGCCTCAACGGCACTGAGGTCAAACAATAACAATCTGTACGCTAGATAGGGACAAAGAAATACGTTTAGTCTTGCTCACACATACACGTTTTGACATATGCGTATCTTGGCCTGTCTACCTGTAATTCTACGTCTACGGTGCAATGCTCTTTAAAATTGGAATGTCAAATATAAAAGAATATTTAAATCAAATGCACTAAGGAGTATTGATATCAACTTCGATGCAAATCACCCCTAAAATAAATTTCAACCCCTTTTTTATCCCGTTTGGTGATGAGTTTCAATAAAATATGAAACACGTCTTCCATCAATTCTGTTAAAGAATGTTTATGCAAAATTTTAAGTAGATCGGACCAAGGAATCACGTCGTCCCATACAAACTTTGCCCCCTTTTTTCACCCCCTTAGGGGTAGAATTTCGGAAAATCCTTTCTTATCTGATGCCTACGTCATACAAAGAACACACCCTCCAAGTTTCAGGTCTCTACGATCAGCGGTTTAGGCTGTGCGTTGATTGTCAGTCAGTCATTCAGGACAAAGCATTTTATATGTATAGATGATGATGATGAATATTATTGTTGAAATGGTCCTAAAAATGTTTACAAAATACTTTTTAACTTTTGGAATTAAAATGCTTTTTTTAACTTTTAACTTATTAAATCTTTTCCAGGAACTATTAGAAGATGAATCCATTTACAAAGTGGGAGTAGCAGCTACTGATGATGCCAAATACTTATGCAATGACTACTCCGTGTTCATTAACTCAACTCTAGATGTAAGATACATTGCTGAACTGTGCGGCTATGATCCAGGCGGGCTGGCATCTTTATCCAAGTCCGTATTGGGAGTTTTCCTGGATAAGAACTGGCGGGTAAAATAAAAGTTTTTTTTATCTATCTAAATATGGGTAGAGAAATATGGAGAACAGAAAATGTTTCTTTGTTTTTGTGAAACTGTTTTTTTTTATGATTTGCAATATTACGGTCCTAAAATGTAACTATTATTTGAAGTTATGGTAAATATACTCTGGCTTTTTATTTTATATAATTACTAGCTGTCCCTGTTTCACATGCATTCCCGAGGATGTGTTAATCCAGAACATATTCTATAATAATAACATTTTGGAATTCTCTGAAGATCCTACGTAATTCCAATATGTTTTGGTAAAATAGGTATTCACAGCAATGGTATTCACTCATTATAAACAATTCAATTCATTTAATGATTCAGAATCGATGAATTCGGAAAAACGAATTCTATTAGCAATATTGCTTGAGCGACCTTTTAAGCCAGGGGGCTTAAAAGGTCTGCATTGAAATCCCATTACCTCTCATCATCAGCCTATAATGTCCCACTGCTGAGCACAGGGCTCCTTTCACAAATGAGGGTGAAAGGGACTGGGCGATACTCCACCACGCGTGCCCACTGCGGATTGGTGGAGGTAGGCTAGTGGTCAACCTACAGTTGGAATTTTTAAGCCGCCTAGGAGGCATCCAACTAGCTTAACGACTATCACAATTAAGTGATAACCGGAACCAACGGATTTACGTGCCTTCCGAAGCACGGAAACGCTCGACTTGAAATACCACTAGGCGGTCACCCATCCAGGTACCGACCACGACGTAGCTTAACTTTGCCGATCGATTAAGAATGGCAAATCATGCTACACCACGAGCGCTTCCTTCATTACCTCTAGTTCTATAACATTAAGACCTCAGGCGGATCACCGGACTAGTCAACGACGGCTATCTTGACTCGTTTGACATTCACGTGATCCATAAATAAATACCTATAATTGAATTATAGAAATAAGAAGCCCATTTCAATGACGTTTATTACCAATGACTTGTACGGTAGCCCCGCTCGTTCTGCGGGGTTTTGTTAATGCATGTTGTGATGTGTCGGTAACGGACGTGTAATGCCTCCTTTCCACACAGCAATATTTTTCTAAAATACATAACATTCCTTTAAATAGGTACGCTGTAGCCAATGGGATGCAGCAGAACTAACAAGCAGTCAAACACGCTATGCAGCATTAGATGCACATGTGGCAATTAGGATCTTCGTGGACATTATCAACCGACCGCACCGAAGAAACTTATTCTCTTGGTTCCATATTAGTGACTCTGGCGTATGGGATAGATTGGACGATCTTTGTTACAAATATGCTGATGTTAATTATAAAGTTAGGCCGAGTGAAAGAAAGAAGAATTCTGGGTAAGTATTAAAAGTTAATTTTGTCCAGCATAGGAAGGCCAAGCCAAGGAACATATAACTAGATTGATGATGTGCCCTAAAATGGTAATAAAACAGTCAAAAAGGAACTGGCTTTCAAGTGCAATGCCGTAGCATACTAGCTAGCCAGGTGGGTACTACAAAGAACCCTACCAGCGTGCTAGTGTACCACTGTGCTATCATCGCTCTAAAAAAACCTTTTATTTGTACAAAACCTGCCAATGTTCTTTTCGTTACACAATGCGGTCTTCCCCGTGCATTCGTAATTTAAATAATGACAATATAGCCAAGTATTTTTATTTTAATGCATTTGTTTATGATTACAGCAGTAAAGAGGTAAAAATCAATAAAGACGCATTGGTACTGAATAAGAAATATCCGAATGCAACACGAACCAAGCCTCTGTACCATAACTGTTTCTTGCAAGCTCCCGACGGTGAATTATTGTGCACCTGTGACAATAAGAAAGCTTTGTGGTAAGAAACTTGATAATTTAAATCAAAATAATAGTTATTTATGCAACTGTTGTATAATAAGGGGTATTGAAACACGATTGTGGTTTTATCAACATGAGGGTTTTAATGTGAAAACTTGCTGTTTTTTCTTGCATTGTAAATTGTTAAATTTAGGTCCAGCTCACACCGAGACGCGACGCGACTTTTTAGATAGCGATACAATATTTACTACACAAAAAGGTACGCATTTCAGTGAGAGAATTTGAATAGGCCTCGCAGCGTCGTGTTGCGCCCAAAGACGTCACGCGTGACACGAAATTCTCAATGAAATGTGTACCTTTTTATGTTTAGTAACTAAAAATTTTCATTTTCGGCACTCGCCTGTATTCTGTGTAATATGAGCTTATGTAATAAATTTCTTTGTAATGACTGTTTGTTGCCAAAATAAAGAAAAAAAAATGCTACGCGAACACGTGAATATAAAACGAGTCATGAAAACCATCATTGCCCTGTGACCTACTTGAAGTCTATTGTTATAGAACTGCAATCAATCGGATTTCAAGTTAATTACCATTTCGTTACACAGTAAGTGCTGGTAACCTATCGAGTGAAACTTGCTCGTTTTTTATGAACAAATAAATATCCTAAAGGTACGTAGAAAAAGAGCTAGCCGAGGTAGTGATCGAGGACCCCCTAACAGTTCGTCTACGGTTCGAGCCCGCCGGCCGTTCCGTCGGCGACGTCGGCCGCTACTACCAGCTGATCAAAGAGAACAAGTGTGTCGTCTGCGGATCCAATAACTCATACATCAGAAAGAATGTCGTGCCCAGAGAGTATAGGAAGTATTTCCCTGGTAAGTGACTTGCAGCTTTTGTTTGATTTTTGACCCGATTTTTCAGTTAGGTTAAAACTCAGATATTCTAGTAAAAAGTCCGCTTATCTCGCCCCATTGAAAAAAATCAGCCCTTTGTCTTCGTTCTATGAATGTCTCATATTTCTGAATTTAAGCCTTAAATTTTTGTTCTATGTATTAGATCTAACTAGCTAGAACCATCTTAATAGGTCAGTTTTGACGGCCGATATACAAAAAGAAGCCACAAACATAGTGCGGCAAAGAGTCCTCTTGTCAAATATGACTTCTTTACATAAGTTTAACTGCCGTTCTCAGTAACGTTTAAGTGTAGTACTGACTATGCGTATCTTTGGTGGTCATCGTATAGAACACCATTAAGAGCGCGGCTTATGCGCGCTTTTAATGGAAAAATATGGCAATGGCAGATGAAACAAAATTATGTCTAATATTCGCGTGGTATGAGACGGAGATAGCGCATTTCGCGGAACGAAAATGAACTAAACGCTTCTAATCTAAATAACTCGTAAAGTATAGAATATTTTAAAAGGGGTGTGAAGAGATTTCTGCAGGGTCGGCAGCGCGCGCGTGATGCCCCTGGTGTTGCAAGCGTCCATGGGCTACGGTAACCGCTTACCATCAGGCGGGCCGTATGCTTGTTTGTCACCTAGTGGTATAAAAAAAAAACAGCTCTTCATACGTTAGTAATATTATTTATCATATTTTTATCTTAATTAGATACACCATGAACGAATAAAAACGAAAATTAATTAATATTAGACGTAGCTTTGTGATTTTCTATCGAGAAATGTTCATTCCATTATGTTTTTGCTCAGAGCATTTGCATATATAAAGAAAATACCCATATAAAAATAATTTTTCATTTAAATATTATTTACTTGAGTAAATTTCAATTCTAAGATATGTTATTTCGGTTTATTCGCACTCTTAATGAATTTCATCCAATGACGCGGTACGACGAAGACCAGTCATGGATGAAATTCATTACGATCACCACCAAAGATACGCGCTAGCCCCGCAAGTCAAGAGACATAATTGTTTGCTTCATCCGGTATAGAAATAATGAAGGACCATTCATCCCACGACGTGGTACTACTGTGTGGTGAGTGTCACCAGAAGAGTAACATTAGAGATCAGCGCGTGAGGGAGAAGCTGGCCGTGCAGTGCGACGCGCCGCTGCCCAGCCGGATCAACGGCAAGTATGCCGAGGATGCCAACTGCAAGTGAGTCTATACTACACATACAGCTGGCTAGATACCATATGTTCATTAAATAGTACGACTATAACAGGTACCAATGTTGGTTTAATAATTCTGATCAACTTTCACTATGGGACCAATAGCGTATTCCCAAAAAAATGTTTTTACTTTTCTTACAATATGTCAACTTTGCTCGATCATAATGTATGAAAAGTAAAAATTTTGTGTTGGTCCCATAGTAAAAGTTGTTTAACATAGGTTTCGAAAATATGTCATCTCGAAATCTCCACCCAGTATACATATTTATAGGTTTAAAGATATTTATTCTCAAAGAAAGACTACATAGTCACTTACATGAGAACAATATGAGCTTAAAAGTAAAATATTATTAACAATTTGTCATTCGTCTATAACGTTTGTTTTGTACTCATTTAATGCATCCCGCATTTTATTTTGTTCATTAGTATTTTTCTGTAACATATTGCAAAAGTTTACTTTTGAACACATTAAATGAGTTTACATTTTTTATGATTAACGGTAAGTTATTGTACAGCTGTGCACCTTCAAAAGTAAAATTTGTTTTGCCATAGTTTGTTCTCGTCTTAGGAAGTACCAAATAACTAGCTCGACGTGTGGTCCGTGTTGTTATTTGTTTCGATTTCTTAAAAGATACATTAGTATGGACTGAGTTATTTAGTATTTTCCTTACAAGAATGCATGTATTGTAAATATATAGTTGTTTTATGTTCATCAATTTTGTATCTTTATATAATTTCGATGTAGGTGTTAAATAGTGATAGTGAAAAAGTATTTTTATAATTTTGTTCTGTACTACTTGAACTATTTTACCATTTTACCTAGCTACAATGAAATATTCACTAGACCCACGACTCTTGAAGAGTTTTACATTTTGTTCTCATCAACATGATTTACCACTAACCCTGTTCGAAGTGCTAGGTCAAGTTTAATTAATCTGTGAAATTCTATTCAGTATTAGTTCAGTAGTGTTAGCAACAAACAAACAGACAGAAAAAAATTAAATCGCCAATCCTCTTCCTTCATCGCTCTACATCAGTTTGTGGTATAAATACATTAACCTTGTTTGTGGGTCGTCTCGCTTGTATAACATATGGATTGATTGAAATAGTAAAATCAGCAATATTATGCGATAGTTTAACTTTATTAACCGTATTCAAAAAAAACCGGCCAAGTGCGAGTCAGACTCACGCACCGAGGGTTCCGTACAAACCTGTAGGTATATCCTATATGCCCACAGGGTCGAAAACGACCAAAAAATCCTTCATGACTTCTAATGCACACTGACCGCGAGCTGTTGCATTAATTCTGATTAAAGTATCATCTTTTATTAGACTGAAGAACTATTTTAGAACAGAGCATAGGTTCATAGATAATCTATAAATAATTCAAGTGATAAATAGGACTGCAAGTTCATATTTGTTTATTTGTGAAAAAAAATTGCGACTGAGTGCACATAAATGTAAGTATCTTTTGTGTATTAAAACTTGACCGTTATTTGAAACCTTATATATTGAGAGCGGCCTTCCTTGTTTTCTGCTCTATACTTCCTTCTTTGTCTACCCTAATATTGCCGTCTCGCTCGCACATCTCCCCACCATCCACCCAGGCAGAGCGCGAGCTTGAGCCACGCGCGCTATCTCGTCATTGGCGTCCTGTTTTCTGCAACGGACGGTTGTGCCTAGCCTAGCCTAGGCACTCGTAAGTTATTTGTATATTTTATATACCTTTGTACCTTCTTAATTTATTAAAATAATGATATATGATTTTAACGGTGTTACCGTTCGATATTTCAATTTAATTTTGATATTTTATGTTCATGTCTTTGAACAACTAATTCTTAAATTATTTAATCTACCCACTTTTTATTGATAATTTTGCTTCTATTAATTTTTTATCCTTGGTTTTTCCTAGGTTAGTTGCTGTTTTGTTCACAGTTGAACATTAATATTTAAATTACATCAAGTGCTAACTGTATAAATCACAACGTGCGAATAGTGATAACGGATATTGCCCTGAGCAAAAATGATCTAAAAGGCAGCGTAACAATGGGTCGAGTAGTACTCTATAAGCTCCTCAAGTAAATCCAATGATATCTGATTCTCGCATCTAAAATAAAATTAATAATGACCGCAGGCAGTTAAAGTGTCGGAAAGGTTAGTTGTGCCGTGAAGTGCCGTCTAAATAACATGTGTAAATTTATTATATAGTTAAATATTTATGAAATTTGCCGCGGTAACAACTTTTGTTCTAGCATGTGTGTTACTAGTTACTTAAATAAACCTCTGTTGAGGTTCCTGCAATGAAGCGGTGATTCTAATTTAATAAAGAATTGAAAGTGTTATGTAGTGAATCAGAATTATTACAACTTATTTGTACTGAAATTATTCAAATGAGGAATCGTGATCCGCTAACCAGAAGATTTCGCCTGCCATTTATGCTAGCCTAGTTACAATGCTTAAAAAAGGTTAAACATTTTAGCTTCTAATAAAAAGGATCAAATGCTCCTGCTTAGCAAGCTTGTCTGAGCTGATCCATACACCAACCCGCGCAGGGCCAGGTGACTCAAAACATACCCGCGCAGGGTATTTTCGTGGATGTTGTGCCCGTACGCACATTCCCCATTATTATTAGCCCCGCGCAGGGGCAGGTGACTCAAATCATACCCGCGCAGGGTATTATCTTAGATTTTGTGCCCGTACGCACATTCCCCATTATTTTTAACCCCGCGCAGGGGCAGGTGACTCAGAACGTACTCGCGCAGGGTATTTTCTTGGATGTTGGGCCGGTACGCACATTCCCCATTATTATTAACTCAACGCAGGGCCAGTGACTGAAAAATGATAAATGTGCGGGGTATTTATTCACTTGCCCTTACTCCGTATGCACATTCCCCATAATAATCAAGTACACCAATAATAGTTAACCCCTTGAAGGGGCAGATGAGTTGAAATGTAGCCTCGTGAGGTATTTTCCTGTATGTTATGCCTGTACAAACATTCCCCATATTAATCAACCGCTTACAGGGGCAGAAATGTATACTCGCTGGGTATTCTTTTGGATTTTCTGCCCGTACGCACATTTTCCATCATAATTCACCTCTTACAGGGGTAGATGACTTGAAATGGACCCTTCAAGTGAATGTGGTTTCAAATACATCACAATGGACCCTCGCAGGGTCATTTGAATGTCGCACCTCACGCATATAAATCTTGGCGTGACCTTAGAATACACTCTCGCAGGGTACTATGTTTGGATGGTGTGTCTCTACGCACAGTAATGAAGAAAGGATTAAAAAGGCAGCGTGGTGTTCGAAAACCTATTTTGCTTTTCAATTAATAAAAATTAAAGGATCCTGCTTTGAAAACAGGTCAAAGCCGATTTTTAATCTAGCCCCGCCTCGTAGGGATAAGGGACTCGAAATATATACCCTCAACGCAGGGTACTTTACCTAGATATTGTACCTCTTTTCACAATCGCCATCTAAATCAACCGATGCAAGGGCAGGAGATGAAATGTTCTGTCGCACGGTCTCTAATATAACCACCCACATGGGAATAGTTGGTTTTAAATGTACATTTGACAAGTCCTATGCTGAGATGCCTCTACGCATATTTCCCATCATTATCAAATCTCACAGGGGCAAGCCACTGTAACATGTTACCCTTACAGTTACTCTTAAGTACCTGACTTGGATGTGGTGCCCTTACGGACTTGTTCTTATATATTTAACCCTCGCAGGGGTCTTGCCATACCCGCAAGGTGCTTAAAGATTGACACTTAATAATTTCAAAGCGGGACAATAAATTCTATTCCACCAGCAGGGTGACATCTAAGCACCCCCGGTTTTTATAATGAAAATAATATAAAACACGGTCGATGCGTATTGTTTTACCAAAAACCGTTGGTAATGTCAAGTCATTTGGTTCAGTACTGTGGTATCAGATATCAAGTTAAACCCGCACCATTGAACATAGTCTGCTGATGCTAAAAAGTGGTGGCTAAAAAAAAAAAAAAAAAAAAAAAAAAAAAAAATGCAAAGAATATAATAAAAATCTCACTGACTGACCTATCATAACGTGTGATTGAGGATTAAATGTTTACCGTATCGCTGATTTATTTCAACCTCGACTGGTTGTGCAAGATTCAGATCTCAGGCATGTTTTCATTAGTAAATGTGTGCGACACACATACGAATCTATGACCAATAATGGCAACAATATTATACATAGATAACTTGCCTACCTTTCTGTCTCAGCCAAAAGTTGTTTGTTTAATTTAACCAATTGGGTAACAAACATATAGGGAATAAGGAATACCTATTATCGATTATTTGAATGACTTTCTCCTGCCTACCAAAGGCGTTATGTTTTAATTCTAAAACAAGAATGAATAAAATTGTACTACTCTGTAGTAGCTACTCTGTGTAGCTTACACTATGTTGACAAATTTACCCACCCTCGCAAGTGTTTTTGGGGGTTCAATGGAATACTAGAAATATTATTGATTTTCTTTCAAAATCACCTTAGAGCCTAATCGGTCTAATTAACTTATCGAGCTTTGTAATATCCTAAAAGAGTCTGCACTACCGTGATTCAGCATACTTTTTGATTCAACTGCAACCGCCATCTCATTTCCTATTGATATATATAATCAGATGAAGTCTGTAAACGCAATAAACAGTCGAGCAGTTTTAAGGAAAGTTTTTGTTGGTTGTCTAGCCAAGAAAATTTTGCATTGCAATAACAAAGGACTCCTATCTCGATCGCTATCTCGAAAGCATGACAAAATCTAAATTAAACGTCACCGATGTTCGGAATGAGGTGACAATCATCTGATGAACCGTATCATCGTCATATTTATGTAACATTCCAATTTCTTTCATATATTAGATCCTCATCTATTGTTACTGATTACCAACTACTGTTAGAGGAGCACTTACACCGCGGATACGCCTGCACAATAATATGTAATGTACTTAGTTGAAAGTTTTGTCTTTAGACTAAAGCATGAATAAATGTTTTAAGAAGAAAAAAGCACCTTTGTTTTCTTACTCGTGGAATTACCATCTAGTATAAAATTACCCTCTATTTTGTTTAATCTCTAAACTGCTAGGCTACCTCAGCTAAATTGGCTCGAAACAAACTTTTAGTAAGTAATTCATAGTATTTTTGAGGGCAGACCTCAAGTTCAGAATTTTGGCAGCCCCATTCACAATACAGCGCTATACATGGGCGGTTTTTCTACCTCCAAGTAGGTACCATAAGATGGTCTGGAATTATAGAAATATGAGTATTGGATCGCTTGTTGTAATCATGGCATCTTTGTTAACCGTAGCTTGTTTGAAATAAAATGAACAAACATATGTAGTCCATTTGTCACAATGACTTCTGTACTAATAAAGTTATTAACTACCTGCTTCTTATACTACTTAGATGAATGTTCATTATGCTGAATAAGTCAGTGGTATCAAATTTATGCAGTTTTGAGTTCTCATGTGTGGGTTGGACATATTTTGGATATATTGATACGATAGATAGTCGATTGACTCGTGTCATTTTTAGAAACATATCTAAAATTTAAGTAACGAATTATGTATATCCAGACTGACACAGCGTTGTCTTAATTTTGTAATGTGTTAAGGTTGCCTTCAACCTTGTACTTTGTTTAAATAGCCTTGTACCTACATGACGTCACTGTACAGTTTTAGAACAGGTAAAAGTAATGATGTTACTTTTGATCGGACTTTAGAACTTATATTTCTGGTTAATGTTTATGCAGTAATATTGCTGGTGATTATAACAAAATACCACATGAAAGTAAAAATGTACTGTATGTAATTAACGTTTTGATTATAATATATGATGTACCTACACGTGTCGGAGAATAATAATGTCGGTACATAGACTGTAGCAAAACATTAAGCTATCCGTTACTGTGTGTACAGATTGTATTCACCTTTTATACGATAGACGTAACACAGCAAAATGCACCAACTATTGAGAAGACCTGCTACATCTTTAACAGGGTGCGAAATAGAATATTTCATCGCTGGTGCTGGCATAATCAGTTCAGATCCACTAAATCTGGTCACATGCCCATTAGAGATCTGCAATCCTTTTAAACAGTTAAATAGCTGATAATAAGCCACTAATCGCGGGATTATATTATCTTCGCATGATTAATTAAATACTTGAATGTTGCTTTTCAATCATATACGATACATGTTTTTATACTCATCAATTTTTTTTGATTAAGATCTTTGCTTCTAGCATGTTTACATACCATAATATTTGCACACCTACATATTTTCGTTTGTACTTCATAAATAAAATTACAGTACCTCGCACATCTTAGTATTTTTTGATACCTATTCTCTCTCACGATACCTTCAGACTCACACAGAAGTCTGTACGCGTATGACCTATACTGGAGAAATCACAGGTACTTACCTGTGTCACAAATAACTTTATGCTACAAGCATAAAATCACATTGGCATCCACTTTCACCAGGCGATAACAAACACGTCTCAATATATAAGGTTTCAAATAACGGTCAAGTTTTAATAGAAGCGTTTTACCTGAAAATAAAACGCATATTAAATACTTACCTTATTTGAAACCTTAATTTTTAGTTCTGCCTGGTATTTCGACTCAATGACGAGATAGCGCGCGTGGCTCAAGCTCGCGCTCTGCCTGGGTGGATGGTGGGGAGATGTGCGAGCGAGACGGCAATATTAGGGTAGACAAAGAAGGAAGTATAGAGCAGAAAACAAGGAAGGCCGCTCTCAATATATAAGGTTTCAAATAAGGTAAGTATTTAATATGCGTTTTATTTTCAGGTAAAACGCTTCTATTATGTTATTTGACTGAAAAATATTATTTTTATAGTAAATGGAATATGTCTTTTGGAGATAAAGATATTTATTTTTTGTATATAATATAAATGTTTTTACTTACAATCAATTGAAATATTGTGGGTCGATAACGACCCTGTGGGCATAGATCATGCTTTACGTTCTTATTTATTTTTATTTTAGGTCCCGGTTTTTACTTTCTACTAATAAAATTGTTGACGCCCTGGAGGCATTTGATGACAAGGAAGATATCCTGGACGTCGATGCATACATAAATCCGCCTTGTGATGGTACCATACCAGACGGCGACTCAGGTGTGGAGGATTGTGATAACAGAAATCAGTTGAACCGACATGAATTACTAGTACTACTGTGTGTTACTACGACTACAACTACTACTAGTAGTAATAAAACGCGAAGAAGATATAAATTACGACACAGCCATGGGTGAATCTTTAGTGGTTCCTAATTTACATATCTCTGAACCAATTTCCACAGCATCTGGCTCCAGCTCATGCCGGTCATGACATAATCGTCCTGTTGTATAGTCAACTGGTAGAATAGTTGAAGCACCAACAAATACCGCTAACCTGATGTACATTCTTCCTCGAATGTACAGTCTACCAGGGCTCCCGATCAGCCTGCTGGCCTATCTTCAAATCGTACAAGACAGCGCAACGTTTCGAATATCAGACCACGCAAATGGGTAAAGCGAGAATTACCCACGTCCCCAAAAAGACAAGTGGTTACCTCCGCCTCCACGGACTGAATTCACACCACAGAAAGTGAACCAATAGAAATAGATTTGCGCTGTGTAAAAACAAAACGTTCAAAATGTGCTGGAAATGTAACGTCAATTTGATTTCTTTACTGATATTATGTGGTTTGTTCCTTGACTGTCTAATTTGATAACTTAATAGCTCCTATCTTATTGTTGAACCTAATAATAAAGACTGATTAGCGTATAAATATTTTTATTTTGATGCACCTTACTCCATACTAGCGTATGACTATATGTGCCCATGGGGTCGTTATCGACCCACTGAAAAAAACCTACTTCCCGAACTGAAAACCAAAAATTACTATTATAGCCCTTATTTATAATCATTTATTACCAACATAGCTGAAAATCAGTGAAATTCATGTTAAAAAAAGTTCTGGGCATATATGGGTTAATTTCAATTTATGACGTATTAAAAAAAAACTACTTACTAGATCTCGTTCAAACCAATTTTCGGTGGAAGTTTGCACCGTAATGTACATCATATATTTTTTATAGATTTATCATTCTCTTATTTTAGAAGTTACAGGGGGGGGGACACACATTTTACCACTTTGGAAGTGTCTCTCGCGCAAACTATTCAGTTTAGAAAAAAATGATATTAGAAACCTCAATATCATTTTTGAAGACCTATCCATAGACACCCCCACACTTATGGGTTTGATGAAAAAATAAAAATTGAGTTTCAGTTTTAAGTATGGGGAACCCCCAAAATTTATTGTTTTTTTTCTATTTTTGTGTGAAAATCTTAATGCGGTTCACAGAATACATCTACTTACCAAGTTTCAACATTATAGTTCTTATAGTTTCGGAAATAAATGGCTGTGACATACGGACAGACAGACAGACAGACAGACAGACATGACGAATCTATAAGGGTTCCGTTTTTTGCCATTTGGCTACGGAACCCTAAAAAGGAGGAGAATTCAGTTGTATTTTTAACCGACTTCAAAAATTACCTCATTACTCCGTCATTTATGAACCGATTTGGAAAATTCTTTTTTTGTTGGATGGGTACACTTTCCGTTTGGTCCCATTGTCATCAGATCAGGATTTGATTACTTCTTAGTATACTTTTAATTCTGTGTAAGTTTTTTGTACAGTTCAATTATTTGAATTAAGTTTTTCTTGTAAACAGAAAGGTCCGTTCAGCGGCGCGCGCGCTGTTGTATCAAACACGCAAGCACGTGCTGCCCGCTGGTCGCCGCGAACACCTCGAGACGGTGCTGCTGCAGAACTTCCCCGACCATGACGAAGTCACACAGGAGTTGCTGGCCGAAGCTGCCAATATGCAAGTTGTGTAAGTGTTCTCTTATATTTTATATACAACTTGTGTTATATATTGTTATATATATATGTTGTATATTATGTTATATGTTTGTGGTTCAATCACGCAACAACGGCTCAGCGGATAAGGATGAAATTTGGGAAAACCTTTATCCCAACAAAACTCAGCAAAACAATAGGTCCCTCGGAAACCAGGGTGAAGCCGCGGGGAAGACACTTTTTATAACAAAACATTATTTATACTATAAGTAAAAAAAAAAGAAAACAAAATTATCTTAAATAATGAGAGAGGTAGAACATAGCGTTTATTCGCTCAAAGAGCAGCTCGGCTGGGGAAGTACCTCCACCTTACAGAATACTGCAGCCAAATGACTTGATGTTGTGTAAAGTTGTGTTCCTGCGCGTGAGTAAGGTCGCCAGAGCTCATAGGGGAGGGGGGAAAGGTCGGTAACGAGTGAGCGATCCTTCGTGTGTTGCAAGCGTCCATATGGCTATGGTAACCGCTTACCATCAGGCGCGCCGTATGCTTGCTTGCCGACTAGGTCGTATAAAAAAAAATTAAAATGGAAATAAAATCTATATTACAAATATTTTTAAAACCATGCGATTAACTGGAGTTATTTAACATTCCCATAAGGCACAATCTCGGCTTTCGAGGGTCATCATTTGGACCGTTAATTACAGGACAACCTGTATAACATAAGCTGGTTGCATATATAGTGCTGGCTAAAATAATTGCGAATTAACATTATTTATTTGTTGTTTTGCAGCATTGAAAACGCAGAATACGAGACCCACGGGCTCAAAGTGGTGGAGTACTTTGTAGAGCAGGACGGTGGCCTGCTCCGCTTCGAGGAGATCTGGAGGGAACACTTCCTGGAGTGCATGCAGCCCAAATACATGCCAGAGTTGTGGTCTATCAAACATAATGAGGAGAGGTGGGTTCATATAGAAATGATAATAAAACCAGCGCCATATTTTTATCCGACGAATTCGGCAAGCATACGGCCTGTTGGTAAACGGTTACCGTCGCCATAAGGACGGTTGCAACACACGAGGCATCACTTATGTGTTACCGACCCTTCGAGAGTCGTGAGTTCCATAAAACAACAGGATTTTTTAATATCGGTTAATAAGTTCGTACTTCTATATATAATGTTCAGTTACCCTCTACTAATTTGGCTTTTATTTTCAGATTAAGAGTAAAGTTTAACGAAGGTCGCCTGACGACTCAAGATTTGAAGCTGATTGGACTATCCACGTTATAAAGATTATGTTTAAGAATATAGATTTTTAACCGACTTCAAAAAAAGGAGGAGGTTCTCAATTCGAATGTTTATATATATTTTGTTTAATACTGTTTTGTTTATAAATGAATAATAATAATAAATAAATAATAAATAATATATATTTTGTTTAATACTGTTTTGTTTATAAATGAATATATTATAGTTTTATGAATTTCTTGTTTCATTCATGACCAGGAGGTCGACCCTACGGTGACTTTTTGCAACGATTCAGTAGTGCGTTTCAATAACGACCGACCAGCGATCGGTAAAAAAGGTTGAAGGAAAATCTTAGATTACAACATAATTACGTAACATTTTTTAGATTGGCAATTTGAAACCTTTGTCAATCTAAAAATATTAAACCTAAAAGTTTTTTCAAAGAATCATGACGTACAAAAAAAATAAGATTTTTAGAGACGTCGAAATGACGTTATTATTGATCCTTGGTGCCTAAGGAATAACTTGAGGCATTTAAAATATTTTTAGATCCCCGGGATAAAAATGCGACATTCTACCTCATGCTGGCGAATCGCGACCAAAACCATTATGTTGTTGTTATGTTTTGCGGGGTTTATAAAGTTACGTAGTATACAAAAAGTATAGTAATATGTAGTATTAAATATCCTTGTGATCCACTAAGTCTTGGAAAAAAGGGATTTAGGTCATTTAGGTAGATGCCATGCTGAAAACAAAGAAGAAAAAAACATTTAGGTAATATTTTTAATTATTTTCTAACATAATATTACCGTATTTTCTCATAAACTATGTGTAATGTCATAATGAAAGACTATTTAAATCTGTGATTTAAATGGTATATACTCACTGCGTTTTGTCATAAAGTGTAGATTAAAGTGATTTAAATCCCAAACATACGAATTAAATAACTACTGTATTTTGCACCGGCCGGCCGGCCACCCGGTGATACCGTATTTTTGACAAAGAGAGTTGGAAGCACTGGGTCTGCTTCCTTGAACCCAATGCTACCAAAACAACAAAATAAGTTTTAAACAGTTTTTAACATATTCTCTTTGCAGTTTAACGTCAACAAATAACTGTTTTGAAATGTGCGCGATATATTACTATACTCAACTATACTCTTTGAATGTGCGTCGGTTGCTTGCACGCACCATTGCATGATATTATTAATACATTATAGTTGTAGTTGCACAGATAACGTTTTTATAACTGCAAAGGTCGGTTGGTTCTTTTAAACTTATATAAATTTTGAATAAAATTGTTTACAATGGGAAACACAAAAAAGCAGATGAAGATAACAAAGCTATTTCGAAAAGGAGGTAAGTTTTACTGCGTTCTCATGTCTTTTCAAAACATTGATTCTTTTTTGTAAATTTGAGAGTAGATACTCAAATACTACGATGAGCTTGAAGGAAAAAATCTTGACGAACCCATAGCTCGGTGGTATACACAGGGATCCTTTGTAGTTGGTACCCGCCTGACTGGTTACCACTCTCAAGCTGAATATCTGTCGCCGTGAACGTAGTGTTCCGGCAGTTACATGTGAGAGCCATTTGTGAACGGCGACAGAAGCTTCCTAACTTGAAAAAATAAAGCAATCACTACACTTACAATTTTTAATTCTAGCATCCAAAACAATTCCAAGCGCCCACGTACCTGACGATTGTGATGAGCTTGAAGAGGAAATTAAGCAGTTGGAACTGAGGGTGAAAGAGAAACAAGATGAACTATTTGAATTGCAGAGAAACAGTTTCAGATGTAAAGCTACTGTTTCTTCTGGTAGCAGCAAACCTGAAACATTTGTTAGGCCTGAAGTGAGTGCATATAGTTTATGACTCTTGGAGCAAAGCTGGGTAGTCTTTCGGCAGCATCTTATGGCCCATAGGTCCATGGGTGCAGCCTTAAGGTATCACCCACAAAATGTTTTGGTATTTTTGCTCACTGGCTAAAACAGACCTTTATGCATAGTTGTATGTTTTTTTATCCTGAACAAGCTCTGGGGTTTTGAGTTATTTTTATTGAAATGTTTAGCCTAAAGCTCAAGTAACCAGCGAAGGGATACCTAGCTAGCATTAAAATCTATATGCCATGGTAACATTTTTTTTTGTTTTCTGTCCTTATTTTCTGCAATATGTCCGTGCAGACATTTAGCGGGATGTTAAGTGGGTGGAAGATATGTGCATGGCCGGAATACAGTGACTCAACCATAATTAAAAACCATATCTGTCTCCATTGAGGACTTCTTGTGGGACTTTTTGCTTCAATCATTTGAAGGATTCTCCGGATGGGACATTTAGAAGTCTATTTGCGAGATTGTTTGGATTATTTTTAATTCTATCGCTGTATCTTAGGAACGAGTTGTTCCTGACTTGTTTGACTGTTGGTATGTTGAGGTCATGGTGCAGGCGATCGTTGGTTACGAACCAAGGTTCATCAGCCAGTATTATTACTGAGGACTTTAGATTGAAACTTTGAATTATAGGGGAATTCCCCACAGTTGAATTCTGTAGGTCCATATCGGCATGAGCATGCATTTGTAAAGCAATAGTTTGTAGTAGGTAACTAAATGACAGAAAATATTAAACACATATTAAACCTTGTGTCTTATTATACCACAATATCACACTTTGACGTGGTTCTCCTTAAATGCCAATGTGGCATGTAGTATGACCTGTGGTATGACACAGGTTAAAATTCATATTATCGTCATTAAATGGTTGCTCAGAAACATACTGACATTAGCATAAATCATATTGATTTTGACCCTAATATTTAATTATCTGAATTCTGACAAAGTTCTCACTGTCATTATTTGCAATCCCAGTTAAATAATTCAAATAATCTTTGATTATCAACAGAAAATAATCCTTATCAACGCAGTGGAAAGCCTTAAACAGAATATAGAGCTCATGTCAATGCTGACTGGAATGGAGGTACAGTCATACGAGGCGGATGACCACTGCTGTGTTTTGTATCACATGCAGCATACCTCGAAACATAAAGTCACACATGGGTTGAAGATTGATTTACAGTCTGGTATGTATCTATAAATAGTATGAAACAAAGTCTCTATTCACATGTCTGTCAATCAAGCAGTATGTAGACTGCTGATAAGTATTCAGACTAATTCTAAGTTTTGAATATAATTTTCACCATATATATATATGTTCACTTTTCAGGTCTAAATCATGTGTCCTCTGCATCACTCCCATTAGGGTTCAACTTGGCGGGTGTATTAGAAGGCTTTAATAATGTGATGTTGCCGGAATGCCTCTGTGCTATTAGGAGCGCTCTTGTTGCTTATTACGACAGATTGGACCAGTATGCTGCACTTAAAGTGAGTTTGTAATTTATTGAGAATGTTTTTTTGTTTTCATAATACTAAGGTAACACACAAGTATAAGGCTGCTTTGAGATGATGACCAGAGATGTGCTATGCAGCTATGTTGCGAGGATGTAATAGCTAAGCTGTGAAACTATGTGACCATTTCCACTGATACTAAGCTATATAGCGGTGCGAATAAGATGTGCTATGAAGATGTGCCGCCGCAAAGTAGCTGCGCGAGGAAGATGTGCAGCTCGAGCTATGCGATGTATAACTTTTTGCTTCCACAATGGCATGTCTACTTTCAGCGACAAACGCGGGCCTCCTGTAGGTACTCTGCTCTGCACATAGCTCCACACCACTCGCGACCATCCATAGCATGCAACTTTCCATATAAAAAAACATATCTAAGTTGAATCCGTTTCCACCAGTGCTAAGATATGTGCACCAATGAATATGATTGGTGGATATCAAACGCATCCATAGCAACATAGCATAGCACATCTCTGGTGGAAAAGCAGCCTAAGGCATGCCTATGGGCTGTTACATTTGTAAAAGGCTAATGTCCTATTTTAACAAACAAGTGACATCATGAGCCCCCCTCTCGAACTTTGACGCGTTTTATCTTTGTAAATTTATATCAATTTGATCAATCTAACTGACAGTTTTTTTACCATGGTCACATTCCTATTTTACATGGTACTTTAGAGGTGCCAAAATTACATAAAACTCCAGATCTGAGTGAGGGCATAATGAGACCAGTGGTATAGTACCAAATGACACACAGTTTTGGTCTGTTTCCGGAACAAATATAAAACAGTTTTACAAAAATCTTAAACCAACTTCAAATTACACTAATAAGCAATCAAATCCTGACCTGATGACAACGGGACCAAAGGGGAAGTCTACCCTTCCAAATAAATAAAGAATTTTACAAATTATTAATAAATGCCAGAGCTATAAGGTAACAAACAAAAAAAAACAATGGAATTGAGAACTTCCTCCTTTTTTGTACATTCCAAAGATCTCACTTAGCTGCTTTTATACTAGTTATTATCAATACATAAAAAAAAACTGCACTTTATTACCTATACAGTAGAACCCACCCAACTAATAAGGCGCGTCGTGAATCTTCGTTGTGAAGTCGTTCTCACAGAAAAGAAAGTATGGCCAGAAGATTAACGAAAGAATGCTTAAAACTTACAATCAATCTTAGATCACTACTATAAGGTTCATAATACAGTGCAGCTGTTAGTTCCGTCTCACTCGCAAGTCACGCCCCTCCACACACATGGCGGCAGCTGTCGACCAATAACATTTCTCGCACTTTGAAAATGTTTCTTCTGCTCAGGTACATCGGTAAGCCATATTAGTTGGGTACTACTGTACCTGTGTTCTCTATCAAGGCTTATAAATACCCAATCTCAATTAAACATTCTCAACAGGATCTACTAAACATAGATGCAAAATTATTTAAGATTATTGATGGGTCACACATGGAGGTGACATTCTCAGTCTGCCTTGAGGATGAGGAGGAGCGGCTGAGGTTGACTCTCATACTGGACTACAGGATCTTTGATGTTAGACCCAAGCTGTACACATTCAAAGAGTCAGGTGAGGAGCAAGTAGTATTATAAAATTCATAACTGGAAAGTGTTCCATGTGAATAGTTTAACAATAATTTGGTCTACAGGCGATATGTCTATGTCTTGCGTTTGATAGACTATTGAATTGTTTTCTCAAACATTTCATCCATATTTTTGCATTTCCATTTTATTTCCAACTAGCTGTCCTCTGCGGTTTCACCTGCGTTCCAGAAATAAAAAGTAGCCTATGTCTTTCTCCATTATACCATGGGCTATCTGCGTGCCAAATTTAATCGTGATCGGTTGAGAATTTAAGGCGTATAAATTAACTTTTTATTAAAAATAAACTGCCTAAAAAATTATTTCGCTGACTTCAAAACAGTGTCAGATAAGAGTTATTTCTTACTTTTTAGTGTACTTTGAAGGCGGTTTATTTTTTTGTTAAAAAGTAATTTTATTTTTGAATGTTTCGTTTCATATATACTTAAATACTTTCGCGTAAAAAGGCCTGCGTAAACAATGCATATTTAAGCGATAGCAGCAATTGCGGTTGATGCTGTCATTTTTAGGGTTCCGTAGCCAAATGGCAAAAAACGGAACCCTTATAGATTCGTCATGTCTGTCTGTCCGTGTATGTCACAGCCATTTATTTCCGAAACTATAAGAACTATAATGTTGAAACTTGGTAAGTAGATGTATTCTGTGAACCGCATTAAGATTTTTACACAAAAATAGAAAAAAAACAATAAATTTTGGGGGTTCCCCATACTTAGAACTGAAACTCAATTTTTTTTTTTTCATCAAACCCATAAGTGTGGGTTGTCTATGGATAGGTCTTCAAAAATGATATTGAGGTTTCTAATATCATTTTTTTCTAAACTGAATAGTTTGCGCGAGAGACACTTCCAAAGTGGTAAAATGTGTGTCCCCCCCCCCTGTAACTTCTAAAATAATAGAATGATAAATCTATAAAAAATATATGATGTACATTACGGTGCAAACTTCCACTGAAAATTGGTTTGAACGAGATCTAGTAAGTAGTTTTTTTTTAATAGGTCATAAATTGAAATTAATATCAAATACTCAGGTCTATACTACCATTTACTTATATACATACAGGTTTGTACGGAACCCTCGGTGCGCGAGCCTGACTCGCACTTGGCCGGTTTTTATTTAAGAGTTCCGTTGTCTGTCTCCGAAACTTATAATCAGATCTATATGAAATTTATATGGGACCATTTCGGAATAAACCCATTTCAAACAAAAAAATAATTTTGAAAATCATATGACGGAGTTATGCCCACACATACATAAAAAAAAATTTATTAACATTCGAATTGAGAACCTCTTCCTTTTTTGAAATCGGTTAAAAAGCGTAACATACAAAACAAACTCGCATTCGTATGTGTAATATTAGTAAGGATTTCTTTTTGTTTTTTAGATCTTCCCGCAGATTTATCAGACTCCCTCAGAGATCAGTGTGCAGTGTTCAAAAAGAAAACCCTTATCAAAGCATTCAAGGCGGCATTTATAAATGGGAATGGACCATTTAAATTGGTTCGACAGGTGATTATTTTCAATTTTTAAACAAACTGGAAGACAACATTCAAGATGTAAGTAGCTAGTATGGGTCTGTTAATGCGGGGTTCATTCATGTATTAAGCTTGCATAGTGGTGAAGCGGTAAGAACACGCCTAGATGGGCTGCCTGCCAGCCTAGCAGGTGGGTACTAATGTACCCTACCTACCCTACAGTAATACCCGACTAATAAGGCGCGTCGTGAATCTTCGTTTGCACAGAAAAGAAAGTATGGCCTGAAGATTAACGAAAGAATGCTTAAAACTTACAATCAACCTTATAGGTCCTATACCTATAAGGTTCATAATACAGTGCAGCTGTTAGTTCCGTCTCACTCGCAAGTCACGCCCCTCCACACAAATGGCGGCAGCTGCCGACCAATAGCATTTCCTGCCCTTTGGAAATCTATCTTCTGCGCAGGTACATCGGTAAGCCATATTAGTTGGGTACTACTGTACCATCGTACGTACCAACTAATTAATTAGGCTTACCGATGTACCTACTGTACCATCGTACGTCACGGTGCGACTCACATTTTCTCAAG
The DNA here is from genome assembly GCA_947623365.1 of Achlya flavicornis. Classification (NCBI taxonomy): domain Eukaryota; kingdom Metazoa; phylum Arthropoda; class Insecta; order Lepidoptera; family Drepanidae; genus Achlya; species Achlya flavicornis. Next base: position 15,298,117 of record OX392470.1, on the reverse strand, counting down.
AGTACCAGGGGCGAGTACTCTGGTGGCGTGACCTACCGCAGATGGTCTCTGACGCCTTCGTAAGGGGTTGCCAGGTATAGTGTGCCGTCTTTTATGACCGACATGTCGGTAGAGGTGGCCACTATAGAAAATCTCAGTAGATTGATAAGGGTTTGTACCATCGTACGTATGGTGTCAAATACTCCAAATACTCGGTTGATTACTAAGTATATTGTTTGTTCCACAGATAAGCGGCTGGCCGGTGGAGCGTCGTCGTCGCCGCAAGCCCAAGCGCCACCCACCCAACATGCACTACAACAACGACGACACATTCCGCCCCGAAGACACGGATTCCAGCGACGATGATGATGATCAGCTTTGATATCTTAGAATATTGCTAATTTAAATTATAAATGTTTTATATTCTATGTGCCTTATGTATTGCCTTGTTCATATCTAAATGGTGTTTAATGATCGGTTTCAAAAGGTTTGAAAGAATACTAATTATATTTATACTAACAACCTTATAACTTTTGAACCAGGACCTGAATCTGATATTTTGATTAAGAATGAAAGAACAAATCTTTAAAAAAAACTGTTCATTATTAGTAATTATACTAAAATTCTAGTTCTGGACACGATCAGCATGCAATGCGTCCTTTCGGGAGAAATAGCGTTGCTCTGGTATCAGCATACTACAAACGATGAGAGCAGGCTTGAACAGCTTCATGTTTCGATATTCTATCTATAAATCAGTTCGAAAACTGAAAGTGACTAGACTATCTATCCATTATTTATTTTAATATCCTTCACACACTGCTATCGGGTCCCAAACTACGGCGAGTGCTGCTGCTTATTCAGCATCCAAATCAACGATAAGATAGAAGTATTTTCGCAGTCTTTGTCAACAATAAAACCATAGACTTATGAAATAAAAAATACAATAAGTTTAATAAAATGTATTTCAAATAAAAAATAGAAAATGAATGTATACAACTTTATATTTTATTTATACATACAAAATCAAGATCTGGGAAAATGTCATGACTTCCCTACATTAATTATTTTAACATGCAGTAAATATACATTGATAAATCTTTAAGAGCGATCTTATTTGTGCGCAATTTAATGTACCTACTACAAAACAGTACAGAGGTAGAAATATATTAAGTGATCTGTTTTATCATGTTAAATCTACCGCGTGCTTACTATCAAAATGAACAACTAAAAAAAAACAATGTTCAGTCTACAATACTTATATTTATATATAGATTGTTGTTTCTAATGATACCAGAATGCATAATATTAAGTTAAGCCCAGGAGCTGGCGTCCCTATTATTTACTAAATCGAGGAATCTTCTGAAGAGTTTTTCTATTTATATTCATTTCACACATCCACTTTTGACCACAAACCTTATTGGCTGTTTGCATAAAGTTCAAATTGATCTTTATAGACATAATCAGGAAAATATGTTCTAATCTAGGTCAATAACAGGTAATATAAGAAATCACAGCCTTGTCGCAAATCATCGGGACACAAGCTGATGAACTTTGTTTTCCAAAAAATTAAGATATATTATAGAATATACTTAAAATAGATTGCATTTTCACATGGGCTCTCGGCCTACTTTTGTGACACACATTAAAAATAAACATACAAATAAGGACTCTTTCGTATCTTTAACATTCGCACCAATCTTCACTCTATAAAACTATAAAAATGTGTTCGTAACACATTAAAAACATTTGGAATACATTTTTGACAAAACCGGGACCTATATGCTACCTAAGAGATATTGACTGCAAATTTCCAAACATGTCTAATATGTTACATACACAGAAACTTGACCAAGGAACTAAGCTTGGTTAAATATATCGATATTTAGTACATATACTTAATCCAAGTGCGGTGACTATTTGGAATTAGGCCCAAATAACAGCAGGCTGTGCTTGTTTGCTACCTAAGTACAAAAAGACAGTAATACTTATATACAAATACAGGCAAGTGATTTTATAACATTGTTAGCAATTAATTCATCTAAAGACATACGAGTTTTAGTCAAGATTCAATGTAGATCTATGCAATCCAAAAAATAAATAGTATTAGTTTATTTCACACTAGCTATTCGTGTCCGGCGTCCCCCGGGTGAAATTTCGGTTACATTATTGGAGTTTTCCTAGGGACCCCATTTTTTAATAATTATATATCCTATGTTACTCAATAAAAAATGGGCCAGTAGCTATTGAGTATATTCATTACAAACAAAAATCCAAATCTCTATTATTAGTGTAGATGTAGATATATTGTATTATTTATACGTAGATGCTCAACCTGCCGCCTTTTGACGTTTTTCCTGTACCCAAAGGCAAGAGATCGATGCCTGGAAGAGATCTCTTAAGCGATAAGGCCGCCTATATTGTATAACTTTCTTTAATTTGTGTTATTATTATCATGTGTTCTATGTTAGTGTATACAATAAAGAATATTTCATTTCATTCAATCCCAATATTTTTTTGGTAAATTATTTACTCGTTTAAATGATTTAATCCACCAATATGACCTTTGAAAATTAATTCCAATTATCAAAGTACCCTTTTTAGACTCGTAGTAAGTAGTTAAGTAGCACTCGCGCAATGTCCCTTGGTCAAGGTACGTACTGTTTGTTTAGTAAAGTTGACACTCACACGCCCCTATTGGGTAACGGTTTGACTTTGTAAATGCGCACGAGCCAGTGCTCGGTGGTGTAAGCCTCCTCGAGCACGTCTAAATTGAAGTCCTTGTTGCCGATCTCTGCGCCACGGACGCGGTCGAAGCCCGGCGGACGACCTGACGAGGAAACGACATGTTATTATTAAATACATTTTCGTACAGTGCGGTTTCCAAGGACCTTCCTACCATGGACGCTCAAGCTGTGGAATGAGCTCCCAGCTGTGGTTTTCCCAAGGGAGTACAGCACAGGGTTCTTCAAAAAGGGTGTGAAGAGATTTTTGCTAGGTCGGCAACGCGCCTGAGATACCCATGGCAACACCGAAGTATCCAGAAGTACCAACAGGTGGGCCGTATGCTTGTATGCCAAATTAGTAGTTTAAAAAAAAAAAACTTGCTACTGCGTAATATCTAGGGGTAAGTGACACTCCTGGTGTTGCCAGCGTCTATAGGCTACGGTAACTGCTTACCTTCAGTCGGGCTGTATGCTTGTTTGCCAAATAAGTACAATAAAAATATATGCTGACCTCCCTCAGTGTAGGCGAGTCCAAACTTGTAGTAGCTCATCTTGTACATGAGACAGTTGAGCAGCGTGGCGGATCCGTCGCTGTCGACGCGGAACTCGCCCGAGGGCGTGTAGTAGTTTATATGTACATATATAAATGTAATACGCGTGACTAACCTCCCTCAGTGTAGACGAGTCCAAACTTGTAGTAGCTCATCTTGTACATGAGACAGTTGAGCAGCGTGGCGGATCCGTCGCTGTCGACGCGGAACTCGCCCGAGGGCGTGTAGTAGTTTATATGTACATATATAAATGTAATACGCGTGACTAACCTCCCTCAGTGTAGACGAGTCCAAACTTGTAGTAGCTCATCTTGTACATGAGACAGTTGAGCAGCGTGGCGGATCCGTCGCTGTCGACGCGGAACTCGCCCGAGGGCGTGTAGTAGTTTATATGTACATATATAAATGTAACACGCGTGACTAACCTCCCTCAGTGTAGACGAGTCCAAACTTGTAGTAGCTCATCTTGTACATGAGACAGTTGAGCAGCGTGGCGGATCCGTCGCTGTCGACGCGGAACTCGCCCGAGGGCGTGTAGTAGTTTATATGTACATATATAAATGTAATACGCGTGACTAACCTCCCTCAGTGTAGACGAGTCCAAACTTGTAGTAGCTCATCTTGTACATGAGACAGTTGAGCAGCGTGGCGGATCCGTCGCTGTCGACGCGGAACTCGCCCGAGGGCGTGTAGTAGTTTATATGTACATATATAAATGTAATACGCGTGACTAACCTCCCTCAGTGTAGACGAGTCCAAACTTGTAGTAGCTCATCTTGTACATGAGACAGTTGAGCAGCGTGGCGGATCCGTCGCTGTCGACGCGGAACTCGCCCGAGGGCGTGTAGTAGTTTATATGTACATATATAAATGTAATACGCGTGACTAACCTCCCTCAGTGTAGACGAGTCCAAACTTGTAGTAGCTCATCTTGTACATGAGACAGTTGAGCAGCGTGGCGGATCCGTCGCTGTCGACGCGGAACTCGCCCGAGGGCGTGTAGTAGTTTATATGTACATATATAAATGTAATACGCGTGACTAACCTCCCTCAGTGTAGACGAGTCCAAACTTGTAGTAGCTCATCTTGTACATGAGACAGTTGAGCAGCGTGGCGGATCCGTCGCTGTCGACGCGGAACTCGCCCGAGGGCGTGTAGTAGTTTATATGTACATATATAAATGTAATACGCGTGACTAACCTCCCTCAGTGTAGACGAGTCCAAACTTGTAGTAGCTCATCTTGTACATGAGACAGTTGAGCAGCGTGGCGGATCCGTCGCTGTCGACGCGGAACTCGCCCGAGGGCGTGTAGTAGTCAGCCTCGCGGATGTGCGCGCCGCGGTCCGTGCTGCCGCCGATCCGCACCATCCATAGGAACTTGTTTATATCTAGTAATATAAGGGTCACAAAATCATATAATTTACTCACAAAATGTCAGCGGTGTTATCTAAAATGTGTGAATTTTCAATTATATTTGCCAATGTATGGGAGGGAGGATGCTTCATTCTGCAATTTAAATATTCATTTGACGGGCAAGCTGGCGCGGTTGGTAAAGACTTTGGTTAAGATTCCACCTATCGCGCCGCAGGTTTCCCACACAGAACATGCATTTGTGTGCATGAACATGTCTGTATGTCCTGAGTCTGGGTGTAATTATGTAAAGTAAGCATGTATGTATGAATTTACAAACAAAAAGTAGTATATGTATTATATCAGTTATCTGGTTTCCATAGTACAAGCTCTGCTTAGTTCGGGATCAGATGATCGTGTGTGAGGAATGTCCCAGGATATTTATTATTTACCCAAAATAAAGGCTGCATTCCGAATTAATGCTATAATCGCTGTAATCGATTTGAGCGTGCTTAAACCCGTTCCATATTAGTGTGAGCGCCATCACGATGTCCCGTGAAACGTCATAGATGACGTCATGACATGCGCCATCTTGCGCTCACACCGACCATGCCCTAAACTGATATCACCGTGAGCGCTGTCAAAAAGTGACGGTTAGTTATTGTGTTCTCGGCAAAAACCAAAAAAGATTTTTGGTTTTCCATATGGCAAAGATACTTTTTATGATTTTATGAGTGAAAAATAATAAAAAATGCGGATATTCCTTTCTGCGACTCAACTAATAAAAGATATAATGAGTTCTAGCGCATTGTTAATTCAGGTTTTAATTAAATTCCCAAATGTTCTGTTTTGAATACGGTGAGCGCGATAACGGCCGTTCCGAATTGTTGACAGTTCTCAGCTGTCATTATCGTGATATCTAACTCGGTACGGTCAAATTATTGCTGTGAGCACTGTGAGCGATATTATTTAATTCGGAATGTAGTCTAAGAATGCAGAAATGCAAAAAAATAAATAAAAGATCACTCACCATCAGACGAATACCCCACGAGCCCACCAAATATCACGAGCACGTAATCAACGTCGAGTTCCCTCATGATCTCATAGGCTTTGTCCTCTGTAGACGCCATGGCTTGCCCCACTCTGGATATGTGGGTGTTGTTCCAAGTATTATTGTCCACTATAACCGTTCTATTCGCCATTGCTGTTATCTGATACCCGTAGTCCCACCATGACATCACTTTTGAGTCCTGTTGGTTAATACAATAGAATATATATATATGTATCTCTATTGTATAATGGAAAGGATATATACATCAGGAATGGACTCTAGAAAAAGTTACTGCCCAAAATAAATTAAGAAATCATATGGGACAGGTTGCTAGTGTAATATAATAATTTTAGCAAAAAAGAAAGTAATTTGTATGTAAATTAAGATTGACGTGTCTTGATTTTGGAAAATGATCCCTAATGGCTCAGAGTAGATAAATACTACGTACATGGGGATACAATAGGGGATAAAAGTTTTTTTTTTAATTAGATGAAACTATAAGGTACGATGACGAAGCCTAAGATGGAACACACTTACCCAGAAGAAACCCATTCTAAACCTATTGTTTGCAAAATAATATTTTTCTGGTCTAATTTAGCTGAATCTTACTTACTTTTTGATGCAGTAAATAAACACGTATTTCGACGTTTACAAAACTAAACATGGTAGGAATCATCAAATCACGGCACGTACCTCGGGCGTGTTCATCTTGAGCCAAGTGTAAGCCTCGCGGAAGTCGTCGAAGATGATCCTCGCGCCGTCGTGCGCGCGCGCCGACAGCACGATGGAGGGCGACGAGTACGCCTCCGACGTCACCCACGTGCAGTGGAACACGTACGATATCAGCAGGCAACCCAGCACGCACACGAACAGCGCGCCCACCTCCAAACATACAAACCCACATCACAGATTAAACTTGTAACAGCCCACATACTGGTGGCTGGTCACAATTCGGTTTATTGTTTCTTAGTTAGCAAACAAGCATACGGTCTTTATTATAGACTAGCTACCTCCCGTGGTTTCACCCGCGTTCCTCGGATAAAAAGTAGCCCATGTCCTTCTCCACACCATAGGCTTTTCATGCCTTTCATGAAGACCAGTTGAGTAGTAAAGGCGTGAAAGCGTAACAAAAAAATTAGGATTAGGATTGTCTATTTAGTTACTTCTTCTTCTTATTTTTAATTTTGGCAACCAAGCCCAAATTAGGGCTCATTTCTGCCAGTGTCGATTGTTATATTACTTCACATTAAAGTCCTCAGTCAGTCACCGTCCATAAAAGTCATGTTTTACTACAATGGTGGTCATTGTACTAAAACTCTTCACGGACATTTTGAGACAACTTGAAAAGTCACGATACACATAATTCATTTCATTTCACTTCACTGGTGCACATGGATAAATAAAAATGTAAAAATAAAAATGAAAACGCTACGTCACTCTGCAAGTTCCCGCCAAAAAGTCCATTTAGTTACTTATAAGACTAAATTAACATTGCAGAGAAAGAATGCAGAAGCGAAGCGAATTTTTAGGAGCAAAATTTTACTAATTATTATGAACTTTATCTGTGTTGAATACACACACATGTCAAAACTTCACATACAATAGTGACATTTGGCAAACTACAAGACGGTAACTCGAAATTTCAAAATCTTTCTACTTTAATTTTAAACTCTAATTAGATTTTCATAGAATACAATTTGTCTTTCCAAAATACATGTAGTTACTAACCTCCGAACGGAACACCAAATTATTGTCGTGCTTCTTCTTTTTCTCGTGCTTTTCGACTTTAGGCTCTATATCCTTGACGTGAAGACTCAACAAACTTGACGCGGCTACTCCAGATACTATACACATAACTGGGGCAAGCACCAGCATAAGACGGACCATGACTCCCTGTGGATGATAAAAATTGGCAGGTCAGGATATGTTGGTGAGTTATTATATTGGTGATGAAAATGTGTGTGAATCAGCGATCAAAGTGTTTAAGATCATAGCGCGGAGTCAATGGAATGTGGTCACTCGACATTGCTGCGACGCGCTCTAGGTTCGCTTATCATCATTTAAGGGTATTTGCGACAGTTAAACATACAAATTAGAGTACTACAGTCAAATGAGTTATGATTTTTATTTGTTTTGAAGTCAATCGATCCAAGATGAAATGCGTCCAAATAACTCCTCACCACGAAGTGTCATATCATCTTTCAATTATTTAGTTACTCGTTTTATTGGACCTAATAAAAAGGTACTTTTGAATAATTATTGTGTTTATTATGAGTGTGTCGGTGAGTTTTTACAATAATTTTATTGTTAAAATATTTATTAGATACTACAATAAAAAAAAAACAGTAATTTCATTATTGTTGAATTCAAATTCATTTCTTTGAATCTTGATTCAAAACTAGACTTAAATTTTGACTAAATTAATGAAATAAAACATACATGAAAACTCAAAGACAACTAGTGAGGTGTCGTAGGGCACCTGACATAAAATCCTACGCTGCAATTTACCAGGTGCGTTGCATCGCCGCGTTCGTTACACATTTTATCATTTAAGTCCGTCAAAAAACTCACCGCAAAATAAATACTGAGCACACCATACAGTATAATAAATATGTTGGCATCAGTCAACTTGCTGAAGCAGAAGTACAGACCGGCAGGGAACAGGAACACCAGGACCTGCAGGTCGAAGTAGAACGAGGACCATGAGGTCGGCTGATGCTCCGATACTGACGCTGTTGGAGAAACGACCTTCGTGTTAGGAGGATAACGGGTTGTTTTGCTTTGAAATTATTTTGAAGAAATCACCTATTATATAATTAAGAAACAAGTGTATTATGTTTCGTCTCACTCAGTCTCGTCCCGTTCAAGCGGCCCGAGCTGCCAACAGTGATCCAATCACTCCTATTTAGTCGTAACTCATTTTATACATAAAATGCCCGGCCCCTCCCCTCGGTACCCTGAACCGAGGTTCATGCCCCATCTGGGGCATCAGGCGTAGTTACCCAAATATTAACACCGGTTGAGAGCTTGCTCGCCGATTTGTCCGTGTAAGGGTCATAAGGTAAATCTTTTTTGGGCCCTTCAATTCTAAAAAATATTAACATAAACGTCACTATGAAAACCGACTTACCAATGATAGGAATGTGATTCTTGGCGTAGGACGGGTCGAGAAGGGAGTAGAATCTTCCAGTCCATGGTGAAATTTTACCTGTAAATTAAAATTCTAAGTCATTTATTGAAACAGACCTTCGCAGGCAATTATGGAAAGTCTGACTCTAATATCGGTTCGGAAGGTTGCATTTACTCAGAAGAGCCGGCAATAAACTCAGCAATTACTCTTTTCAAAACAAGCTTAGATTAATTACATAATATTTACATTCTAATCGCACTGACAACAAATACGTGCGTGTAAAATAAATAGTAACTTAAAAAACCGGCCTAGTGAGTTCGGGCCTCATTCTATTAGGGTCCCGTAAATATAACCTTTTAACTAAATTATGAATCGGCGTTTTCAGTATTTTCTGTTAACATATTGAATTTCTTGTACTACTTAGGTAGCAAACAAGCATACGGCCCGCCTGATGGTGAGCGGTTACCTTAGTCTATGGACGCTTGCAACACCAGGGGTGTTACTCGCGCGTTGCCGACCCTGCAGAAATCTCTTCAAAGCCTTTTTGGAGAACTCGCATGCTCCAATATTCTTTATAAAATATATTGCAATAATTATTCTAAAAATACGGAACTTTATGCATGTCCCTGAGAGATTCAACTGAACACTTCAAGTCTGGCATTAAAAATCATTCACTCATTTGTGTGCAGGAGGCCTGTGCTCAGCAGTGGGACTAGATAGGCCGATGATGATGATTGTTAATACCATAGAGTAAGAATATTATAGAGTGATGAGCTTTAACAACGTTACCTTGCGCGAAGTGTGAGCAGTTTCCACATAGATGCAAACACAGATATATCGTATACTAGTTGATTTACAGTCACACAAAATGTCGATATGGATTCCTTGTCATTTGTTCTTGGTAAAAGTATCGGTAAAAAACAAGAAATTGGTGCCGATTCTGTTGTAAATCGCACTAAACTAATTTAAGTCACATCTAATCTCTTTCTTACGAACATTATTGAAAAGGATAGAACATATTTAAAGCTGTCAAATTAATCTTTGCCGAACCGCGACAGATGGTGACTAAATTTATATTGAAAACAAGCATTGAACTAATTTGACAGGACTAAATTTCTTCCAACCTTTTCCTTGACCTTTGTTAGAAAGAGACATAGTGAGATTAAAATCAGTTTAGTTGTAAACAACAGAATCACAGGCCATTGGCATTCATTATACGTATTTTAGACGTTCAAACTATGTACGCGCAGTTCGTTTCAAAGCGTTTAGACCGTACTCTCATACAGTCGCTGTATACTATTGTAACTGTATGGTTAATACAGACCGGTGAGTGTGAGGGCGACGGCGGCGGTGCCGAGCGTGGCGAGCAGCGTGGTGACCAGCGCCTTGAACAGCAGCTCGAAGTTGGCCGGCGACAGCCGCTCGCGCAGGTACTGCGTGAACGCGTACAGCTGGCACAGACCGAACGTGCCTAGCGCCTGACAAGTAACGGACACGTTGTATTCAGGTGGACATTTTAGATGGGTCAGCAAGAGTTGAAGCCACGCAAAAATGGTTTTTGACACTATCACTGACTTTAGTTATTACTATCGGCATTTAAAGATTTTGAAAAATAAAAAAAAAAATTCCTAACAAACTGTAGGGGTCTTTCGGCGTAAGTCAGGCCAGCGCCAAGCGAGCATCTCTGAGCGAGTATCATCTTTGATAGCTCTTGTCGCTCAGAAAATTGGCTACTTGACAGTTATAAAGAAAAAATATGAAATATATTAGATATGATAGCTAATAGGTTAACAATAATTACACAATATGTTTTTTGCATAATAATAATTTTTTAATATTTTATTTTAGGAAATAAAAAGTGAGTTTTTTTATCTGTGGATTACAAGAACCGAAACGCGGGCGGCCGGGATTGAGCATCTATGGTTTGTTTGTGAGGTTTGTGACGTCAAATTTAACTAGAGGTGTGAAACTCATCAAAAATACGCGAGCTGCATAACAGCTCACGGCTCAGGTGTGTGAGCTGGTTCAATTACTCAGCTCGCAGATCAGCTCAATTTGTACCTATAGACCACGATGTAACGCGTACCGCGCGTCGAATCGAGCCGATACGCAGTGAGCGTGCGCGCTTATCGTGGACTATAGGTACAAATTGAGCTGATCTGCGAGCTGAGTCATTGAACCAGCTCACACACCTGAGCCGTGAGCTGTTATGCAGCTCGCGTATTTTTGTTTAGTTACACACCTCTAGTTTTGTTTATAGTGATGTGACGTCACACCTGACAAATGTCACGTGACCGGGTGTTTTTGCGCGAATTTCAAATGAAATGTTAAAAAATATTTTTTTTTCCTTGTAAATAATATTTTTTTGATAAAAAGATAATTGTAAGAGGTATAAAATACACGTATGTAAATTTTAAAATATGTTTCCGAAAACTGTCAAGTAGCCAATTGCCGATAGTTTGTCGCTTCCCCGCCGGCGGTGGGACAACTGCCTTAGTAGCATACCTATCTGCCATAAAAAAATGCCACGACTTCTTGGCCATTAATAATATAGTGTGGAGCTTGATCGCAATGTCGTGATATCCATTAACTACGGGAAACTGGTTTTTTACTATATTTGCCTAGATTTGTTTTTACGATGATTCAAAAACCGTGAGTTTTTGCGCGGTTTAGTGTATATGCTTTATGAGTTTCATACAAGCTAAGAATAAAGGTCAAATTAGTAACGGCGCCGTTCCATGCTGCTGCCATCCAAACATATTTTTTATAACATTGCGGTGTATTTTAATCAAGAACATATTCTATCTGATCCAAACATCTAAATCTTTTTCATGCATAATGTGACATGTATACTAATATAATAAAGCGGCCGAGTGGTTTTTGTTTAATTGCTTGTTTGTATTCGAAAAATGTTTTCATCTAACCACTTGAAGGTACTTTCACTAGCAGATGTTATAAAGAGGCTATTTTTATTTTGGAAAAAATTATTAGGATTCCGCGCTAAAAAAAAACGTATGCGGATGAACCTGCAGCGGTCAGCTGGTATCATAATATTGTAAACTCACCAGCATATGCTCAGAACTCTGCACCGGCTGGAATCCGACGAACGATATCTGCATGGAGAGTATCGTTCCGACGCAGTATAGCGTGCTGTAGGCGACGTACACTCGCGCAGAGAAGCGGCCCAGCAGCATCAGCGCCAGCACGTGGAGCGGGATCAGGTTGATCAGGAACACGTACCCGCCCCATGACGATACCTGATGATTGTTACTTGTGTTTATAGCTGTACATGAGTCAACCATTTTTAACTTTTATCAAAAAATATTAGACATGTAGGTACAGTATGAGGCACGAATGGTGAGCACAGATAGTCAGTAGTGGGGGCAAGCTCACGCGTGTACACTTTTGGCCAAATCACAGTAGCCAAATGACACGCGAGAATCCAATAGATGACGAGCATCGACTAACGAACCAATCGTGTGCAGCTCGGCGCTCCCCCTGCTTCATTCCGCCAAACGGACCGAAAATTAACTACTGCGCAGGTGTCAATTTGTGCTCACAACTCGTGCCTCGTGTATTACTCGCGCGTTGCCAAACCTGCAGAATTCTCTTCACACCCTTTTTACCTTTTTTTAAAACCCCATACTGTACTCCATTGGGAAAACCACGGCGGGGAGCTCATTCTACAATCTGAGCATCCACGGAAGAAAGCTCCTTTGAGACAGCACAGTTCGAGACCATTCTGTTTGACAAGAGGGTGTCTCTCCTTGCCGCACTATGTTTGTCTCTTTTTGACACATGGATATATATGATGCATTTTAATTACCAATATTTTTATAAATAGGGAACACTGAGTGCAACAATAACTCTCACTTCAAGCCTCTAATAGTTGAAAAAAAAAACTATCTACTTCACTAGTATCTTTATACAAGACTTACTACTACTATACATTAATTTTAACTGTACGGAAGCGCAAAAACAACCAAGCTACAGAGTTTGGTGGTGTGAAGCCTCCGTCAGAGTGATCTATGATTGACTGTGAGATAACACTGCAAGGGCAGGTGTATCTTTATAATACAAAATGTACTGTTATTGGTCAATCAAAAAAATATAAGCAGTGTCTAAATCAGTTCTTGAATTTATTGGGGGTGCTATTAAATGATTTTTATTGCTGATTATAAAAACTAATGGGATATGCTAGAACACTGTCAGAGAGAAGCATGATAGGCATTAAGAAACAAGACAGAAAAAGGAATACATTTATAAGAGCTTGGACAGGAGTTATGGATGTCCTTACTAGGACAGATCGACTGAAATGGAGATGGACTGATCATATGTTGAAAAGTACCCAAGAGAAGTGGAGCAAAATTCTCACAGAATGGTACCCTCGAGAAGACAACGAAAAAGATGGGAGGATGAACTCAAACTTGCTGTAGGTCCGAACTGGAGAAGAGTCGCAAGGGACAGAATGCAATGGAAATTATTAGAGACGCCTTTGGCAAGAGGCACACTGAACTCAGAGATATATTATAAAGACAACAAAAATAGTAACTCTCATGTATGAGTTTCAAGATAAAGGGCTAATTGAAATAGAATAATAAACTAATGATAAGCAATGATATGATGAAATATCCCAATATCAACTACTAGTAGCAATATAAATATTATTATGAATACCACAGATTTAGTAGATCTGCAGGGCGATTACGTAACTAAATTTCAATCATTTTCGAATTGAAATCGGTTCAATATATGGTTTTCTGATAGCTTTTTTCCGTTCTGATAATTGGAAATACAAACAGTGGTTCATTAGAAATGGAACCATTTCCGATTTTGTAATATTTCTACGATTCAGAGGTAATTTCAATCTGAATTTCAATGCAATAAAGTTACATAATCCACGTACTGTAGTAGGTATATATGGCAAGCCATCACAACGTCAGAATCAATGGGGATTCATTTTCTCAACTCGTCATCACAAAAAATAGTGATAAAAATAAAAACTCACCATATAAAAGTAAGCGAGCGCAGTCATAGTGGCCCACAGAATAGTACCAGTGTTGACAGCCTTGATCCAGAAGTAATATGTGAGCAGCATGCAGAATATAGCAATACCCTCATTGTCGTAGCTTCCAGCCACTGACCTACTGATGTAGCCCGGCACGATCGCTATCATTGCTGCTGCTACTAGACCGGCACCTTCATCCTGTGAAGAGGTTGTTTCAGTTATTGCAAATAATTGAGAATACGTCAATCCTGAGGCATATTGATTTCACTTCAAACCTAAAATAAAGAATGGTAAAGGAAAAAATAATTACAATACTTTTGTCCAGTTTTCTTATGGGCCTTCATCTTTTGCTGATGAAAGTTTTGTCGTAGCTGTTAATTTATAAACATATTATTCTGTGGTGATTACGTGGCTGAAAGGTGGTACGCACACAAAGACAAGAAGGGAATTGGCTCTCAAGTGCAGCTACAATACTATTGTTTACAAAAGGTACCAACTGTGGATAGCATAGCCTTATAAATTCTTAAGTACACAAAGCAATAGGGATATTTCCAGGGTAAAAAAAAACTAATTAGTCTGTCAGTTAGATGCTCAATAAACATTGGACACATATTTTTTGATTTACCAAATCATACAACTCGTGACGTCACCTGTACCACACCGTGACGTCACACAGAACTTTAGCAAACCCTATCTTTTTTTTGTTTTTTTTGTTGACAAAAGTAAAAATACATGTTTAATATTTCTTGATACTGTAAATAATGGACTTAATAGATTTTTTCAGGAACCTAGCCTTTTACCTTCAATTCCTTGGTAAGAAGATAAGTGACAATAGTGGTGAGCGATGAGAAGAATGGTGCGAGGAACACGCACACATTCCTGATATCAATGGTGATGTTCAGGAACTGCATAACATTGTACAGCGTAGCCGACGTCACCATCAGGCCAGGGTAAATTGTACCTGGTGATAAGACATAAGATTATGATATAATAGATGTGTTTGTGTTTGAGATAGCTATTTGGATTGTAGAACTTTTATTCATAGGATGCAGCTTTAAAATCTTTTCTGAAGATCAAAATTGGAAGCAATAAGAAATATATCAGTCTACCAATATATCTCATTAGGCTTGCAATTTGTTTTTTTTTAATGCCAGGAACTGCTATTCAAGTCATTAAAACAAGTGCTTATGATTATGTAAGTTAGTGTAATTCATTCCTTTAAAAAAAAAAAAATTCATCAGACTTGCCATGCTAGGGAAAGATTCTGATTTTACCTAGGAATCTTTATGTCCTTTTTAAACGGTTTACTAACTTATGTTTACTTAGTTTTTTTAATGAATTCAAGGATCTCATCAGATTCTCATCTTTTATACTCTTTTGTGTACAAAGACACTCACCACCAATGATACGTCCCAGAGGATACCATGCTCGGTCATCAAACCAGTTGTGAAAGTTATAGAAGCCTTCCTCAGTGAGATAACGAGTAGTTCTGTAGTTGAAGTACGGGTCAAACTCGTGGATAACACTCTCAAAACGCAGCACGGAGAATAGGCGGGTTGCAAATGCTGAAAAATAAATTTCCATAGTTATAAGAAAGTTGATAAGAAATAAAATAAAAATTTACACTGTTAAATATTAATTTATCTGGCCGCTTGGTAGCTAGTATGTCTATGCCATAGTATTAGATGTCTTATTGCCATTTTTTTGGCATTTTATTTTTTGTACAATAAACAGAGAAACAATGAGATGTCTGCATATAGAGGCTAATTTTGTCTCATTGTTTAATCAATATTTATAGATGTGTTGTGCCTCAAGTATTGAATTCAAAAGTAACTATAAGTAGTAGATTATCATGAGAAAATATTGACGTATTTATAAAGCACATAATAAGCATGTTTTCCATTGAAGTCAGCAATATATCGCCATTGCTTATCGTTATAGGACCACGTATGTCGTAACATTACATCAACATTTACGAAAAATATAAAGAGATAACACTGCAATATGTCTCAGGGTGAGAGTTAAGGCTGTGAATAACATAATAATGCTTACATAAAATAGCTGCCATTGATAAAACAGCCAATTTTATAAATGTTAGTTGTTTATCCGACGAGAGCTGCGGCAGCCTCATCTTGCTTTGGACCTCCACCGTCATCTTGGTTTCGGAAAGTACAGCAATATTTCATAAGCTTCACATAAATAAAACTGTAACCGGCCAAGTGGAGATTATTTATAAAGAAATAATCACCGGCAACCTATTTCTTTACAATTTTCGGCAATCGGCGACGGACGCGAAATGACAGTTCACGAGCGGCGTGGCAAAATTTATTGCCATATATAAGGATGTTAAAAAAAACGGATATATTCTCGGTAACAAAAAACTGTATCGGTGCGGTGCCGGACCGGCCTGGCACAGTTTTACAGCCCGGCGGTTACACTAAATTGCAATACTGGAGTCGTGGAGGGAATTGAACAGAAACAACAGAAGAGAGAAAAAATTAAATTTTAAAAGATAAGTAAATGTTAGGCTGAAGTCTGTGAATTTTTAGAAGATAGATATCACCGCTAAGAAAATCTCATTTGTTGTGGCTCCACAATTCCAGAACACGTCCTTGAACATCACTAAAAGCATGGATCCTTGGCGTCGACATTTCTACAGACGTTTTGTTCCGTAGTCACTTAGAAGATTTTATTATCAGGGTGCTGGAGTTCAATGAGAAAACGTATAGTAAAATGTAAAATTATATTATTTTCATTTAGAATTAATTTTACAATTGAAAGAAGTCATTTTTTTTATTAAGTGACAGAATTACAGGGTACGGATTAGAGGTTTTACATCTAAACTCTAACAGAAGACGAGGTTAAGCTGGCATCCGAAAAGCTCGGAGTGCTCAACGAAGCGAAGCAGTACTTCACATCGGGGCAAAGGCTGCAACTTTATAAGTCGCAAGTCCCGCCTTATATGGAGTACTGTTGTCATCTGTGGGCTGCGGCCTTGCTGCGGCACCTGGATACTAGCTAACCTCTAGACTCGGTTCAGCGACGTGCCGCTAGCTGTCGACGATCCCGAGTTCACAAACGGTTTAGTGCCCCTCTCTGTGCCGGATCGGCCAATGAAGAAACGCCCAATTGTTCTGGTGATGATCATATTTATTTAAACTTATTTTTAATAATACTCGTATTTATCTAATAGCAATTTGGCAAATTATTATGCATGCAGTAAAATCATAAAATGTAGTAACTGTTCGGCCCGAATTTCTGCTATCGAGCTGGTAGCATTCCTTAAAGCTGTCATGCTGTCAGTCACTGTCAAAATTCCAAAACCCGACCAAAAATCACTGATTTCCTTTCCTTTCATTTATCTTCATTGAATTCTTACCTTATTTCCGTGCTGGGTGCCTCAATCATTTCCTTTCCTTCATAATAAAGCTTTTAGTGTATACAAAAAAAATTAAATAAAGCATTTCGTGGGCATTGCAATTCACAAAACCATATTTATATACCTTCAAGTGAACTTACGTGAACTTTAAACCATCAAACGAGATAAAGCTAAAGTCATTAACCATTGTGTTGTGTGACTAATCATTCTGTGAAAGGACATCCGAATAATATGGTGAGAAAAAGTGTTTAAAAGGTTGGAATGTCTGACGGCGACCCTTCTCTCGAGGAAGACGTACCGAAACCTCTTTTGGAGAATGCCGAGGAGAATGTTTTTACACCGAAGTTAGCGACTCCTATTTACGCGGGCGGTGTAAAACTAAACCACAAGAGGTCTGACGCTGCTGAAACGGAGTCTTTCCTGTCTGATGCCCAACGTAATGACATCGCGATCCAACAGTTATTCCAGGATGGAGATGGAGACTTTCAAGAGGTACCTAATATTTTGTTACATTTGGAAGGCAGTGGTGAAAGGTTATGGATTGAGTTTCCAGTTAGAAATACCTGTTGGTTCTCGTGAGGGACATGCATTTTTTTTTTAACTAATTAATTATTTTACTCATTGAGACAATAGTCTTATATATTTTTTTTATAATTTCCCAAAATAATGGGTGCCCATAAAGTATGAATGATATGTGTCAATTTTAATTAAGAATTATCTTATTCATAATTTATTATGATAGTCGGCTACCCTCATTTATAATAGGTAAGTACTACTAGTCTCTATTTGGTAATGTAGAATCATATTTATTACTGCTTTTACATTGGGTTTTTATTTTATTATGGCTATTTTTTTATTGGCTGCTATATTAATTATGGGATTGCCATGGGATAAGTATTTTATAGCTTTTTTTATTGCAATATGGTTTGATCCAAACAATAACAAAAATGTATATATTTCTTGGTATTATTTATCTTTTCCCGAAATTTGACTTGCAGGACTATTTTTGGACATATATGACACAGGTAGGATTTTTATAGATTGTAGACATCTTCCACAAGGTTGGTACTTGTATAAGCAGAGGCTCTACCGCGTAACTTTGGTAGTAATCGTAACAAACACCATCAATGAATTTCATCCAATCAGGGCCCACAAATGGTCATCATCGCGTCATACCATGTGTGCGTCATTGGATGAATTAATTAATGGTGTTTGTTACGATGACCACCAAAGTTACGTGGTAGAACCCCAGATCCTATGGTCTGAGTATGAATAATGGGAATAAAATATTCTAAATAAATAATCTGTGAATTAGGCTTAACTTATTATAGCTAACTAAGCAAAGGTAGGTTGACATCACACACCACAAAGCTAGCGGCAGTAATTGCTCAACCCGTTGGCTCGTGAATGGGATGCATATCCTATGAAAAATAAAATTCCAGAAACTGCTATTCAACTGATTACAGAATATTTTATGAGAAAACAATACCATCAACAATGATATCACTTTACACATTTGGCAATATTGATTGAGCCTCAGGAACTTAGAAACCTGCCTGGCTAAGACACATACAAACAGACGCCCTGGCTAAGACACTAGAATTTCAAATCTCTCTGCCATTGTTTACCAGCAGTAGACTCAGTGTGCCATTTCCTGGATAAAAAAAAATCTAAATAGTCATCACTTACATTATCATAAGATATTGGACAAATACTTTTTTTCCTTACCAAATCATAAAAAAATTACAAAGATAAAGCGCGTAAAAGTTCGGCAGTGGGGGGTTTTGACGTCACTACTAAAAAGTTTACCACACTATGACGTCATGCAGAACTTCAACAAACCATATCTTCGTATTTCTTCTATAATTGACAAAAGAAAAAAGTATTTCTCTAATATTTTTCAATAATGTATATAACAGACTAGTTAGATTTTTCCAGGAAACTAGCCTATCACATATGGTCAAATGCAGGCATATTGCTGTAATCTTTTAAAAACTAGATTGGAATTTAAATAATATGTTTATTCAACATGTTTGATAAGATTAAATGAGTATGTTTTAATTAATCACTACTGTTTTTTAAATAATGTATCATGATAACAGCTTGTGCTATTTTATTGCATTGTATTATAGAAAAATCATCACTTGAGTAGCAGTTTCTGTTTTTTAGGGTTCCGTAGCCAAATGGCAAAAAACGGAACCCTTATAGATTCGTCATGTCTGTCTGTCTGTCCGTATGTCACAGCCATTTATTTCCGAAACTATAAGAGCTATAATGTTGAAACTTGGTAAGTAGATGTATTCTGTGAACCGCATTAAGATTTTCACACAAAAATAGAAAAAAAACAAAAAATTTTGGGGGTTCCCCATACTCAGAACTGAAACTCAAAAAAATTTTTTTCATCAAACCCACAAGTGTGGGGTGTCTATGGATAGGTCTTCAAAAATGATATTGAGGTTTCTAATATAATTTTTTTCTAAACTGAATAGTTTGCGCGAGAGACACTTCCAAAGTGGTAAAATGTGTGTCCCCCCCCCTGTAACTTATAAAATAAGAGAATGATAAATCTATAAAAAATATATGATGTACATTACGGTGCAAACTACCAACGAAAATTGGTTTGAACGAGATCTAGTAAGTAGTTTTTTTTTAATACGTCATATATTGAAATTAATATCAAATACTCAGGTCTGTATACTACTATTTACTTATATACCTACAGGTTTGTACGGAACCCTCGGTGCGCGAGTCTGACTCGCACTTGGCCGGTTTTTTTCTCATGTATTATAGGATATGTGTCCCATCCTCGGTCCAATGGGTTAAAGTTCTTCTTCTTCTTCCCAGGATATTAAAAAAAAAAAAAAAAAAAAAAATTGATTATTATTCATGATCAAAATTAATTCTGTGATGAAATTGATTTAAATGTAGGCAGATAAAAGAATTTAGTGAGATAATACAATATTTATGGAATGGATAAAATAGTATTTAGACAAAGGAAACAAACTACACACATACACAGTACAATTAAACTTAATTTAATATAATACAGGGAATCCTAGTGTGAGGATTGGAGACCACAATATCTGTAAAAGTTATTTCGCAATATCTGTAAAAGTTATTTCACTACAATTAAATATTATTTTATTTTAATTTTTTATAAACTACAACAACAAATATAGATGGATATAGAATAAACTACATATTAAAAGACAATAATGTGATTGGTACTGCAATTAATATATCATACTTGCATTTATTTACCAACAATCTTATTTTTATCTGTGGCTAGCTTGCCCTATACGGGCCCTGCATCAAAATTTGTTGGGTCCCTTCAACGTGACAGAGGTTTTTTTTGCAATTTTGCGATAGCTACGCCTCTGATTTTTACAGTTGGCAAACAAGCATATTGGCATTGGTAAGCAACAGGGTATCACTTAACTACTACACCTACTTAAATAAATGCAAATAACATTATACAGGCAAAATCTGTTGTGTAGTTACAGTAGAAAATGGCGTGTAGGGAAACACTATGCTTCCCGCTGTGAGCTAATGTCACTTACTAAAATAGCTACTTAGTAAGCGACTTGTATGGACAATGTCACTTTGTGTAGATATATTTTCCTTGATCAGGCACTTTGCATTTTGCATTCCATGTTATTGTGAACTTCGTGTAAACTGTCATGTAGGTAATTGTAATTTTAACTTTATACCTATATGTATACAGTTCAAATTAATATCGAATTGTATGTTATTCTATATAGGCATGTTGATAATGAATAAAATTATAGCTCAGGTTGTTAGGCCACTGGCAGTCATAAAAAATATTTTGAATTTAAAAAATTAAATTATTGTATAAATTTTTAATCAGATATAATCTGAATAAGAATCTGTACATATATGGCCAGGGAAGACCCATCTGGCCAATAACACTGATTTTGGTGAAACAGTGACAATATCACCATGCTATGGAAGACGATTGAGCCGTAAGTGATAACTAAGTAGGTAATTGGACCAAAACCTTGGTCGGGTATCACTAGCTAATGAATTAGTTTATCTTTTACCTCATTATAATTTTTAACTCGACTATAATTTCTCTAGTACCAGTTGAATGTTATTAGTCATGCAAATCCCTATGGTGGTTCGCTAATAAAGATAAGTGCTGTTGTCCATTTAAACATATTGTTTGTGCACACGTTTCAGCAAGGTGACAGCATATACATTTGTTTGGGGTATTTAAAAGAAAAGTTTTATTAAAAGTTCCAACCCTCTTAAGGTAACGTGAGTACAAACCAATGATATCAGTCATTCAATGTTTTGACGTCTTGTAGGGTAATTAAGTAATTACTATTGGATGGTATTTTTGTAGTATATCCCAGAAGCGTCATGCCATTGCCACGCATTATGAAATTGTGGTACCGAAAGTGCTTTAAAAAAAATTCGCTCCGAATTTAAAATCGTTAAAGGTTTACCAGCATTTAGAGGATTTCTTCCGGGAGGTTTATGTGTATAAAGCAAAGTCGGGTCGCTAGTGTATGTATACGTGGTGGATACGACATTAAATGAAACCACGTAAAGTACTCATGTACACGATCAACTTTTACTATGGGACCAACTTCGAAATCGCAAATACAAAAGGTACATGCCTCGGCAAGAATGTATGAAATGCTTTATTTTTTTTTGCGATTTCGAAGTTGGTCCCATAGTAAAAGTTGATCGTGTATATGAGTACTTTACGTGGTTTCATTTAATGTCGTATTGTCGTATCCACCCGTATATTAAACTATTACATATGGCTGGAGAAATATAATAATATGCCGAGCAGATCTATCAGTCTGGTTCAGAAAGCGAGATTCAACGGTTTATAGTCGGGTCATAAAACAATATCATAAATATAAATTATATTTAATAACCTGTAGTTTATAGTACAAGTCACTAATTTACTAAAGAGTGATAGCGCTATATAACAAAGACTTGGTAAAAAGTAAATAATACAGATAATGCGTGCACAGCAACGAAATAACAGAGTCCACTTTTAATCGGTACCCAGTTTGTATGTGTTTAGAACTCATTTCGCATTCAACCTTCGTTTTTCAATGACTACTGTCGATACCACCGAAAATAAAGTGATGTGTTAATTAATAACAGAAAAAGTGTATGCAAAGAGAAATGATAAACCATCCGAGATAATAAAGCGAGTGTTCAGTGCTATCATACTCCATGATCACTGATCAAATAGATGAATCAGGTGTAAGACGTTAAACCAAGGTCAGTTCAATATTACGTGTTCTCGGTCTTAGTGCTGCATTTTTTACGGAACAATGTTCAAGTGTTTTATTGAAGCGCTGTGCTACATTACTTATGACGTGTTTTTGATAATTAGCAACTTCCCAGTAAGGCGCCAAAAATGCAAAGTATGGGGCTCCTAAATTCCTTTTATTCTTATCATGTGAAATTGACGTCAGGTATCTGCTTGCTCTAGTTCAAATGAAAATGAACTTTAAGATGTGCACCGTAAAACACGTTTTGCGTTATTCAATGAGTCAGGTGCAATGATTGACTGGTGATGTTTTCTACCAGACGGAGAAGACGCAGGAGGAGAGGATAGCGGACCTCCAGGCCATGTCAGTACTCAGCACGTATCAGGACAATCTTTCACAGGACATGAACACAGACCGGTAAGTGATCTTCGTGAGTCATGTCTTTGTCTATGTGTGATACTTCTGTGTATGTAGTAGTAACTGAAGATTTTGTTATTTATGAATGCAGAGAGCCTGCGAAGATATTTCATCCAACGATGTTTGGGTGATATGGCAAGTGTGACCTTGTCAAGATTATTTGAGTGTCGCAAATCAGGCTCTATGTCTTTGTATTAAGATTTTGAATGTTGTGTTGTCTTGTGTCGTGAATAATGCCATACACAATTCTATCTAACGAAATAATCCAGTAACAAACCATCCAGTTTGCTTGACTAAGACATAAGACTAGAAAGTGCAAACTCCATTTCTAAGTCACGGAATGATAGAAACAAGAGTTTCGTTATTAAATACATAAACCTTCCACTTAGCATGCATTGCTTCCATTGTTTTTAGAGTTCCTTACCTAAAAGGGCGCCGAACAGGCAGGACCCTATTATTACCTACTTACTACGCCCGTGCCGTCTATCTGCCTGTCTATTCATCTGTCCACCTATAGATTCCACCTATATTTGTCACAGTGATGTTTATTTTTAACCATCATAAGTTGCTAGAATAATAGGCAGTTGAGATTATTACCCAAATTATTACTATGGCCTCTATTATGACAACTATTAACTAGTGGTTCTTGTGAGCCTCGCGAGTCTCGATAATTAAATATGTAATTTTTTTCGAAAAAAAACCCATTTAATTATGTACTTTAACCTGCTCACAAAATTAAACGGTTGAGAAATACCTACAACCTGTAGAGGAGAATAGCCTGCCCTCTGCATATTGGAAAGCATTTTTGCCCAAGCTGGAACGGAGATGCATCGCTCTCGCTTCGCGCTCCCTCGGTAAAAAAAATAGGTCCTACGGCAAGTCAAACCCTTGTGCACAAAATACGAGATCGAGTCGGACTCGCATTTGCCTGGTTTTCTGTTATTTGTTTCAAGAACGTGCATCGAGGTTAATCAGCTGTAGATGACGAAGCCTCATTACCATAATGATTATTATTACCATGAGAAAGGTCGGAACAAACACTAATGGTAATTAGTTTCACTAGTTCTCACTTGTTTGTCTATCGTCCCAACTTTGTCCCCTCTCCCTACATATCAATTGCATGTACGTGCAGTCCCGAATTTAAATATAGGACAAATTTCCTCGATATCGAGGGCTTCATAGCAAAGTGGCGTCTACGCAAAAATGCTTAATTATACGCTTGTTTTTTGTCCAAGTTATCCAATGCAATAACATCACGCCTTTTATTTTAAGGGCCTTATTAACTTTAAAGAAAAAATAAAAGATTTACTATGTGGAACTTATTGTACTTGTATCTATGCTTTGGTATATGCTATCTTTTTATTGTTAATTATTTGGAAAAAAAAAGCCAAACATAGTCAGATTGTCCAAAAAATATTAAAAAAATGTAACCTTGCTGAGTTTCTTGTCGGATTCTTCTCAGTTGAAGGCCGAGTTCCGAACCGGTGGTAACTTCAGTAAATGTGACCTTGATAAGTGACCTTCTGGGGCCTAAATTGAATATATGGCTTTGACTTTGACAATGTATTTGCAGCAGAAACGAGAAAATGGCATTTTTCTGTGTACGATTTTGTTATGAACGCTTCAAATTATGTTCCAAGAACACTTTTACACTGTGAAGAAACACACAAATTAGGTTGCAGTGAGGTCGAAAGCTACCAATCAATAGTAATATTTGATATCTATACATGATAAAATAGTAGCTCTTGAAGTTATACGTTTGTTGTACGATATTGAACTGTAAATGGGTTCTAAATTATAGTTTGCGACTGTAAAATTACTTCACCAGGGGAAGGAGCGACCAATTTATGGGCCCCTATGTGTCCCTAGACTCCCTGTCTAGGGGCAATGTCTACTGAACGTTGTTATTATTACTTGTTATAATATGTCTATCATTGCATAGCTCATAGTAATCTTCTATCTTCTATATATATAAAAATGAATTGCTGTTCGTTAGTCTCGCTAAAACTCGAGAATGGCTGGACCGATTTGGCTAATTTTGGGTTTGAACTATTCGTGGAAGTCCGGGGAAGGTTTAAATGAAGGGTAGGGTAGGGTATTACGCGAACGAAGTCGCGCCGGGCAGCTAGTAAATGATAATTATAACCTGTGATATTCTTGTTTTCATATGTTAGTTAAGTTACTTAAATATATCTTGACCCATATAAGAAAAATATTGTCATCACTTTCATCACTGATCTGGAACTCATCTGTTTACAAGCTGCAGCTGGAGATCCTTGTCATTCGGACGAACAGACAGGCAGACAGCAGTCATAGAAATAGGATTCAATTTTGCTGTTATATATTGTTTAATTTCAAAGCAGTTGTATTAGAGAGCCACCACATTAGGTTAGGTTAGGTTAGGTTACTGTTGTACTTTGGCCGAATGCTTCGGCGCCCCCGTATATCCAGCCGGCAGCGACATGTAGGAACACCGTGGGGTTTTAGTCAGGAGTCTGACATAACCCGGCCGCTCCCCCCGGAGTGCCCGGGTATCCATGAGGATTTCCACACGTAAACTGTTGTACTGAACCTTCCGTGTGCGAGCCGTACTCGTAATTGACCGGTTGTTTATGCTACTTTCAGCTTAGCACACAGTAAAATTTCGTGTATCTAGTCATCACCTTCAAAATATGCGATGCTAAGTAAATGTGCTAAGCGCTTATGTCACCATAGTAGATATTTTGTTATAGTGTCGTTGAACCTTTTTTTTTAGGACTGGAATCATTTTGTGTAAGACACGAAATATATGAGTAACATACTTAAATTTTGCCATATACAACATTTTCAAGGACAATTACATAATGCGGGTCGAATTTTATTTTCCTTAATGAAAATACAACACGGTTAGATGCCTAAGTTTGTGTGTAAAAGGAAAAATAGGACCGTCATTGAATTATTACACATAGAAGCAAAGTACACGCGCGAAACACAATCCATTCAATTGGAGCCATAATGGCTCCAAATGACCGCCGCGCTGTCAGTGTACTGAGTGACGTTTTAGTGAGTGCAGCTCTGAGAAAAATAATAAATATGACGGTTTGTGTAGTAAAATTGTGTCATAATTCATGAGGGAAGAAAGATAAGCATTCTGATGTAACATTCCACAGACAAGCCACTAATTTTATTGTGTAATTCATCTAAAATAACAAAATTTAAAAATAAAAATACCTACTTCACTCAGATTTCGAGCAAAGTGTTGCCAGCTATTTTTTGTGCGAATTTGCGTTGTTTTACGTAATTGATACTGATTTTTTTATTAATAAAGTAATTGAGTCCGATAAGTTGTTTCTTTTACTTATAGCTATTATAACCGACTAGCTGTCCCCCGCGGTTTCACCTGCGTTCTTGGGATAAGTAGTTTATAATACTTGGGATAATGTAGCTTCATATTAGTGAAATAATTTCGAATCAGACTGGTAGAAAAAAGAGAATATAGCTAGGAAAATATTGTCAAAGCGGCAGTTGTTCCGGAAACAAATTCAACTAACAGGCTTTTAATATTTCAATTTTTTTAATGAAAATTAAATACCTAGATACTACTTAATCTTCTTTTTCTATACAACCTATCATATCTGAAACCTATCATTACCAAGGAAAGCTACAAATTGTACGATCGTTCATAGCACTGCACATTATCTTGGTTTATTATGTTAAAATACCCGAAATAAGTACTATGAAACAACTAGTAATAAATAAATAACAGGCCTGTGTCTATAATAAATTATCTAAGACGCAGAACTTTTTAAACTATTTAATTATTTTTGTGAATACTTACTTCCAATTTCACTAGTAGGCGAAATCGAAAGGTTAATTTTACCGAAAAATTTCGTTTAGCTTGCAACATTACTCGTGCGCTTGTGTGCGTGTCATCGAGTGAAATTATATGGTACTCACGCATACATTGGTTGTCAAGTGGCTTACGTGTCGCGAGGATTTTTGTTCGATACTTCGCTTCTAAGCGTAATAATTCAATGAGGACCGTATTTATCGTAAATACATTACCCTGTCCCCTAATAATTATTTTATCCCTGTCCTTTATTAAACTCAGATTCAATGACAGAAACTGCAATGATATGCGTTGCAACCACTTTGATGAGGTTAAGAAAGAAGTAATAATATAATAAAATAAATAAATAATAAAATCTTATTTTGGATTTTGGATATCAAAGACTATCCTTCCAGTTATATCAAGTGGAATATCAGATTCACGGTAAGCTGTGAATTTTAAAAAATACAAGACCTTTGACCAAAAAATACAAGATATTTTGGAAAGATCCATCTTGTTCAGATCTTGTTGCTGTTATTTCAAGGATAATATAAAAAATATCTGCTGATTTTTACTAGCCAGGGATAGGAAACCTACATAATTTCCCATAGTTTCAAAAGTTTTAACGTCATCATTCGTCAAATTAATTAATTAAACATAGACTTCAAAACAAAACAAAACATGTCTAAAAACCTATGTCCTATTCCCCAGTCCCCACGCGAAAGATTGAGTGAGATAGCAACAATAATATATAATAAATACCAAACGCGCGCGGACTATCTATCCCCCTATTCTCGCGCTTTCGATATCGATGTCGAATAGATATTTGGTGAGAAACATATACGCCATGTTTTTTGGTAAATTTCTATGCGACATTAATGTCGAATGATCGAGAATTGGGCCCCTGGCAGCAGGTTTCACAGTTTTACCATATCGTACGTAATGTCATCTTAAGTAGTTATTGAAAGTAAATAAATATCATATTTATGTTAAACATATCCATGTCCATTAATAGATTCAAATTAAATGACATCAGTACGGTGCCACCTTTGTTTCCCTATTGACAATTGACTAATTGATATTATGGAGTTCCAATGAGTCAGTGCATTCACACTATTGCATTATTTATAATATAAAGAAATAGGTACCAGGCATTTATATAGTCGTAATCTTACGTTATGTTTGACATAATACCTAGACTTCAATGAAGAATATAACATACTGATAAAAGACTATCTAGCTAGACAGTCTTGTTAGGTATGTGCTGAGACGACATTCAGATGAGATTCTATTTTGAGGCCCGATCCCCGCCATGAATGTCTAATTCGACCTATTCAGTTTGACATAAGTTCGCCAAATGTCCAATGCGACATCGGTGTCGTAGACTCGAAAATCTCGGGCCTGCCGTCCTATTCACGAAACTAAACTCGACCGAGTGATCACTCAAAAGAATACGTGGATAGCGGACCTTCCATATGATTGCGGAGTTCACTAAAGAGACAATAAAAATCGTCGGCGTGAGTTGGAGTACAGAATCACTCGCGCTTTCGAGTCGATAGGATATTGTCTTTAGCCTACTCAAAAACTAATTGATTTGTGCTTATTTGTTACTAACATCTTAGCTGTAGTCATTAGCTATCAGTAGAAAGGTATAGCGGGTTATAAATCTTAACTTTTTACAAAAGTATTGGCGTATGTCCCCAAACACCCGGATAATTTCAGGGACAACGGTAGTGAAGCGTCCACACGTGCTGCCGAAGAGTGTGTCTGTGGGGAACCCGCCACACTGGCGACACCAAACGGCAATGGCAAACCAACACTCAACCATTGCTCGTGAGTAAAATACGAACATTTGATCAAATGTTTGCGGATCATGTAGTTTGAGCAGCATTGTGGATATCACATCATTTTGTACTTGTCATATTTGCCATTATATTTGTTTTTTTCTATTGGTGTTGGTGGGTTTCTTCTTTTTATTTAGTATACTCAAATTCTCCGACTCGTTTTAGCATGCAGAAAAGCATGCTGCTGAGATTTTGTGAAAATCGAAATGTTTGTAAAATCCACTAGGCAATTAGTTTGAACGACTATTGTATTAAGTCTTTCATGCATTCATACTCTGTAATAGTTTTTAATTTTTACCCATAAAAGTATTGTAGTCACACAACCTAAATTGCCTAGTGTAAACAACCTTATAAATGTTGTTTGGTTTAGCTATAAGTTATTATGCTATACATTCTTTAAAGCAACGTTTATAAGGAAATAGAAGATGATCGACGGTGAATAACCAATTACTAACAATTTGCATCCAGCATGATATTATCACTACAATCTAACATATTTTTTTCACGGCCATATCACTTCAGAATCCATATAGTTTTCCAATTGTATTGAGTAGGACTTA
Source organism: Achlya flavicornis (assembly GCA_947623365.1). NCBI lineage: Eukaryota > Metazoa > Arthropoda > Insecta > Lepidoptera > Drepanidae > Achlya > Achlya flavicornis. The sequence continues at coordinate 15,269,058 of OX392470.1, read as the reverse complement.
TAAATATGTATTCTAGCTAGGTTTACGTGATGCGTGCCATAGTTCAAGGGTGCATAAATACAGAAATGTATAAAATACTAAATAGAAATGTCCTACAAGGGCCGATTCTCACGTCTTCGACATTTGCCGAAAATCATTTATCGGATGTCGAATGAGGCATATGTCGGAAGCGAGAAAATCGGGGCAGCGCTCAAGCAATGACAGAATTAGTATGTGCTGATCGTATTTTCATCCAATAGATATTATTCAAAGTAGTTTTATTCACATTCTGCACCCCATGCCATTGTAAAATCAATGCACCGAACACCTTATGCATCCATGTATGGCTGTAGTAGACGAGCCATTTGTATGAGATTGTCATAAGTTAACGAAAATGTTGCTCGTATCGCGATTTCATTCTCTTATGACAAACTCACTGTCACCGTAGTTGATGAAAATAAATCTTTATTATTTCTCTGATAGCATCGTCATGGGAGGTATTTTAAATAACCCCTCGCTAACGTTCAACGATGGTGTGCGCTCAATAGACTACGTGTTGGTATGGGAGTCTGCCAAGGAAGATGCTAACAAACCAGAGGCGCACCAGCAAAGGCGGATATTTGAGGAGAATCTAGAAACAGAAGGCCTGCATCTAGAGAGGGAGGCGCCTGAGGGACTGTTTGGATTGCATTTTGTTAAGGTGAGCATATTTTAAGTAACAAAAAGATCTGTTAAGTCACATTTTAAAAAATCCTACTATATCTATAGGTCCATACTATACTGGGTGGAGATTTCAAGATGGCATCATTTCGAAACCTATGTTGGGTTAGTCATGCTGAACAACTTTTACTATGGGACCAACAATGAATTCACAAAAAAAAAAATACTTTTCATACATTATGATCGAGCAAGGTTGACATATCCTATGGAAAGTTAAAAAAAAAAATGAGAATTCACTATTGGTGCCATAGTAAAAGTTGTTCAGCATGACTAACCCAACATAGGTTTCGAAAATGTGCCATCTCGAAATCTCCACCTGTTATTGTAAATGCGAAAGTAACCATGTCTGTCTGTTACCTCTCCGCGACTAAACCTCTGAACCGATTGAGTGGATCCGATCAACCCCCCCTGTGTTGTATATGGGCTTGTCTAAGTAATCCATCGAGGAAAGATCCCTTTAGAGTAGGAATAATGAACAGTCAAATGCCGAAACTAGTCGGTGATTTGTCACTGAATTTAAACAGAAAGGACCAATCACTGCATCTTGTGTTTTTGACTTGGCCAATCAGAGTGCATGCGTCCTTGACTTAACCAATCACAGCGCGTTGTCGGCGGTTGGAAATTGGCGGAATATATTTCAAACAAACTGAACGTCATTGCGCTTCTTTGGGTTAATTTTTCAAGTAATCTAAGTTTGATTTATCCACACCCAAAATAACATGATTTAAAAACCATTTTGTAATTTATTTCAGATTCATGTTCCATTAAGTGTTCTAAGAGACTACAGTGAGATATTAAAATTAAGGATGCCAATGAAGGTATGTATTATGTATATATTATTTATTTCTAACTAATTGTACCCTTGATACGCAGGACTCGTGTTATGGCTTTATATGGTCCCCATAGATTCCCAAGGCTTCCCGCTTTAAGAATTAATATTAATTACTTAATTTGATTATATTTATCTTGTTTTGTAGTAATTCTGGCAATTTGGTGGATATATGTTGACTTCCCTTTATGTATTTTACATTCATATATTCCCAAAGAATTGCTACGTAAAAATGAACTTATTGGCATTAAATTACAATTGAAAGCTACCTGGCAGCTATCTCTTCGGTCAACTAAAACTCTTAACTTCCCTTCCTTTATGTATTTTACTTATATGAGAAATCAATGAAGAATTGCTACTCAAAAATGAACTTATTGGCATTAGCATAGAATCAAAAATTATATGACAGGTATCTTGTCGCTCAATATAAAAACTGTACACTACCAGAGAAATGTTAACAAAATATTAAAATGTGAGAAATTAGACTGAGACCCTTCATATAGGGTACATAATACCTACCGAGAATAAATCAAGGAAGCAGCGGAAATATTGAAACGTACCCACGTTCTCGGCCCTTCTCGAAGTGCAGGCTTAATAAATAAATGATTGTCACAAATGGTGAATGATTTCATGCTAAACGATTCCCGAAAATATGATATCACTGTGAATATAAAGTGATGTCTGCATCATTGCGTGTGAGTCAACAGAGTTATACAGTATACGTAACATTAAATAAATTAAGTGTATTATTTTTGCACTTAAGGCAAGCTTCACAGCTTACCGGTTACTGTTATGTTTTTATGATAGCTTAGCTGGCCCCCTAGACAAGATGGCTGTCGACAATCGTCATCGTTAGTAAACGATCAACCATTGTATGGGATTGACATTTCAAATCAATATATCACGTGATTTTTATTAACAATCTCTTACGTTAATTCCATACGTTAATTATTTACTAACGATGACCATTGTCGATAACCATCTTGTCTAGGGGGCTTGGTATAGATTTCGAAAGAAAGATACTATATTAACATATATTTCATAAGCTATTAGGGACTTTTCGGTAATCTGTCAAACATATTTGAAAGTCGTAACGAAAAACCCATCAAATTAATACATGATACGTATCCATCGCTGATCATATTTGTACATGGTCCTTTTATACAAATAATTGGGTAATCTAGCGAACTGACGAACTGCTAAGATCTTGTGGAATCTGCATCTTAAAGTCAATAACTCATGCGCACAACACCTATTGGTAGTTTTGTTTGATCTATGTTGTCAGCACACACTAAATGTCCAACAGCGGCCCAAGTCTGCTATTTCAATTGTGTTCCAATGAACTTTCAGTGGTGTCAAAATTGTGACATTTTACAGTTTTGGTAGTCTACTTACTAACAGATTAGTGTCATTATGGCACAATTTTGACACCACTGAAAGATCATTGGAACACAATTGAAATAGCAGACTTGGGCCCCAGGTCGACTCTCCATTGAACTGTAGTGTGCGTAGTATATGTGTAGTAGAGAAGTCGTTAGCAATGCTTGATCCACATTACTGAGAACATACCATTATTTAATTTCGTGGTTGAAAGACTTTGAGTTCTTTATCGTGCATAAAGAGAGCTCTAATTACCTTGCAGGGTCATTTAGAGCTGCTCTCACTGCTGCTGCCACTCTAGAGAATGTCTCCTATTTTCCGATTTCAGACTAGTCAGTCGATCGGTATACGATTTATTTATTTATTACATAATTCACTGCTCTTAAAAAAACAAAATATCTTATTAAATATGATCTCGGTAAATAAAGATAGCAGCATACATATAGTGATAAAAAAACGTTCCTACTCATCGGAATGGCAACCGAGTAATTAGAACAATAAGGTCGAATGTTGGACATGCCCATCTCATATATTAAGTTTTCTCTTCATAGACATTCTCTCGAGTAGCAAAATTGAAGAATGTGGACCAATCATTAGTTAGGCCACTAAATACCTGATTTGAGTCTCAGTGTGTCATTTTTAGCTATAGTGTAATGTCAGAGACCGTATCACATAGATTTATTACCATGAAATGTGTTAATAATAATAATTTTCGAGTAATTAATACACTGCGTTCTTGGCACGCTTCACCGATGTTATTTGTAAGCGTAGGTACGGGAAGAATGTTGGCTACAATGCCCATTATGTTGGCCCAGTGTTAGTAGATTTTTCTTCTTGTACTTTGTACAGTCAAGTACAATAAACTTAGGATATTTTGTGCTCTTTCGTGAAATAAAACTAACATAGCCTATGTGAGACGATTTCTGACATACAAAATATAGTCGCAAAAATCCTACAAAGACGATGATTGCGTTGCGGATTATCCGTGCCCTAAACGACTTTGCACAACCAAAGCACAGTAACATTTGTGTGTACGTCCGTAGGATTGCAGTAAAATAAGAAAAAGTGGCCGGACGAATGCGATACTGAATGCTGCCATGTATATGTCTAAGGTATGCAGATGTCGTGAACACTGTCAAGGCGCATGGTTCGCTTGGCTAACACGTGCGTAGTCGAGCGCGGAAATATGTATGCACCCTAAAACTGCTATAGGAAAAACTGTATACATATTTTTGCTCTTGATTGTACATGACGCTTGCATCTCGTGCTATTATTGAACTAAAAACAATGTTAAAGGCATTAAAATAGTTTGTCGTGACAAAACATAAAAAGCTTTTCAAAATTTTAAAAAATCTTTAATGTACTCGTAATTGATTTTATTCTATTGGTGTTGGGCTTTGCAAACTAACATACTTTCACTGTTATTAACAAAAAATAATATACTAATTAAATTCAAATTGTACAGTCAGGGATAAAAATATATAAACACTTTCGAACTACATATTTCTATAGTTTAGTTTGTCATTTTATCCGTGACTGTTCATGTCTTACCTATCTCAATGTATTGAAGTGTCTTGACGTTTAAGAATTGCAAAGAGAAATGAACTTTTTATCTTTAAAATAAGGTTTATCTGTTAAACGTTAATTGTATGATGATACAAATAAACTTTATTGCAAAGTTATAAGGTTTATTTTTCGTTAATATTATTAAACTTCAACTAAATCTTATGACACTGTAGCTGGTGTACTGTCAAGCACCCTAATTTAATTCGATAAGCAATGTTATTACTTTCGAAGGTTACATTTCCTACATTTTTCATTATAATTTGTAAACATCAGATATGTATTGCCTCGCCTTATGCCTCGGGCTCAGTAATCCGATATTAACAGTTGTGTATGTGATACAATTGTGGCTTTACAAGTACTCGCCATTCCATATGCCAAAAAGCGAAAAATATTGAGGGTGAAAAAAAAATTGCCATAGTGTATTGACTATCTGGCAATTAATATTATTAATACTTGAACCAACTATTGATCAATAAAAAAATGCACAATTTAACAGCGCCCTATAGTATAATGCACCCTGTAGTTAGTATTAACATGTAATATTCTTCATTACATCTTTTAAAATAAACACTCAGCAACAACTTACATTCCAAATGGTAGTGCTTATTGTCATGCAAAAAGGATTCTTAAAGGCTGGTAATAATTCTCATCATGGCTTGTGATAAAATTTCAGAAACATTCATACTCTTTTGTAATAAAAGCTAAAATATATGCCTTCAGTCTTGATAAAATGCTATAAAATACGAATAAGACAATATTAACAATTTCTTAAATCTATCCCAGAATCTTCGACTAAGTGTGTAGCAGAAAATAATATAAAAAGTCAAGTGTCAAAGTTGAAATTTTGAAGATTGTTCGCCACCATATCTTTCTTTTTTAAGGCACATAGTGCACCGTGAATTATGTGGGTTATTTCAGGATTTAACTGACCGCTAAGCATACAATTTATAAGGTTGGTAATGTCCTCAAAAAGGGCCCTGCTGGCATCAACTAGAACTACATTCTAATTCATTAAAGTGCTGAGGAGTAAGGTCATCTAGTCCTCCGGCATTCCTGAAAGACAAGAAAACTGTGTCAAGCGAAAATAAACATTAATCCTTAAAGGTCCAGGTTCCACATTCAATTGTTTAGACCTAACGGCCGTTTTATAGAACGTCAATCAAATCTCAAGTCGATTGAAACAATTGATTATGGAACCTGGGCCTATTCCATAATGTTTGTTTTCGATTAAAAATATTATCAAAGTTTTCATTGTGGTTCTATAATAGGTCTCAATGATATATTACAAATTATAGCTGGTTGTGGTTTTGCACCTGCGATATTAGTACTGTTGATTCTGGGATAGATTGTAAGCGCGTTACAACACCTAAAAAACGTTAACTCCTTTAAAACCATTTGACTGTCATCTATATCTATTACAAAATAAGGTCTACTATCGTTTGTGTTCAGTTCTCAGCGCTAAAGGATGTTCAAGAAAAGACGAACAGCTTTATAGACAGGATAGACGCATGCTGGAACAGGTTGATGTCCAAAATCAGGGTCGACCCGAACATGTTCCCCGAGAGAAAACACCGACTGACAGCAATATATTCTAAAGATAAGGAGTATTTGTAAGTATTACTGGATTTGTTTTTACTGCTATAAACTAGTTACCGCCTAGTTATCGTTACAGAGAGATTAGATTAATTCTATTCGTGTAAGCAGGAAGAAGAGCAGTGCGTCTCGTTTTCACACACAGTTTTAATATGCCCATGGATTTGAATATTTAGTCTAAAAGAAATCCTTGTTATACAGTTGAAAATTACATATATATCGCGACGCCTGTTGCCGGTACCGACAAGTCTGTATGGGTTTGTTACCGATCGGTGCAGGTAAAAAAGGCCCATGTTATTTTATGCGCTCCTTCACAATGAAACAGGTTTATACTTATCGGTGATGGACCGCCGACCGAGCCATACGGGCGTACGCGTGAATGTGTTTACATACAAAGTAAGGACAGACCTGTTTCTTTTTGCAAGTTATCCCTGCACCGATAAGTTGGACCTGCTTCTTTATGTAAGCACCCTTAGACAACTACTCGGTGTGTATGAAATTTTACTGATGCTATAATTGCAGTATGGAGGTGCATGGTGGATGACACCTCCATTTAAAAGGGAAGATCTGCCGCCAGGCTGGTTAATCGTGCCTGGGGTGGTCCCCAACTGTACATGTCGGACAGTTGTATATATGCAGATTCTCGAGAAAACTTCTTAAGCGCGATGCAGGATGTAGTAGCTTTGTAGGCACGATGCAGGATAATGTAGCGCCACGCCATCTATCTTTCCGTGTGTGAACTATCTCAGTGTTTACTGATGGATGGCTGATAGATGTCGCTACAGCAGTTTTCATGTACCCACCGACTGCCTCATTCCATCTGAAATTGGAAAATAGGAGCTATTCGATTCATTAGATTATCTCTTCTAGGCTTTGTGTGTAATACAATAGTAAAAAAAAACCGGCCAAGTGCGAGTCAGACTCGCGCACCGAGGGTTCCGTACAAACCTGTAGGTATATAAGTAAATGGTAGTATAGACCTGAGTATTTGATATTAATTTCAATTTATGACGTATTAAAAAAAAACTACTTACTAGATCTCGTTCAAACCAATTTTCGGTGGAAGTTTGCACCGTAATGTACATCATATATTTTTTATAGATTTATCATTCTCTTATTTTAGAAGTTACAAGGGGGGGGACACACATTTTACCACTTTGGAAGTGTCTCTCGCGCAAACTATTCAGTTTAGCAAAAAATGATATTAGAAACCTCAATATCATTTTTTAAGACCTATCCATAGACACCCCACACTTATGGGTTTGATAAAAAAAAAAAATTGAGTTTCAGTTCCAAGTATGGGGAACCCCCAAAATTTATTGTTTTTTTTTCTATTTCTGTGTGAAAATCTTAATGCGGTTCACAGAATACATCTACTTACCAAGTTTCAACATTATAGTTCTTATAGTTTCGGAAATAAATAGCTGTGACATACGGACAGACAGACAGACAGACAGACAGACATGACGAATCTATAAGGGTTCCGTTTTTTGCCATTTGGCTACGGAACCCTAAAAAAGAGTAGCAGTTTTGAATAATCCCGAATGTCATGTCCTCAGATTCGACACAGCAGCAGAATGTTTCTGGACGCCATCTGTTCGATCCCGGATCGTGCAGTTCATTCTGGACAGGAAGAAGTTCTCTACCGCCGCACAAGATGACTTCGCGTTTGGCATCGCCCGGCTCATTTCTAATTGTACTTATAGCGCGGCGTATCCTTTACATGACGTGAGTATACTATGATCAAAATTCTATTGACTTCACATAATGAATACAGTTATGTAAAGAAAAGAGATAGAGTGAGAAAGAGAACTATATGTTTTATTGTGTAAATAGCGCCCCGCCTGTACCACATTCAAGTGTCTTCTGTCTCAGAAGACCAACTGGCGACACTAGAGAAAACCAATGCAGGGCGATATTCCACAACCTTTTCACTTACCCATTAATAACTGTTATAGTCGTTACTATAATTAATGAACACAAATAATAAATGGATCTTATTTGTCAGGGTGATCTCAAAACGCCCGGCTCCATGAGGCACCTGCTGTACACAGAGTGGGCGGCCGTTTCAAAGTGTCTCAAATATCAGCCACTGGATTATGTCAAAGACTACTTTGGAGTTAAAATTGGTGAGTACACTTACTTTTGATTTTTAGATCTGTGATATTTCTTTTATATTTGACTTTAAACTTTGTTACCTTTGTTTTAGGTTTATATTTCGCATGGCTCGGTTTCTACACGCACATGCTGATACCCGCGTCGATAGTGGGTGTCATCTGTGTTATATACTCGGCTGCTACGGTCTACTCAAACAAACCTAGGTAAGATACTTTCACAAGATTAAAATATAAAAAAAATGATATTACTACAATAGTTTGTAGTGCGTTGAATAGCCCTTGTACTTGATACTTGTGGGCGTAACTTTCCCGCAAGAAGGCCGATTGGCCGGCTAAGTCTTTAGTAATGCTATCTCCATCTAGAAGAATAGGTCTTTCCTGGGATGTCCACAAGCCTCTCGGAGCGACCTTTCTGGTCCGAGGATTTGTGCCCGTTGCTCAGCCACCTCGCATTCGAAGAGGACGAGAGACGAGGCGAAAGTCGTCTGGATAAAAAGTTGCCTTTGTCTCTCTCATTTCCACCTCCATACCATAGGCTAATTGCGTGCAACATTTCATCTCAATCGGTTCAGAGGTTTAGTTGTGAGAATGTAACAAACAGACAGATGGGGGTGAGTTACTTTCGCACAACCTTATATGTTATAAATAATTTACAAAAATCTCAAACCGACTTCAAATTACACTAAGACGTAATCAAATCCTGATCTGATGAAAATGGGACCAAACGGGAAGTGTACCCTTCCAGTCAAAAAAAGAATTTTCCAAATCGGTTAATAAATGACGGAGTTATGAGGTAATAAACATAAAAAAAAAAACACAACCAAATTGAGAACCTCCTCCTGAAGTCGGTTAAAAAGACCCTTCGCCTTAAAAACTACTAAACAGATTTTCATACGGTTTTCACCAATGGACGGTAATTGTACGGACGATAATTTGTTGATGTCGAAAAAAACTATTATGCTACCCGTGCAAAGGGTCGCAAGTATATAAGTGTGTGTTTGTCTCGCCCCAGTGAAGACATCTGCAACTACTCGTCGAACATTAAGATGTGTCCGCAATGCGACTACTTCTGCGAGTTCTGGGACCTGAAGGCGACGTGTATGCAGTCAAGGATCACTTACCTCTTCGACAACCCCACCACTGTCTTCTTCGCTATTTTCATGAGCTTTTGGGGTATGTTATATGTATTTTATTCAATCGTTTTTAAGGTTCGGTACCTAAATCGCAGCCCTATTGCTGTCTCTCTGCTTTCTGCCTACCGTCGATATGTCTCGGGTCTCTAGCTTGTAAACGGAATGGGCTAAAGACCTGAAATTTCGATATTATATTTAGAAAGTTAATAAAAACTGAATATTGAATAGGAAATTAAATAAATGTATGTAACAAATACTGAAAACGCCGCGCCGATTAATATAAGCTGTGTGTATAAGGAACTATAACAGAATGAGGTCTAACTATTTGGTACTAACTTATTTGGAAAAAAAAGCCAAACATAGTCAGATTGTTCAAAAAATATTAAAAAAATGTGACCTTGCTGAGTTTCTTGCCGGATTCTTCTCAGTTGAAGGCTGAGTTCCGAACCGGTGGTAACTTCAGTAAATGTGACCTTCATAAGTGCCCTTCTGGGGCCTAAATTGAATAAATGACTTTGACTTTGAATAACTAGCAGTCGGCCAGTTCTAAGGGTTCCATAGTCAAGCAGTAACCCTTTACAAGTAAATTAAATAAATAAATAAAAATAAGGTCTATGTTGCTCAAAGGCTTCGAAGTTTTTTGTTCGGAGCCTGGATTACTTATCAGGCGCCATGTTGTTTTTTTTCAATTGGGGACACTCACACAAAAAAAAACATTAATAAGGTGTACAAATATGTTCTAAAACTTCACGTTATAGAGTTATTAGCAGAAGAAGATCGACTTTTGACAACTTCAATAACCTTAAAAAAAATGCTTGTCGATTAAAAGATCGATTTAAAGTATGTAGGTTTCATCGAGCGCCGCCATTAGCAAAAAAAAAACAAAATGGTGGCCTAAAAGTATGCCAAAACCTTCGAATACCTTTGGTACACAACACACATCTAGAGGTTATAACGTCGATCTTTTATATATGTTCTTAGCGGCCTGTTTCCTGGAGCTATGGAAGCGGTATTCAGCTGAAATGACGCATCGATGGGACTTGACGGGGTTCGACGTGTACGAGGAACATCCGCGACCGCAGTATTTAGCACGACTCGCGCACGTTAAGCGGACACAGGTATGTTTGACGAATTTGGATCTTAGTGGTTGTTTATTTAGGTTGAAAATGGAAAATGTCCTCCCAAAAAGTAATGAAATTACTAATAATAATTCGGGCAGAAATACAATTTGCTTCTCGACTTTTCATCTCATTTACAATGGGTAAATGAGATGTAGAGTACTTTGTAGTACCCACCTAGCTGGCTACCACCCTCAAGTTGAAAATCTGTCGCCAAGCACCGATCGGTGTGTTCCGACTGCACTTGAGAGCCAGTTTCTTCTAGCCTTCGTGTTCTTACCACCATGGGCCAAATCATCATTTACCATGGTGAGATTGTGGTCAAACATAGGCCTAATGAAGCGCTCGTGGTGTAGCATAATTAGCCGTTCTAAATCGATCGGCAAAGTCAAGCTACCACCGTCGTGGTCGGTACCTGGATGGGTGACCGCCTAGTGGTATTTCAGATCGAGCGATTCAGTGTTTCGGAAGGCACGTAAAAACGTTGGTCCCGGTTATCACTTAATTGTGAAAGTCGTTAAGCTAGTTGGAGGCCTCCGAGGCGGCTTGAAAACTCCAACAGTGGGTTGACCACTAGCCTACCTCCACCGATCCGCAGTGTGCACGCGTGGTGGAGTATCTGCCCATTCCCTTTCACCCTCATTTGTATGCAGGAGGCCTGTACTCAGCAGTGGGACATTATAGGCTGATGATGATGATGAAACCTCTTTTGTTTGTGACCCACAGCTAAACGTAGTGACGGGCGAGCGCGAGCCGATGGTCCCGTTCTGGCGCATGCGGCTCCCGGCGACGCTGATGTCGTTCAGCGTGGTGGCGCTGCTGGTGCTGCTGGCGCTGGCCACCGTGCTGGGCGTGGTGCTCTACCGCATGTCGCTGCTGGGCGCCACCATCCTGCGGCACAACGACAACGTGCTCATCACGTACAGCCCCATCATGTTCACCACCGCAACAGCTGCCTGCATCAATCTGTGTTTTATATGCATGTTCAATTATGTGAGTTGCGTTATTAGTATCAAATTCTAAGTCAAAAACACGATGCAGTGATTCGGAATTTGATTGTTCAGTATTACTACTCTAAAGTTATTTTTCCTCTATGATTTACTATGACTTAAATATATCCTAAATCTTAAATGTATCCAAATTTTTTTAAATGTTATTCCGTCATTGGCTGTTTGATTAATTTTATATGTTCATTCAAATTATACTAAGAGCTGTGGATTTTATTTGATTAATAAATAAATAAATAAAATGTCCACTCTATATATCTTTTCAGAATATTCTAATAAAACATGTATTAGCTAATACAATTTATTTGAAACTAAGATGGTTTCAATTAATAATTCCTCATCAAAACGTCAAATTATTTGAATTCCATCAGATATACCAATACCTAGCGGAATGGCTGACGGAGAAGGAACTCCTGCGCACACAGACGGAGTTCGACGATTCCCTAACACTGAAGATATATTTACTACAGTTCGTCAATTACTACGCGTCAATATTCTACATAGCTTTCTTTAAAGGAAAGTTTGTGGGGCGGCCCGGAAGTTACATCAGGATTTTTGGGCATAGACAAGAAGAGGTCAGATATTTTTGTGCTATACTTTTTTTCTGTATTAACATTTTATAATTTCAAAATATTATCGTTAATTGAAGCCGGAATGGGGCCATAAATATTAAGAAAATGTCACGAACGTGGCGATGCAACGTACTCATGAAGTGTGTTACTGTTAGCTGTCATGAACTCACTTTGAACATACAAAATCAGCTTTATACTAATATATATAGGGTTCAATGTCGATTGTTTCTAAATTCGTAATTGTAACCAGTGCGCCCCAGGCGGGTGTCTCCTGGAGCTGTCCATCCAGCTGGCCATCATCATGGTGGGCAAGCAGTTCATCAACACCATCGTGGAAATGATGATGCCTTACTTCTTCAAGTGGTGGAACGTCATCCGCGCTATCGGGAGGAAAAGTAGGTATGTCCTATCATCTTAAATTGCGACAATTACTCTTATATGGTTGAAATAAGGCTCAATATTGAATAACTGGAATTGAATTTGCCGTGACTTGACAATTCTGTTTTAGCAAGTTATAAAGCTTTGCTTGTTTTTTTTGGTATGACATGGAAGTATGTCACGAATGTTATCTTAAAGATCACACTTATCCGAGCCGAACGCGTCGAACAAAACGAATTTTAGGATTCTCTATATGAAATCTTATTCAGATTCGGACGATTCGACGCGGGCAAGTGTGCGAGCTTTCATAAGATTTCATACACAGAATTCTAAAATTAATTTCGTTCGATGCGTTCGACGCGTTCGGCTTGGATAAGTGTGCGTTCATCCTATAACTACATTATGAAAAATAAACCGAACGAGTCATTTTTTTTTTTTAACAGTATGAAGAGTCCGCTTCAATGGGTGAAAGACTTCAAACTGGTAGAATTGGGTAACATGGGACTGTTCCCTGAATACTTGGAGATGGGTAAGGCTTTTAACTATTATTCTTCTTTATTAGGGTCCCGTACCTAATGGGTGGCAGCGGGACCCTATTAATAAGCCATCACTGTCCGTCCAACCGTCCTGGAAGTGTAGCAGTAAAAAAAAAACCGCCTAGTGCGAGTCGGACTCGCGCACGGAGGGTTCCATACAATAATAATAATATTAACTAACTCAAATTAACTATGAAATGAATAGCAGGTGCAACAAAAAAAAAACACCAAAAGATGGGGGCCCCTTTAATTTTCAATTTTTTATTTTTTTATTTGTTGTTATAGCGGCAATAGAAAAACATAGTCTGTGATAATTTCAAGTGTCTACCTATTACAGTTCATGTATTTCATGGTAGATAGACGAACAGCCATGAACGAACAGCCCACTGACAGACAGACGGACGGACGGACAGCGGAGTCTTATGAATAGGGTCCCGACACCCTTTGGGTACGGAATCCTAAAATGAAACAAAGCTATTTAGCGACCCTGGAATTAAAACAGTAACCGAAAATAATGTTGCGGCCACTGTTCCGTTTTCCATCTTTTTTTAAAGTTTTTATTAGTCTCACCTGTCCGGTGTCTAATCTAATCTTGCAAGTTAAATTTGACACACTTCCCAGTGTCCGATTGAGCTGAAAATTCGTATACATTAGTCACCGAGGAACAATTCCTTAGAGCAGTAATACCGCGCAATCCGATTCCGAAACTAGTCTGTGATTTGTCACTGATTTTGAACAGTAAGGACCAATCACCGCATCGTGTGTCCTTGTCTTAGCCAATCAGAGCGCATTGTCGATGGTGGGAAATTGGCGGAATAGATTGCAAGCAAAACGAACGTCATTGCGCTTCTTTGGGTTAATTTTTCGATGACAATACAAGTACATAAAAGAGCATAAAAACTTTTTTAACAAAAAAATTTACAGTTTTTGGGACTGCAAGACTGAGAGCGTAGTCGGGCTTCTAGAGTAGGTATTCACGTAATAGTGGGTGTTGCAGTCCTCCAGTACGGTTTCGTGACGATATTCGTGGCGGCGTTCCCGCTGGCGCCGCTGTTCGCGCTGATCAACAACGTGCTGGAGATGCGGCTGGACGCCAACAAGTTCCTGACGTGCTACCGGCGGCCCGTGCCGCAGCGCGTCAACGACATCGGCGTCTGGTACCGCATACTGGACTCCATCGGGAAACTGAGCATCATCACTAATGTAAGTCACGGGATCGGGGCCAACGCACATGAATTATCCGATATTACTTGCTGAACTTCATATTTCATTTATTAATTGCTTCATGTTTGTTACATTGTAAGATGTTAAAGTATTTAGTTAGTCCACAACATGAGCCCTGCAAGTGAATTAAATTAAACTTTTGACGGGCCAGCTGGCGCGGTGGGTTCGATTCCCACACAGGACATGCATTTGTGTGCATGAACATGTCTGTATGTCCTGAGTCTGGGTGTAATTATGTATATTAAGTATGTTTTTACAAACAAAAAGTAGTATATGTATTATATCAGTTATCTGGTTTCCATAGTACAGGCTCTGCTTAGTTTGGGATCAGATGACCGTGTGTGAGAAATGTCCCAGGATATTTATTTATTTATTTATTATTTACTTTTACTGTTCTTTTTGTGTATAAGCCTGTGTTTGACCACAATCTCACCATGGTCAGTGATGATGTGGCCGATGGTGGTAAGCACACAAAGCCTAGAAGAAACTGGCTCTCAAGTACAACCGTCGGAACACTTGGCGACAGATTCTCAACATGAGGGTGCTATGGTTTCCTCACGATGTTGTCCTTCAACGAAAGCTCAAGCTCATTGTAGGATTCGAACCCGGGACCTTCGTCTTGGTATCCGACGTCACCACCACTGAGCTATCATCGCCTTAGCGTTAGCGAGCTTTTCATCGGGGATTTTCACTATTTATTCATGATTGTTGTAAAATTGTGCCATTCCTGATTGATTATGGCCTGTGAATCGCTACTACGATTATTTTAGGCGAGTTTTGTCTGTTGGAAACGTATTTCTTCCTTTTTTTCGGAACAAAAAGGGACTGCGCAACACTGAGTCATAATCAATATTTTATTTATTAAGTTATTATCAATGATGTTGGTACTGACGCGCTAAAAATACTTTTTGTACGACAGCCATAGGACCCACTTGCTAGTGACGCCAACTGGTGGCAACAAAAACGAAAAAAACATCCTATAGTTACGAAATTAGATCAAAATCGGTTCAATCGTTTCGGAGTTTATTCCGAACATACATCGTGACACGAGATTTATATATATATATATAAGATTAACAAGTGACATGAAAACATAATGACCCTCGTTGAGCAGAGACACGTTGGTTATGATTTTAATTCATTTGGAAGAAAAAAAAAATTTTGAGTAATTAATTTTGAACTGAAACTTTTCTGTACCTGATTTAGGGGTTACCCCTTTCGAATGCCGTTTCGTTACACGCCGTATAACCAATCAATTTATGTACAGGGTTTCATAATAGCATTCACATCGGATTTCATCCCACGCCTCGTGTACCAGTTTCAAAACCACAACCTCAACGATTACGTCAACCATACACTGGCGGACTTCAATATCACTGTGCTGGAACATCCGCCCATGAATACCACTTACAACGAGACCACTTGCAGGTGAGATTGTGTTCTAATTTATAGGTTTTAGAGTCGGTTTTTGAATGTAGGGTTCGCAGAATTCCTCAATATTAAACGGCGTTCTACTATTAGCGAAATATTAACAAATGAAAATCATGCGCGTTAAATATAGAACCTCCTCTTTTTTTTTTATTCGGTTCAGGTACTACTAAGTACCCTACCACCGTGAACTCTATGTCCGTTGCAATACGGTAGATTTTATAATGTATTACAAAAAAATGTTGATTCAGTTTTATGGAACGTTTTAAAATGAAACTTTGTTTTCGAATTGTAACTCTATATCACTTGTAGTAAGATTGTAATTTGCTTTGCAGTTACCCGGGCTACTGGTATAACAAGGATGGCGAAGACTACGCGCACACCAACTGGTACTGGCACATCATTGGAGCTAGATTAGCATTTATTGTGGTATTTGAGGTGAGTTTTGTGTGCTAGCTATTATTATTATTTACCCTCTTAGGGTTAATTTTAAAATATTCTTCTTTGATGCTTCGTTATTTATGGGACTTTTATCCACAATTTTCTGACCCAAGTGTTTTAAGGTAGGGCGTTGATAGATATTATTATTCAATGTCACATCACTTGTGGATAAAGTTGCAATAAAAGTTGGGTATTTTTATGCGAATACCAGAAAGTTTATGGTTATAGCTGAGAGGTGAACAATGGCGAAGTAGAGGTGAAAGTTGTGTTAACAAATCCCTATTCTTATTTGAACGCCGAAAGCTTTTTCGACTAAGAAAATAATCGTGATAAGTAGTTTGTAGTATTCGCTTTCCAGGCTATCCTCATGATTTTTCATCGAACATTTCCATTTTGGTTGAAATATATTTCGCCAATTTCACACCACAATGCACTCTGATTGGCTAAGACAAGGAAACATGCACTCTGATTGGCCAAGTCAAAAACATGATCTAGTGATTGGTTCTTACTGTTCAAAATCAGTGACAAATTACTGACTAGTTGAGGAATTTGATTGTTTAGTATTACTACTATAAAAGGATTTTACCTCTATGTGTTTTTTTACCTGACATTGGAACTCTTTTTCTAGGGTTTGATGATTAAGGGTACATTCCAAATTGGCTAAAATCGCTCATAGCGCTCACATCAATAATTTGCGTACCGAAATAGATATCACGTTTATGACTGCTGAGAATTGTCAACAATTCGGAAGGCTCGTGAAAGCATCCACAGTATTCAAAACAGAACATTTGAGAGTTTAATTAAAATCTGAATTAACAATCTGCTAGGACTCCTTATATCTTTAAATCTCGAAAAAAGGAATCTCCGCGTTTTTTTATTATTTTTCTCTCATAAAATCATAAAAAGTATCTTTGCCAAATAGAAAACCAAGAATCTTATAAATTAATAAAAACACAGTAATTAACCGTCACTTTTGACAGCGCTCACGGTGATATCAGTTTAGAGAGCAATATGGCGCATGTCAAGACGTCATCTATGACGTTTCACGGGACATCGTTAGCGGGCTCAAGCCAATTCGGTACGGGTTAAGCACGCTCAAATCGATTACAGCTTCAATTCGGAATGCAACCTAAGTTGGTTCACTATCTATCTATCTACTAATAACAGGTGGAGATTTCGAGATGGCATATTTTCGAAACCTATGTTGAGTTAAGTCATGCTGAACAACCTTTACTATAGGACAAATAGTGAATTCTCAAAAAAAAAAACTTTCCGTAGTAAATGTCTACCTTGCTCGATCATAATGTATGAAAATAAAAATAAAAATGAGAATTCAGTGTCGGTCCCATTGTAAAACTTGTTCAGCATGACTAACCCAACATAGGTTTCGAAAATATGCCATCTCGAAATCTGCACCCAGTATTTTTTATATATTTATTTTACACACAAATTACAGCTATCATTACAGGTCTACCTAATACGATAGTGTATGTTAATAATAAGACACAAAAAACAATTTAAAATATTATCTACATGCTATACTCAAAATTGAATTTCTAAATTCATTGGCTGAACATGAGAACAGGTCAATTTCCTCGGCAACCAGATTTAGTGTATGCAATATTCTTGTTCGTGGCGTGTTGGCTAATAGATTAGTCCTCGCCCTGGGGACCACAAACAGTATAATAAAGCGGAAAATGTTATTAATTGAACTGTTACCCCCACCAGAACGTGGTGGCGCTAGTAATGATAATAGTGCGGTGGGCGATCCCGGACATGTCGGGCGAGCTGCGCGACCGCATCCGGCGCGAGGCGTACGTCATCAACTCGTTCATCCTCGAGGAGACGCGCGCGCGCTCCGCCGCCCGCACGCCCCGCACGCCGCGCACGCCCCGCACGCCGCGCGACGAACAAGGTCACATCGCGCACTCCACGCCCGTATAAACCTAACAAGGTTACGGTAGGCACGCCTCTGCTTTTCTTCTGTGTTTGTCGTTTTTTCTACTAACTGCGTTTTTCTTTCACTGAAATTTACAGGGTATTCTCAGGTTTTTTGCATTGTTGCCGCGCACATTTTGACAGATAAGCCGCCATGTTTTTCATGCGTCATTAATGTCAAAATTTTGTTTTTTTTAATCGGTCTATGATACCTAAGTATAAGGTTTATATTTAAATGTTTAAGTATCAGTGAAAGGAGAACGTCCTAAGACTGTGTTTTGTGTGTGTTGATACTTTGACAGGAATGTGACGTCATTAGAAAATAGAAATAATATAAAAATATATAACCATAATTAGTAAGTGAGTCTAATGATTTTGTTTCAGAATATTTGTGTGTGTATATGATTAATATTTGTCAGTGTGATGTTTGACACAAATTTTTAATACTACTAGGTTGGCATAAAAATATGAAGTTCGCCTGATAGTAAGCGGTTTCCGTAGCGTATAGACTACTGCAACACCAGGGCAATCACTGGCGCATTGCCGACTCCAAAATGACATTTATCGGCTGAAAATGCGGCATAAGTTATCATGAATTATGCAAACTTACCGAAATAGAATGTCTAGGTAGAAAATTATCCATCTGTACTTATATATTCTGTGGTAAGGGTAATATTGTGTCGAACATTAACACTGACAAAGTGTGATATAGTAGAGTAGAACTTAAATTTATGAGGTTATGGTTTATTTCATAATAAAATTGCTTATCTATACTTATAATGGGCGTCACACGGCTCTGCCATACGGAGGGGAAGTACTTTCCCTTGGTGTATCATGTCCGTGAGACTTCCTACGTATACATATAATAGCACTGTAGATCTAGCGGGTATATTTAAGAAAAACTGATTAAGAGTCCGTTCACACAGACCAGCTCGGAGAGAAGAGCATATTTTGATACGCGTTTATAAATATAGTTTAGGGTCATTGAAATAAGGTTTATTTTGAAATTGAATGAAATGAGAGCCGTCCTAGCGCGCTAACAAAAGAAGTGAAATGTAAAACTAAATCTTATTTCAATGATCCTAAACTCTAATTTTAAAACGCTTATCAAAATATGCTCTTTTCTTCGAGCCGGTATGCGAGACCCTAAGCGTGATATAACTGAACTTTTTTGTTTGTTGGACACGCTAGTCTCTGAAACCACTGAACGGATTTTCATGGGATGTAAATTAAGCTTAGCTTGGGGCAACATAAAATTATACAAATAATATGAAGCTAGCGCGAGCTCATCGCGAGCGAAAAGCTAGTTTTTATAGAAACTTGTAAAATATGATACCAGAAATGACTGCCGCTTGACGATTTTTAAGATGTTTTCATAGATAAGTCAATCTATTTATATATATAGTTTTTAATTTTGCCGCTAGATGGCGAAGTATCATGTTTTTCGGGTTGGATTATTACATTCATAGTTCATGATCATTTCAGCTTAACAATTTAAGAAAAGATGGGAAAAAGTGTGATTTACGACAAAAATAGTGCTTTGCGACCTGTGCTGTATTTAAAAGTGCTTATAAGTTATTGAATTACAAGAATTGGGTAACTGAAGGTAGGATCAAATTATTACTTCTTGTGAATAGCGTGACAGCAAATAGTGTACATTAACCGGCATGAGTCGTGAGCACAATCTGACACCTGCGCAGTAGTTAATTATTCGTTCTATTTGTCGGAATGAAGAAGGGGGGGAGCGTCGAGCTGCACACGATTGGTTCGTCAGTTGATGCTCATCGTCTATTGGATTCTTGCGTGTCATTTGGCTACTGGGATTTGGCCAAAAGTGTACATGCGTGAGCTTGTTCCACTGCTGCCTATCTGTGCTCACGACTCGTGCCTTATACTGTACCGCACGTTTGTTGGTAGAACCGCGGTGGGGGGAGGGAAACCAGGGTCTACTACGAAAAACGATACACTAATGTTGAATTCACGTTTCGTCAGTTTTGCTGACGGATTCGTGTTTTGTTTTTCGTAATATACCTTCTGAGCGGAAGGCGCTACTCCACCTCAGCACCTACCGTCTTCAACAAATTCAGAAACTAGAATAAATACCATCAACTTATTCTAATTTCTGTGTATTAGCCGGGATTTAAATATGAACATGTTAGATCGTAAATTATTATAAATGTTTCTACATTATAAATAAGGCAGTATTTAGATTAGCTTAATTTATTGCTATCGCGGTTAATTAAAACTGATTAAAATGTATCATACACATAGGATGCAGTCTTAGCGGTCGCTTGTAAGAACTTTAATAAGTGGAAATATTGAATAACAGTTGGATCAATACGTACCAAGTTCTTTATGAAATGTTGAAAATAGACATACATCCTCTTTGCTTATAAGCATTGTAAACTGAAGGATTTCTATGCTTTAGATCTACTGCGATTTTTGTAACTAGTTCTACCCCCAGTCCAGCATAAAGATAAGTTTATAATAATATTGATAAACTGGGTTTAATTATTATTCTCATAGAGTAATGCCAAAAATATTATCGATAAATTAATTTATCGATATCATCCATCCACTGCTGAAAGGAAGTGACGAAGGTATATTGAAGTTTTATTGAAGTTCTTACGAGGCACCTCTATTTCTTACTAAGGCTAAGCTAAGCTTATTTAAGTGATTCACGAGGATGCAGGTCGGCTGCTCAGGGCCGGTTGACATGTGAGTGAGTTTTACAGACATTTGATTAACAGCATGACATGGAGAATGCGGTTTGATACACAATGATGCTGAGACAGTTAAACTAATCTAATTTTATATTACTATGTCTCTTTCTAACATAGAACATAAGAAAAGGATATAAGAAACGACTAAAATAGGCCAGTGGCTTTTTTTAACGTGAATTTAGTCTCCAATCACAAAAGGGATGTTTGCTGGGTAAAAAAATATGTAATTAGTAGATTATCAAAAAATACTCGAAAGTTATTTTTTGCTTTATCAAACCAATATAAATAGAAAAAGATAAAGCGCGTAAAAAATCCGGAGTGGGTAATCTTTTGTTTCATAAAAAAAGATAATTGGACTGTTTTACAAAAAACTTAAACCGACTTCAAAGTACACTAAGAAGTAATCAAATCCTGATCTGATGACAATGAGACCAAACGGGAAGTATGGAAGGGTTTCCAGACAAAAAAGGAATTTTCCAAATCGGTTAATAAAAAACGGAAAAAAAAACATAACCGAATTGAGAACCTCCTCCTTTTTTTGAAGTCTTTGATAATTTAAATGTAAGATTATATAGAATTTTTCAGGACAGTAGCCTTTTGTCTCTTTTTTACTAGTAAACGAAACTGGCATAGGCATAGACTATTTTGACAGGTATAATTTCTATCCTTTTTCAATTATGTTTGCAAGAAAGAGATGTAATGTGATTTATATTGGTTTAGTACAACATAATTAGCACCAATTTAACATATTCTAATATGAAAATGGAATTCAAAATGCATTAATATGACATTATCATTATTTGCATGGCGGTTGTAGTGAAGGGAGTTGGCCAAACGCATGCGTGTGTGAAGTTTTAATACGTACGCATTTGCGTGTGCGCCTACGAGTGTGTGGGAATTTGCAATCTGCTTAAATTATAAAAAAAGTAATGTTTTCTTGTAAACTCAATGGGGTTCTGCTTTAGCATTGACAAATCCTACGAGAAACAGGTTTCATCAGTTATCCTCCAGGTTTTTCGGGTTAGAGGATTTTTCTAATGATATTAGATAGATAGATAATTCATGATTTTTTATCTATGGTAGCAAATAAACATAAAGCCTTATGGTAAGCATTGGTTGCGCCCCGCGGTGTCACTCGCGTACCCGAGGTATATATTGTTTTCCCGGGATAAAAAGTATCCTATGTGTTAATCCAGAACATATTCTATTTGTTTGCCAAATTTCATCCAAATCCGTTGAGTTATTGAAGCGTGATTGAGGTACAAACATCCAAACTCACAAATACACAAACTCACAAACGTCCAAACATTCATTTATAAGCACAGCATTTATAAGTGAGATGAGATTTACCCAATCCTATAAAATATTACAATAGTCATGGTGTTCTTAATGCATGCATTTTGAATTTCGTTTTCGGCAAATAATTTAATTAAAAATTCACATACCACTGCTTAACAAAACTTGCGTGTTTATAACGTAGTTAGGCTAACACATCGGCTGCGTTCATTCATTATAATAGTTAGACATAACGCGGCTGGGTTGCCAAGCGCAATATTAATTTGGAATGCAGCAATAACTTTGTAAGCTTAAACGCATTATTAAATAAAAGAGGTCGCTTTGAGCTTGTAGTTAATATTTGGAAAATGTACACAGAAATTAACCACTTGTTTGTTTTGAATGACACCATCACTTCACATTATAAATGTCTCTTTAATTATAAGTAAAGATATACCCCCTTACTCATAAAACGTTATTTAACTAATATACTGTTTAAAGGGTCACGTAAATAACGTCACTCTATTGTCATTGTCAAATAATGTGACATTATTTACGTAACCATTTAAACAGTATATTAGTTAAATAGCGCTTTATGAGTAAGAGGGATAGTTTGAATATTTTTAATTGTAATCTGTCATGGTTTCAACTTTGTTATTGTATTACAATTTATTTCCTTTAATATGAAGACTTATTACAAAAGCTTTATGTTCAAATTAATAAACAAATTCTATCACTTATCAAACAAGCAAAACTCGACCTTAACACAAAATAAACAACATTCAAATAACATCCTTATTATAAACAGGTGATGACACAGAACCCAACTGGAACCACATTGCTTCCCTCTCGGGTTCCGACTTCGACCTGGCTGCCCACGGCGACCATCAGGACATAAGGGACATTGCCAAACACGTGGTCATTGAGAGAACTTCCGACGGACCCGGACCTGCACATGTGTAGGGTACGTTGACTGCCGTACTACGGATATATTGGGTGTAAGGTCATTTTAGGGGCTCTATTATTATCAGGGGCACACATTTTTATATAAAAACTTTTGGTCTTCGTAACCCCCAAGGCCTTAAATCACAAATTCGGTTAACAGAGTTAAGGCATGTTTGCCAGTTTCTACAAGTTTAACTATGATTAAAACTCATGTTAATAACACGTTATTGTTAGTGTTGGGTACATTTTTATCCGAGATTAACTTAATGAGGCTTCTAGGAACTGGGGTTTGTAAATTGACTAACAGCGTCAATTTTTCAAAAGGTAGATTATAAAAAAGTTTCAAAAATGTGTGTATTTAAGACAAAAATGTCCCTTATTTGAGATAATAGCACTAATTCCTTGCCATGGACTTGTGTTCCTATATGGCATTTAAAATGAGACTAGACCGAGCGATGTTGGTTTAGGTTTAAGGTCAAATAACATGACTTGTATCTGCGAAACGCTAGGCTAAGTTTAAGTGAATGAATTTGAATCAAATAGTTTTGAAAAAATTTAAGATATACTGGAAAAAATGCCTAGAGCTAATCAAATTTGATGAACAACCGTACAATGTATAAAGTGCAGCACAGACGACAGACCGCACCGCGCCGGACTTTTTGTCTGAAAAATAGAATCTATACAATTCTAAGCAGACGCACACGCGCGAAAAGTCCGGCGCACAAAACAAAGGGTTGTCCTTTGTTTTCACGCAGACTTTGTGTGCCGCAGACTAAAGTCCGTCGTCTGTGCTGCACCTAAATATCAAGATCGACTACGGGTCTTAGGATGATTTGAAAAATGCAGAAAAATCGAATCAAATATTATAATTTGCTTCTTAAAAAAGTATGAACATTTCGGAGAAAATTATTCACTCGCTACGAATCTGTACTAAAATTTACAGTCTCGAAAATTAATTCGCAATTAGTATACTCCTTGTATGTACTTAAATACATTAACTGACATATCATAAGTCGTTTCGACAGTGGGTAATCGGAATTACTGAATTTGTTTTGACTGCGGCCTGCTAAAGTCTGCTGCCGGCCTGCTAGTGGTGATATATTCTCAGATTTGCGAAAGTAAGTAGGTTCTGGCAGAAATAAAAAATCTATCGCAGTCAAATATCTAAACTTTTGATTTACCTTACCACTTTTGATAAATACATGAATGTAAGAGAGATATTTACTGTAGGCTCTAACGGGTGTTGTATGCTAAGAAACAAGCGAAAATGTAATTTATCGATCAACAATCATGATTCATTTTAGATCGTTACAGTTCTATGTATATTAATTTTTTTCTCAGTTTTATTTTGGCATGTTATTTATGATAATCATAATAATTTTTCAGTTATAAATACTTTTTTAGGTCTATATATTATTATAATATATTTATTTTGCATGGATCATTTCTCAAGACTAAGAAGGAATCTCATTTCGCTTTTTATAAAATAATCTTTTAAAATTATTAAAATAAGATTTATTTAGTAAACTTGCAGATATATATTTACACCAAGTTGTATAAAACAGAGCTAGGATACGTCAAATATCAGCTTTTGCCGTCATGATCAACAATGTTGCCATCTCTTATAGTTATAAACAGAAGAAAAATAAACACTCTAAAGAGGATAGAACTATCACTTAAACATTACGTAATACCGAAAATTCTACCTCAATTTAAGTCTGTCGGATAGTGAAGACATTAAATTAAAAACGTAAATAATTTTCCGAAAAATATGTTAAATCATGGTTATACATAATGAATATGTAAAGAGATGTTTTATCTCATATTTTTGCTATTCAAAATGGCGAAAAAAAATGGGGAAGGTATATTATAGTTGAAGTTTTGAATGAGTCATGCTAGATTATTGTTAGAAATTTTGTCCAATATCTTCGTGTTCAGTAGAAAATGTAGTTTACAATTATCTCAACGTAGCTCGCTTAGTATCAGAATACGTAGGTATTTGACACATGGGATATTAGACCTTATATCACCCACGTTTAGAATCTAAATGCGATTAGCAAAGAAATGGATTTATTTATGTTTAAAAACTTCACTGACAATACAAGCTGTGGAATGTATGGTAAAATGCTATCAACATTATTTAATATTTATTTTAGTGTAACTAAAAATATTTTTTGATAAAACGTATAAATTAACTTTTTTTAAAGATGTTTGTAATTTTTTGCCGAATGCACTGCCTGTGATGATGTCAGAGTGACTATCAATAAGGCGTTTAGTATTGTAAGACTTACAAAATAGAGTCGAATTTTCTTCACTCAATAAATTAAATATTATTATCGTGAAGTGACGAGTCATACAATATGCCATTCTGCATGGCGTTGTCCCTTTCTTACTATTACCATGCTATGTCCGTTCATAGATACAGCTTATTACTACGTACTTAAGAAATTTCGACTCTGTAATAAACAATTATATAAAAGTATAAAGTATAGCTTATTAAATCAATTGTTATTAACTATTAATGTTTTATGTTATAGGCAAGATTCAAAGATATTATATTGGTTGGGATTTTATTAGTTTTCTGAGCATTGGGGACGTTCTTCTTTAGAATTTTGCCCAAGACATTTCTATATAATTGTTTTTTTGGTGCTGAATCCTAATTTAAGGCTTTGGCCTTTACCTTTGGCTGTTTGTTTTCGTGAGATTTATTACTAGTCATGTAAGGATCAATTTGTATTGTATAACCAAAATTTAGAAACAATTGCTACTGTGACGCTTATGCTATTAATATGAATTGAGTCTGTTTTTGTTTGAATTTCTTTATTGTAATACCAAAAACATATGTGCGGAAAGTTCCGTCCCCAAAAAAAGTTGGTTTTAGCAGAATAAAAATATTATTAATGTTATATATTGGTGCCGATTCTGTTGTGCATCAGACTAAACTAAAATAAATTAAAATTTTACTTATTTTAGTTAAGGATTTTCTAAACGCTATTCTGTTGTCACATCGAACTAAATTTAAATTTAGAAATGACAGGATTAATTTTGATTTTGACAGCTCCTAAATTGAACTGATGGGTGTTACCATCAAATAAAAATAATGAACGAATGATGTACATTTTAATGGAAAAATAATTAAAAATGAACATTTAGTTCATAAATATCATTAAAAAATATATAATTATGTCCAGAAATGAGTATATATTTGTGTTATTTTCCAATAACGCGTAATAAAGTCAGTTGAATATCTTGATTACCTGTGGTATACAGGCATAATAAATATATTTTTAACCTGGCGAGTTTAGTACCTAGTATGTAGTTTTTTAATCCTTAAAATGATAGGCAAGGGTTATTCAACCATACAGCCTTTTCATATGATGTTATATCTTTGAATATTCGGTCTTGTCGATTTCGACTGTATGGTGGTCGAGTTTTAGTTGTTTCTTATTCTTAGTTTTAAGTTTGGCAATCAAATCCAAATTAGGACTTATTTCTGCCAGTGTCGAGTTATATTATAAAGTAAGTTTTAAGTCCAATTTTTTTGTCCATTCTTTGTGAATTTGTGATTTCATTGAAACCCATTTTACAATCTACTTATAGTCCTACAATCTTATCGGACCCGGTGGTCAAAAGAGGAATTCATCAGTCATTTCGAAATGTCAATCGCCATTGATCAAAGAGAATATGAACTCTACGTTCATTGGTTGTTTGCTCCACCAAATTTGATAACAGCGACTCTCTCACCGGGCCAAATAAGCTTGTGGCACTATATTGGTATATCATTGGAAGTGAAAACAATTAAAATAAAACTACGATTTTCACATAATTTTGTAGTCCAGTGTACGTATGTAACATATCCCTTTCTTGCTTTGTCCTTATTCTATGCAAATATTTAGAATTATGAATAATCCAGATCAAAATATCCACTTTCCAACACTATTTCTCTAAGACTAAATTTAATCCACATCTAATTAGGTGACGACTAATTTTAGTTTGACATTTCTAATTTTAGACATAATTTGACGTAAAACGTGACCAACAGAATAGAAAAATTGCACACTTAACTAAATTGAGTAACTAAAACGATATTAGTGCTGTCAAACTAAAATTTAGTTTAATCGTACGCCAACTGAATAGGAAACGTCGATTTGACAGGACTTAACTAAATTTTAGTTAAGAATAGTTTAGTTTGTGCCAACAGAATCGGTACCATTATCTTACTTCAACTACCTCTTACTTACTTTTCTAATGCTTAGTATATATTTAACGTTATCCAAAGACAGTTCAATTGCTACAATATTATTTCTTGATACGCACAATATTAGTATGAAAGTTTAAGATTAAGATATTTCAATTTTATTTTCATAACAGGAAGATTGAAAATTCCATAAGCAGTACGTAAAAATATTTATTTTAGTCAAATTGTAGAGTTTTATACTCAGTTGAATTCATAACTTTTCAATTCTATTTAAGTGTGCATGTTTTAAGAATAAATGAAATGTAGTTACCTATTGTTGCTAATGGGAAAGGCTTTGGATGTTAACTTGACTGTTAATGTCTCCGCCCACTTTGTAAGACCCCTACCATGAGTTTGTTACGATAAATTTATCGATAGTTGCTTCTCTATCGGACAGCTGCACAGTGGAACGAATGTATGGGAGAGGTTGGACATAGGCATTTCTGAAAAAAAAGGTCTAATTTTGAAAAACTAGTAATGCTATCTTATTAGGTTTTTAAAGTTCTTCAAAACTTGCTCTGACAAATTTCTTTCTATCACTCGTATTTTGGGAGTTATTGGAGAAAATGTGAAATTTTAGTATGAAAATGACAGTATCTAGCTCTCTGACGCCTGATTCCGGCCTCGTTTCAAGTTGTGGGTATTACTATCGTATTACGCGTAGTAAAAGCTACATTTTCTGCTAAGACACATGGTGCGCCAAACGTGCACCTTCGGATATATAGGCTGATGTATTTTTTTACTTAATCGAGCTCTTTGCCTCCTGAATCTGGTCCTGTTTTAAGTTGTGGTCTTTACTATCTTAATACACATACCAAGAGTTGCATTTAGTGATAAGACACATGTTGCGATAAACGCACACCCGATATGTAGGGTGATATATAATATAATAAAAAAAAACTCCAGTTTTGTTTATTTATTAACTTTATGTACACATTATTATTATAGTAACTACAACCTAAGAACATTTAAATTTTAATCATCCTCCTCATCATCATCTTCGTCATCCTTATGCGATTCAGATTCGGAATCTATATTTGTTAAATCATTGACATCACCAAATTCGGTGTCATTATTTTCGGAATCCGTTAGATCATAAAATTCCTTAAAAGAAGATGCTTTTACGGACTTATTTATTATTGGACGAATGCTTGTAAGCAGTGGATCCGACGATAATAAAAGATTGTGCATAATATCTTTATTGCATGAGATACTGCTGCATTTTCGAGACTGCCCCTCTCTGTATTTTCGAAAATCTTTGTTTCTAGCCTCAGATGCCTCTTCAGATATAAATCGAATGGGCATAATTGACAAATTTTGAACTATGTCTGGCCCGTGTATAAGAAGTTTATGAAGAGAAGAAGGCATGTAATACCATGGGTACAAATCTACGTAAAGTTAGCAGTATCAAAGCAGAAATCTCTGAATTTAATATAATTTATCTTCCGCCCTGATGAAATACACTGCAAGATCACACAGGTTTTCTCAACAGCTCTGCGTCTATTCCCGTAAGTTCAGCAGATTTAGTGTAGTTTTCAAAAAATCTTCTTGCCGAGTTGCCATTGTTGGTAGATCCACTACCTTGTTTCACAAAATCGAGAAGTAAGCCCGTTTCTCTTCTTACAGCCTCTTGGATCCTTCTTTTCCTCTCATCAACTTCCCTTTTTGCTACATCAACCTTCGCTTGCCACGACTTTATGTCTAATTTAAAGGAAATGTGTAGAAAACATTCCATTGATCGAATCCAAGCGTGAAGAGAGCTTAAGCCGTATTTGTACATATCCTCGTTTACTGGTTTCCCTTTTACTAACTCCACATTATTTATTTCTTTAGGACTAGCCTTGCATATGTCACACACTGAAGCTGCTGTATCTGATATAATAGAATGAATTTTACCATCAATCATTGTCAATAGCAGCTGGTGTGTAACACTAATTCCATCAGTAAAGGTAGATGGAATTAAGGCCTTAATTTCAGCTTCAATTGCAGCCAACTCTGTCTGTACATTTTCTTTGGATTCTTTCATAAATTTAAACATTATGGGGCGGTAAAATGACATTGAGGATGGTCGGTCGTTTTCCCAAATTATAAAATCGTTAAGAGACGAGTCGCAGAGGCACAAGACTTATCATGAAGTTACTATCCAGGCTACTTAGCTCACTTCTACTTGTCTTTTGATGATACACGCTTCGGCTGGATGATCCATCAAATCCCCATTTGCTAGTCAAAACGAGCTGTTGATTGGAATGAACAGAAGTTTTTAAAGATCTTATAAGTCTTCTCGTGTCACGTCCAACAAAGCTTGCAATTTTATTTTTGCAGTTTTCTGTAACTGTTAGATCTTCTTTGCCTGGATAACACTTCACTTTTTCTTGAACTAGCATTTAGTAACTGGGGTATTTTAAAATTACTTCTTGATTGTTAAAATCTCGAAGTATTTTGTATGGCCATTTTGATACATTCATCGCCATACATACATACAGTCATACAGAGCCAATGCTTTCAAAGGTGTTATTTCCCTAACCTTAATTGTAATTCCATGAATAAAGGCTTTGATTTTGAAGGCCTCTTCTGGATTTTCCATTATGTATTTCATTACATCAGCTGTGTCGATTTCTCCTGCTTTTCTAAGCGCCCTTTCAGCCGAAAACACGATTTCAGCGCTGCTGCTGCTGCTACCACTGCATCCAATAGCATCTTCAGTTCGTCTTCTTTTTTGCCGGTTATTAAGATCCTCAAAGGATTTACGAGGACTAGGATTTGTACAGGTTGACGCATCTGATTTAGCCGGGAAAATCGTGTGTTCAATATCTTCCCTTAATTTTCGTTTTGTTTCGTTGGACATTCTGGCCACTGAATTACATCTTGCAGCCACTCTTCGTATTTCTTGCGGGACTTATCCGTGCTTCTTCCAGTTTGTGTCCATTTAGCAAATTTTTTTTCTTAATAACCTATATCTCCTTTAATTAGGATCTCGGGTTCTCTAAAAGTTATATTTTATATTGATACTCTTAATATCTATACCACAATATAGTCCATGTGTGAATCATGTTATTATAAGTCTAAAAAAACAGTATACATAAAATGATAAAGAGAAAATGTCCTTTTTGTAAAAATATATAAATCAATATGTATGTCAGAAGGAGCACATTTGGGGTGCCAAGTGTTTTAGCAGTAAATGCAGCTCTTGGTATGTGTATTAAGATAGTAAAGACCACAACTTAAAACAGGACCAGATTCAGGAGGCAAAGAGCTCGATTGAGTAAAAAAATACATCAGCCTATATATCCGAAGGTGCACGTTTGGCGCACCATGTGTCTTAGCAGAAAATGTAGCTTTTACTACGCGTAATACGATAGTAATACCCACAACTTGAAACGAGGCCGGAATCAGGCGTCAGAGAGTTAGATACTGTCATTTTCATACTAAAATTTCACATTTTCTCAAATAACTCCCAAAATACGAGAGATAGAAAGAAATTTGTCAGAACAAGTTTTGAAGAACTTTGATAACCTAATATGATAGCATTACTAGTTTTTCAAAATTAGATTTTTTTTTCTCAGAAATGCCTATGTCCAACCTCTCCCATACATTCGTTCCACTGTGAGCTGTGGAATCACAGTTTTTCATACATTGTTGGTCGCTAGCAAATAATGAAACACATGGTAGGGGTCTTGTTAAGGTCCGATGTAATGGGCGGAGATTTATTTGTACACGTTAACGGTTTTTAATGCGAAACGCTTGTATTTGTAAAATTTTTATGATTATATATGGAAAGTTATTGTATTATGTTTGTTGTTTTATTTTACACTAGTTTCTTGGTCGATGTTTTAATTGCGTTCCTAATGGATCTAATCTTATGTTGTTCCAGGTTTTATTCCATTTATGTACCAAATTTCATCTAAATATGTTTTGCCATTAGAGCGTAAATGAGTAAAAAAAATCCATATTTTCGGATGTATAATATTAGTAGGTAGAACTCTCTTCTTACATTATAATACAGACTTGTTCGTAGTCTGTATTATAATGTAAGAACGGAAGTCAAATAGAACTCGAGAATAGATTGTGTTGATCGGAATTAGGGTCACCGCTCACTATAAAAGCACGGCTACGCCTACGCGCCTCTGCATTTACCTTGCCATGCAAGTGAGGCCTTTAAATCGTATGGGTTAAAGTAAATTTTACAATGACTAGATAAAATAGTGCTTCCCATCAACTAAACTAACATTATATAGGTAAGTATATAAATATTAACAAAAAATAACGTATTGAATTAGGTACTTGTAGGTATATCTGCCGTTCTGTTCGTGACATAAATTAAATGTAAAATCTCACCTCCCAGAGCAGGTGGAGGTGGGAATGTAATTATTTCCGACGTCAAGCGAGCGTACTTATGAGATTATAGATTCGTCTAACTTATCTACCTACCTATACATACACGAACTCTGTGTTGCTTTTGCTTCTTTATGCGAGTTGAAAAGGTTTTTTGCTGCCATTGTAACACCGTAAAATTGTCGTATGTACCTACTTTATTTTATTCATACAATCTCAGATAAAAAAGGTTAGGTACTTACCTACTCTGTGCCAGGGATGTTATGGATCTCCGTAACCGAATCTGATATAATGTTTCGCATAATTTCGGATAGGGTCGTAGTCTAACTGAGACACATTATAGTTAAACATTTTTTGCCCGGCTATGCTCACAAAATAATAAAGCCACGCGCATCAAATCGATTAGGTACACTATTTGTATTTTCCTTTTACAATTGCTTAAAAATCTAAAATCCGTAACTGAAACTATCCGAAACTATCGGAAATCCGAAATAATAACATATCATACGGATATTAAATTATTATTCTTTATATATCCATATCCAGATCCGAAATTTCATATCCATAATATCCCGTGCTCTGTGCATACGCTATCAGACCTCCCCAGGCGCCTTTTTTTTTTGTTTTTTTTTATTTTTTTTTCTTAGCGTGGGGAAATCCTCATAGGATACCCGACCGCCCTGGGGAGGAGCAGCCAGGTTATGCCGGACTTTTACCGGCTAAAACCCCACGGTGGGTCACCAGCGCTACAGAGGGGCGGGCTCTCGTGCAGATCGCGTACCTGCTCGCCCCTCCACGCGCGGCGCTGTGATAGCCCGTTTCGGGGGAAGTATGATACCTCCCCCCAGCACCCTCGCGGTGCTATCGCACGATGAGTCGAGACCACAACGACTCATCGTCCTTTACGGGGCCGCTTCTGGGCGTTCAGGGCCCCCACCCCGATTGCCCACGACCCCGAAGGTCCCCGTTTAGTCGCCTTTTACGACAGGCAGGGGAAAACCGTAGCTGTGATTCTAGGCCCCAGCTACAGGGCAGGAGGGCCGCCACGAGGCACGGCCGCGCCTCGGCGTCGTCGTCTCCGAGCGGGATCGGCCCTCTCCCGATCCCGCTCAGCAGCCTCTTTCTAGACCATTACGGTCTCACAGAAGGAGGCTACGGCCCTCCC
Source organism: Achlya flavicornis (assembly GCA_947623365.1). NCBI lineage: Eukaryota > Metazoa > Arthropoda > Insecta > Lepidoptera > Drepanidae > Achlya > Achlya flavicornis. The sequence goes on along the minus strand of OX392470.1, from coordinate 15,236,422 downwards.
GCCCCAGGGGCCTAGGGGAGCACTCCGGTTATGCTGGACTCTGTGAAATGAAGTTGTGGTGTAGTAAGTATCGTTCTACCGACGATTTTCATGATCTTGGCTTCTCTGCGTCTACCATAACATAAGTAATATAGGGTTATTGTCTACGACGTACACTCTACGTTATATCGAACGATACAGTATCAATGAGTGTAAATTAAATCAATCTCAATGGTTCAAAAATAATCATCCAGATAACTAGTCGGAGATCTTGGTTGCGGGTAGGGCAATAAGTTAATTAAGTACTTAACATTTCTTTGTATATAACTAATCACCTGTAGTTGGGGATTGTTCATGTCTCCGGGAGTCTGTGGCAATCCTCATTACATGGCACACGTGACCTGTTCCGTGCATTTGATCAGATGGGCGGGGCTAGACGTGATCAAACGACCTACATGTATCTCTAGATACCTATGTAGGTACCCGGAAACGGTTAAAGAGGCAGGCATTATTGTCTAAATATAATTTTATTCACACCTGATCCAAACAGGAATAGAGAGCTTGTCTGATGGAAACCAGATAACTGATATACTTACACATCTACATTTACTTGTATTGTACAGCCATAAATCTTAATTAGATAACACAAGTCCCTCATTCCGTATGAAACCTACCGTGTCACTTTTCTAGCTTCCATAATGTCACAAGAGTGCTTTAGTCAGGCTGGCATTAGAGCTATATCGTGAAAATGAAGCAATCCTATTTGTCAGCTAAACACATACCTCGCTACACATCTCTGGACATGCAGGCTTATACGAGTTTCCAGTCTGCGCGAAACTGTTTCAAAAGAAGAGCATTGCTCTACCTTTTGGCATAGTTTTTGGCACAGTACTTACCTACATAGACTCGCGTCATCTATTTGGATTTATATCTGTGAGCTTGTCAGACAAAAATGTTCATGCACACAAATGTTTGTGCATCGTGGGTCGGTAATCAAGCATGCGGCCGGCTTGATGATGAGCGGTTACCGTATACATGGTATGGACGCTTGCAATGCAACACACGAGGCATCAACCACGCGTAACCTTATCCTCTCCCCGATTAGCTCTAGCGACGATACTCACGCGCGGGAACACAACATAAAGTTATTTGGCTGCAGTATTCTGTAAGGTGGAGGTACTTCCCCAGTCGGAACTAGTCGGAAGTCAGAATAAACACTACGCGCTCTACCTCTCTTTATCACATGATGGTTTCATTCAGCGATAGGCCATCCGTCAGGGTCCTACGACCCTTGAGATGACCTATGATTTGAACTCATGCTCTTACAAAAAGTAAATAAGAAGAGATCGCTCTTTAGCGATAAGACCGCCCATTGTACAGTTATTAATATTATTTTCTTTTCTTTCTGTTTTGTTAACTGTTTTTCTGGTGTACAATAAAGAGTTATCTATCTCTATCTATACCAAGAACTAATCAATAATAAGGTTAGCCCTTATATTGGTTACCCATGAATCTAATTAGGTAATAACAGCGTCAAATTACAAACTGCAATGGTACCTGTCCACAAGAACTGTTCTGTGTCTAAAAAGTTTATTTAATAAACTCGTCGTTATTCTAAAAAATGAGACGATAAGCGCAGACGGCTGTTTAGCTGTTTAATGTTTGTTATAGTGTCCATTAGATTATTAAAAGTTTTATGAGACAGTAAAAGGTGTGTTTTTCGAGTAAATAAATACGAAGAAATTATATAGCGATTGTAGTAGGCTTATATTGTTAGGTTAAACCCAAGGTTCTATATACTAATAATAAATAAATATCGTGGGGCATTCCTCAAACACGGTCATCTAATCCCGAACTAAGCAGAGCTTGTTGTACTATGCAAACCAGATAACTGATATAATACATATACTACTTTTTGTTTATTTGTTATACTTAATATACATAATTACACCCAGAATCAGGACATGCAGACATGTTCATGCACACAAATACATTTCCTGTGCGGGAATCGAACCCACGACCTGCGGCGCAATAGGTGGAATCTTTACCAGTCTTAACCAACTATGCCTGTAGTTATTTTTAAGGGCCCAATTATCAATTTTATTTTAATATCTTTCCTTTTTTTATTTAGGATTCCGGGGATACCCAAAGGGTGCAAACTTACAAGTCAACGCAATCAAAAGATACGGCCTTTTATGCCGAATATTTTGACGATCGCAAGGGAATCAAATCCTATACTATATATTTTATATGTGAGATTGTATTGTACTCCCGGTTGACCTAGAATCATGAAATTTGGCAAGAAGTAAGGCCTTATAGCACAAGCAAAGGAAGACATCCGAAATCGGAAAAAGGTGGAAAATCTTCGAGAATCGATTCCGTGATGAACGTACTATTTACATACCTACAAGTCTGTACGGAACCCTCTGTGCGCGAGTGCGACTCGCACTTTGCCGGGTTTTTTGTTGCGCCGACTATTAATTTCATAGCAAATTTGAGTAACTTAATATTATTATTATTGTACGGAACCCTCCGTCCGTATGCCAGTCCAACTCGCACTTTGCCGGTTTTTTATTCTCTACTTAGTCGGTATCTCTCGCCTGTTCACGGCCACAGTCATCATCATCATATCAGCCTATGGTTTTGGGCCGCTTGCATCCAGCGGTGCCCAGCGACTCTGACCAGGGGCTCTACCGCGTAACTTTGGTAGTAATCGTAACGAACACCATTAATGAATTTCATCCAAAAATTATAATGGGTTTCGTTACGATTACCACCAAAGTTACGCGGTAGAGCCCCAGGTCGTCTGTCCACGCGGTGGGAGGGCGTCCCGCTCGGCGCTTTCCAGTCACGGCCACAGTAGCAGTAAGTAAAAATAACGAATAAAAAAAAAAAAGTTAGATAGAAGCCAAGTAACTATTTATTTTTCTAGCCAATAGCAAATATGACTGTGCTAACTAAGGATAAATGAAGGGAAATTATATCAACGTTTACTAGAGACATTGTAATGATTTTCCTCATCACTCATGTTTGGCAACTCGAGTGTGCATGGACCGTCATAAACGGTCGCCACCAAGTCACTTATGTACAGTCGAGGACATAAATATGTATACACTTTTTGAAATTCAAAAGCGATTTTCTCGCATGTTTAACGTTTAAGTGTTAAACTATTACACAAATCATAATAGTATATGTTAGAAGATTCTGCCTTTATAATATCTCATAATTTCAATCAGTAGTTTAAGAGGAAACCGTTGTTGAATTTTACTAATTGTATACATATTTATGTCCTCGACTGTACACGGTAAGTATTATGATAACGTAATGATACTCTATTTAATTAATTATACACTTGTCATGATGAACACTTGCCTGTCGGATAAACATTGTCGCTATGTTACTTGAGGGTCACCATACGTACGGATTTATGTGGATATGTCCGGCTGTTTCATAGCCAGATACCGGTTATCTGGCCATGAAAAATCGGCTAATTAAGTAGGTAAGCTATATAATATAATAGGTACTATTATTACTCGCCCGAAATCTCTGTGCCGGAAATGAAGTTGGTTGGTCATAGAAATTTAAAACAAAATAAAAACGAGTAGGTAGAAAACTTTTTAATATTGAGATGTTGTCATATCATCTTAGGGGGAAACTTGAGATCTGTGATACCACCGACGTTAAACATATCACACCACTCTGTTTGTGTCGGGGTTTATAAATATGGTGAATCCGTAGGTTTTTTTTTTATACCACGGTACGTTTAAAACTAAGAGATCATCATCATCAGCCTATAATGTCCCACTGCTGGGCACAGGCCTCCTTTCACAAATGAGGGTGAAAGGGAATGGGCAATACTCCACCACGCGTGCCCACTGCGGATCGGTGGAGGTAGGCTAGTGGTCAACCTACAGTTGGAATTTTTCAAGCCGCCTAGGAGGCATCCTACTAGCTTAACGACTATCACAGTTAAGTGGTAAACGGGACCAACGGCTTTACGTGCCTTCCGAAGCACGGAAACGCTCGATTTGAAATACGAGGCGGTCACCCATCCAGGTACCGACCACGGCAATGGTAGCTTAACTTTGCCGATCGATTAAGAACGGCTGATCATGCTACACCACGAGCGCTTGCAAACTAAGAGATACGGGGCAGTAAATTAATTTGAACCATTTAAATAATTCATTAAGAAACCTATGCCAAATAAGTCAAAGTGTATATTTTAATTTCTGTAATCTCTTTTCACAGATTACAGAATAGTTGGTCTCTTTCTAAGACTTCGTTTTTTTTACAAATGTCAAGTTCTTTTTCAGGACTTTTCATATCTGAATGGAGACCCTACTCGTACATCTCAGGTTTTCAGTAACTCAGTATCGCGTTGATAACGTTGCCGAAAGGACGCGGTGCCAGTGCCGTGGGGAGAAATAACTTTTACGTACTCGCTAGTGCTGTGTCTTTAGTTTTGTTTATTGTTTAGACAAATATGTTTTGTGTGTTTACTAAGGATTGTGTTAACTTCCCGTCTATAGGTAAGTACCTAGTTGTATTTTTTGTGGTTTTTAAGAAATTTGCGGATTATTCGTATAACTGACTTAAGTATAGTTTTGAGAGAGGTAGAGCGTAGTGTTTATTCGCTCAAAAACAGCTCGACTGGGGGGGGGGAAGCTCGACTGGGGAAGTACAGAATACCGCAGCCAAACTTTATGTTCGGGTTGGTAACGCGTGAGCGATGCTTCGTGTGTTGCAAGCGTCAATATGGCTACGGTAACCGCTTACAATCAGGCGGGTCGTATGCTTGTTTACCGATTTATTTAGTCGTATAAACAATAAAGTATATATCTGCAATAACGTCTCTACTTCATTTTTGTAAATGAATTTGCAAAAATAAAGTACCTACTTGATGACTATAGCCTTTAATAACGGTCAGTGCTTTGCCCTTTAGTCGCAGCTAGGGCTTACGCTGCTTTTCCACCAGAGATGTGCTATGCTACGTTGCTGTGGATGCGTTTGATATCCACCAATCATATTCATTGGTGCACATAGCTTAGCACTGGTGGAAACGGATTCTATTAAGATATTTTTTTATATGGAAGGATGTGTGCTATGGATGTGTGCTGTGCTACTTTGCGGCGGCGCATATTCATAGCACATCTTACTCGCACCGCTACATAGCTTAGTATCAGTGGAAAAGGTCACGTAGTTTCACAGCTTAGCTATTACATCCTCGTAGCATAGCTGCATAGCACATCTATGGTGGAAATGCAGCCTTATTCTTACCGTAGATTTAAGTATTTGTATTTTGTTTTAGTATTGCATATTGATTTTTAACATTTCTCATATAGAATAGTTCAGAATAGGGAGTGCGGAGTCGCAGAGTAGCTACATAAAAGGGGCCTCTAATATGATGGAAGAAAAGCAGTTTTTTCCTATAATCATATTCCTATTACAAACAAAGCCGCTGTACATGGAGTGGTAATTCTTAATTGAAAGCGATCAAAGAAACAAAATCAAATAGCAAGCCTAAGGCATTTATAGAAGACAGAGAGGAACAGGGAGTCCCTATCTTCTGTCCCTGTTTCGCTAATTTGTCGATTTTGTTCACCAAATATCAGATCTTGTTTGAGAAACATGTTCAGAACTGAATCCGTGATGGTCCTGCCAGGATGGGTTATGCGAAAGAAAAATAGGAATACGTTTGTATGCAACGAAATCGCCTTGCTCTCCTTCAAATAAGGCTTTATAATGTCAATAAATATTTTTTATCGCAAAGATATTTTTAGAGGCTATAAACAAAAAATATTATTTTAGTTTTCAGACAACGTGACACCTAAAGAATTTGTCAACTTTGAATGGCTGCCAGCTGTGTTTACAAATTATTATATGAACATGATTCATCAAGTATTAAAACAAATTGTTACAGGAGCGAGTCTGCTCGTTATAACTAATAATACATATTTAATGCTTGTGTTAATTGCCCGTAAATTAATGACAGCGAGAAATAATTGAGAACTCTTGAAACTCGAAATTTATATCTTTACTTCAAAAATGTGCGATTATTTCACGAAATAATAATTATCTAGTCGAATCTATTTGTTTGAAATCCTATAGTTAGAAACTTTATTATTTAAACAAGAGATAACTATTTGAAACATTCTCTTTGTCAATGGAAACATTAAAATGTCACGAATAGTTACAGCTCCTATCAAACTCTACATTTAAAACAAAACCTACATTAAAATAATTTTAAAATCTTATACCATTCAAGTATGATTAAAGTATTTTTTTTTTTTAAATAAGGACTTTTTAAAGTACCTAAGCGAACAGCGAGTCACTGTTATGAAGTCAGCAAAAGAGCATGACGTTCTATAGCAAAATATTTCGCTGACTTCAAAACAGTGTCAGATAAGGGTTATTTCATACTTTTTAGTGTACTTTGAAGGCGGTTTATTAGTTTTGTTAAAAAGTTTTTATTTTTCTATTTTGAGTTTCTAGGTGTAAAGTTCTCATCAATACAAATTAATCAAGCCCAAACAACAGGTAATTTATGTAAATCATTGAGGAGTTCCCTCGACTGTCTTTCGGTTCCATCATCAGATCAACTCCAGATCTTCATTAAATAGTAGCGCTTTAAAATACTTAATGAAAAAATTAATAAACGCACTAGGCCACTAAGATTTTCGAAGGTTCTCCTTAATTTCTCTGGGATACTATAATCAGATCCTGGTTTCCTTACCATGCAACCACCTACCACCATGATATCTTCTTTCCAACAATAAGAATCATCAAAATCGGTTCATTAAAGACGATATACGGTCGAATTGAGAGACCTCCTCCTTTTTTTGAAGTCGTTTATAAATGAATAATTTATAAATGAAGATGGCCCCCTAATAGCTGTAGTAAGTCACTTTTATTTTTATTTTATTTAACTTGTAAGATGTAATAGTTGTTTATTACTGTAAAATTTACTGTTTTTGAGGTCCTGTCCAAATTTTTCCACCCCTTAATATATTGTCTCAGGGACACACTCAGTACATGAAATAAAATGCGCTGTGTAAAAGGCAATTTGAAACAACATGAATTGTGGGAATCGGACAATGAGATACCTTGACAATCTGACACTACCTTCATTGAGGTAAGTAGACAACTTACTTACTTACTTTAGTAGGTACTTGTGATTTCAGGACACTATACATCCCGAGAATAGACCATTTGGAAACCGGTCTAATTGATACAGCAGACAATCCGACACTCCAGTCAATACCAAGTTTAATCTTGCAAGTTTTGCAACAAGGCATTCCTGTATTACATAGAAAGTTTATGACAATAATCGATATTCTGATACTTATCCGATCAGGGCCAGAAGACAAGATGGTCGACAATCCTCATCGTTAGTAAACGATCAACCTTTGTATGGGATTGTCCAGGGGGGCGGTTTATATGGACAGATACACAATGATAGAGCTTCACTTGACTTATAAAGTCGCTTTGCAATGCCCTTTTCTGCTCAGGGCCGAATCCTACAGTGAGCTTCAGGCCTCCGGTGAAGGAGAACATCGTGATGCAACCATGTGGTAGGGTACTTTGTAGTACCCACCTGGCTGGCTACCACACTCAAGTTGAAAATCTGTCAAGCACATATCGGTGTGTTACACTTCAAAGTACACTAAGAAGTAATCAAAGGACTAAACGAGAAGTCTAGGGTACACTTCTCCAAACAAAAAAACAATTTTCCAAATCGGTTAATAAATGACGGAGTTATAAGGTAACAAACATTTTAAAAAATACAACCGAATTGAGAACCTCCTCCTTTTTCTCCTTTTTTTGAAGTCGGTTAAAAAGGTTCCACAACGACAATCAAGTTTTGAGGCGAGGTTAAAATAATTGAATTTGGAACCTGCACTAAAGATATTTGGTTTATTTTCGATTAACATGATCTGTACGGAGACGTTTTGATCTCGTTCAATATATTTAGACCTTGTATATATAAAACTAATAACTCTAATATCTTTTTCGCATTCGGATGAGTAAGGAACGTATTCTTAAACAGACATACATAAAATATTGATTTTTATGTAGATGTATCTCATGGGATTTCACATAAAAATGTCCTTGAAGTTATTTTTCAAATAAGACTGCTCTCTTCAGACCTATACTAACATAGCGTCTACTGAATAACTGACTTGCTTATTTCTCCTGAGACTTGAAGAACGCAGACGGTTCAAATATGCTTATTATGAATTAATATCTGCCAAAATTGGTCATTATAAATATTAAATAAGTACTTACCTACTTATTTGCTCAGGTTTTGCCAGAGGTACGTCGTCTTTTTATTTGCGGATCGTATTAATGAAGAACAGATTTTCCAAAAAAAAACTTTTATAAAAACATTGTCCTGACAATTTTATTACGATCAACAAAAAAGGAATCATTCAAATCGGTCGATCCGTTCTCAAGAGGCTCTTAGATATGTACGTTCATGTCGCAATTGATTTTTAATTATATTAGATGCACATTATGACTATATTACATTAGATAATAATACAACATTTGGATTTAATATAGGATATCCATTGATAAGATAAGCTTAAGAGATAGAGAGAAGAGTTAAAAAAAAGTCATAAGCGAAATGGAGCTTTAGTTTGAGTGAAACATGAAAAGAATAGGTACTTATTTAACACAGTACATGTACCCAACAAAGCTTTCAAAACTGTCCGTCCCATTATCACGTATAGATAATAATTAGTCGATAGTTGATAAAACCAGTTGTTTTGCTGGAACGAAAACATTTGCGATGCAAGGCCACATCATACGGTAAACAGTTTAAATTTGTATGGCTTCGGGGCTTAATACAAACTAATGGCGGCACAAAAGCGCTGTAATTTATAAAATTTTCACGTTTGAACCAATGAATAAATTGCGTTTTGCAATCCTTCTACATAAACTTTAACTATGACAAATCTGATACCCTTCAGTGCGCGCAATATGCATAAAAAGGGGTAGTATAGTATTATTTATCTTCACGTATAAATAGATTATATTAATGGTTTTTAGCACAGACATAAATTTAAATAGATAACGCAAGTCCCTCCATCCGTATGAAAACCAAGCATGTAACTTTACTTGTACCTACCAAAATGTCACATGCATTGATTTATAACCGGTTTCAATAAACAAAAACGAATCGTTTTGCTTACCAATGGTAGGTTTTTTTATGGCCAAACTGGGCATTTAGATCATTTCGTAAGCTAATTTTGGTCTGCTATGCAAAGCTTTGAGGTCTTTGCTTCATTATTAGTAAAGATATAAGAGATTAGATAGAAGAGATTTGTTCTATTGGATTATGTTTAATTCATGCCTATAATCAAGGGCGGATCCAGGGGGGGGGGTCATGGGGGTCATGACCCCCCCCCCCCCTGGTCCTCGGCCGTCTAGGTCAACCAGAGGTTTTTTTTTCTATTTTTACCTCAACACTCCTGGCATTGGGCCCCCATCACGGATTCGATTCAATCTCTGTCATTATTTTGTTATATATTTGACAATTTTCATCAAATTTCATATTTTGTCAGTCCCTAATTTAAAAGTTATCATGGATTTTTGTTACCATGACAGGCTCTTCCTGTAAGGGTCACTTTTGAATCTCTAGAACTAGACCACCTAGTGCAGGTGGTTATTCACAGAATGTGTCACTATTATTTGTCAAATTTTGTCGTCGTATATCAGATAAAAGGTTCTTAGATGGCCCTGTTAGTACAGGCTCGTCTCTAGGTACAGACCTAGGTACTTTGTTTCTTGAGATACCTTTAGAAACATCTAAAAAGATTTCGAACCAGGCAGCGAAAAAATAGACAATAGACAACGCTTTATTTGGCACACACACATCACAAACATTGAAACAAAACACAAAATAAAATAAAAACAACAAAAACGGAAGCTTATAAAGAACAAAAATAAGAACAATAACAACACAATCTATCTATACCATTTAAAAAAAAATTGTCTGTCCGTCTGTCTTTCTGTCTGTCTGTTTGTCTGTTTGAACAGGATAATCTTCGAATCCACTGAACGGATTTGCATGGGGTTTCCACGGGGTGATTGAGTGTTGCTTGGCGC